>VXBP01007895.1:126243-153573 GCA_013400115.1 Rhinopomastus cyanomelas | reverse complement strand
TTCTGCTGCGCCGGTGAGTGTGTGGTGAGGGGGGGGGGGGGGGGGGGGGGGTGAGGGCACATTATACTGAATAGTAATGACATTTTGAATCCATAGAATACTTCAGACATATAAATGTATTTGAGTGGCTTTTTCATTGCAAAGAGGTTTATGGTGATGTCATGCAATCCTGGAATTACACGAACCTTGTGTTTGTTCTGGCTCATGTGGCAGCGTTTGCTTTCTAAGGAGAGACCTGATGTATTTAAGGGCAGCATGAAAGAATAAAGACACGATCCTGTGCTCAAGGCTGAAGCATTGTGTCACTGCAAAATTTTTTCATTTCTATTTGGAGCGCACTGTCCTGAGAATTGAATTTCCGGATTTCTGTTGTGGAAGAGTCTTTCTTGGAAGCCACTAGAGAGCAGGGAGGGTTGGTTGTGTTTGTTTTTTTTTAAAGTAAACTGTCAAAATGCAGTGACTTTTTTTGGGTTGTTCTAGGTTTGGGGTTTTTTCTTTCCTGGATATAGAACTCGGCAGTATGAAATCTGACCATTAAAAGAAGTACTTAAAAAAATCAGTGAAGTAGCATGAGAGGCAGTCCCACTATTCCCCACCTTCATCCCTTGGGTGATTTTCCACCCCCCTCCCCCCCACCAGGTCTTGCAATGATGCTTCTAAGATTTCAAGCTCTATGGCTTTCCTCTTTATGTTATATGACAACCAAGGACCTTATTTATTTCATAGAATCATTAGAGATTCGAAGGGACCTCGAAAGATCATCTAGTCCAATCCCCCTGACACAGCAGGATCACGTAGACCAATTCATACAGTCAGTCTGGGTTAGAAGGGACCACAGGATCACCCAGTCCCCCTACCGTGGGCAGGGATACCCCACCCTAGATCAGGCTGGCCAGAGCCTTATCCAGCCTGGCCTTAAATCACCTCCCTGGGCAACCCGTTCCAGGCTCTCACCACTCTCACAGTGAAGAACTTCCTCTTCACATCCACTCTAAATCTACCCATCTCCAGCTTTGCTCCATTCCCCCTGGTCCTGTCGCTACCTGACATCCTAAAAAGCCCCTCCCCAGCCTTTTTGTAGGCCCCCTTCAGATACTGGAAGGCCACAATAAGGTCACCTGGGAGCCTCCTCTTCTCCAGACTGAACAGCCCCAACTCTCTGGCCTCACAGGCCAGCCCCCTGATCATGCTTCTGGCCCTCCTCTGCACTCACTTCTTCTGTTTGTCCATTTTGAAACCTTCAGAAAAAAATAAAAACAGTTTAGAAAAATGCTCTCCAGAGCAATCCTTCTAAAGAGCAGCAAACAAACATTGCGGATTGGCCCTAAAGGCTGCCCTTCCTTTCTGAGGAGCGAAGAGAGGATGTTTTCTTCTTAGCTTCACTCTAATCACCTGATCTGGGATTTGATAAGCTCCAGAAGTCTGAAGATGCTGCCTCCTCACATCTTCCCCTTTTCCTGCCTCTCCAAAGATTAAAGTGAATGTGGCAAAAAAGCAGTTTGGTTTCAGCTGGTCATAGTTAACAATTAGTTTACTCGCTGCTTTCCCATTGCTGCTGTTGTCATTGTCACTGTTTTGTTTCTTAGCTATTTACTTCGCACTTCATGGCCTTTCTTTGATGCAAACCCAGGTTTACAACTGTAAAATTTCAACCTCAGGTTCATCTGTTTCACATCAGCAAATGTGACTGCATGTAGGTGGTGCAGCTTCTGCAATCGGGCACTTTGCCCTTCCTGCTTGTGGGCTGCGATCGCAGGCCTTGCCGCACTTCCCGTTCATTGCACTCTGCAGCAGGGTTGGAGCAGTTAGGAAAACCAAAGGTACAAAACACAGAGGGATTGATCCATTACAGTATCAAAACCCACCTGTACGTGTTACTGTGGGATCTTCTCTAGGGGATCATGCTGTAGCAGGGTGTTGGACTAGATGATCTCCAGAGGTCCCTTCCAATCCCACCGTTCTGTGATTCTGTACCAGATACGAAGATTTGACACCCTCATCTATTAATTGGCTGAGCTGCCAGAGATTCATAGTAATGCACTGTTTCCTTTTCACCCTCAGTTTGAACCAAGAATATAGGATATGTGCTAAACTCATGAAAGGTTTAACGCCTTGGCTGTGACCTGAGACCATTTCTGCTGTATTTTTTCTGGTTTGTGGCACAATGGCATTGCTGACATTATGGGATACTGTAGTATTGCCACGTTAGCATATGGGTTCATTTTCATTCTGTGTCCTGAATTTAAGGTCCTTAATGACAGCTCTGGACAACAATTAGAACACAGAAATGTTTGTTGCATAAATAAGAGTTGATCTTGACGGGAAGGGGTAAGTGTGTTCACAGAAACATAATTTTGTATCTAAAAACTATTTACATTGCCATGTCATTGACCTTCACTGTTTCTACAGAGAGTTTATAAATAAGCTGTCTAGTTAGTTTCTGCTGGAGGTATTAAAATACCATACCTTCATCAGAAAAGCATTTTCCTCCTTGAGTCAAACTGCAAAATCAGTTATTAAAACTAAAGCTTCTAAAATTTGATATCATGCTTGCTTTTTTTTTTCCCCCCTCTGTGCTATTTTTTAAACTTTATAATGATGTGAGGGCTTATTTCTGGTTGTAGAGGCAGTTCGCTGATGCTGCTTGGGATATCAGGCAGGTGAGCAAGTGCAGACTGAGGGGCCAGGAGAAGGACCCAGGACTGGCTCCAGTCACCGTGTCCCTGCCTTGCAGGCTGCCTGTGCCATGCCTCAGCTCCAGCAGCGCACAGCAGCATTGCTAGGAGCCAGCTCAGAGGGCTGGAGGGTGTAGCTTATTTTTAGGACTGTAGACTTCATGGATTTATTTTTTTAAAAACATCTGTTTGGGGCATAGTACTTCACTTTTGTTCTGGAAAGAGAAGTGTGGGCACTCTTCTCACAGTTCAGGAAAGCATTTTTCTGTTCTTTCAAGAACTAAACCGTGTTACCGCAATCACATGCGTCTCATATGTGAGTAATGCTCTCAGCCTAAGCGTATTGAGCTTGCTGAGAGCTTCCCCTACTGATGGCCCAGCCCTGCTAATTGCTGATGGCCACCTGACAACAGGGGCAGTGGTAGGCAGCACACATGCTAGCTTTCAGCTCACAGACACACATGCTTGCTTCTCGCCAGGCAGATTGGCTGGCAAGGGGGCCAGGTGGATCCTCTCAAGATATTTTCCAAAGGCAGGGTTTCGGAATGGATCATAGAAGCCATCACATTTGCTGTTCTGTCACTGGTACCTCACAGTGTTGTCCTTATGACGGCTGGGTGTTCCACAATGCTTCTCAGAGCTTTGGGTGTTTTCTAAGCCTTAGCACATCTTGTGGCATCTGCCTTTGCTACCTTTGTATGTGTCTGCCTGCTCTGCCTGTGTTGCGCTTTCCAAGTAGGACTGCTTGGCTGGGTGGTGCCTTGATGGATCTCAGATCCCAGTTCTTTTATGCTTTCAGCTGTCTGCTGTGTTACCAAGCATGTTGATGCCTGGAAATGTAGCAGTTAAAGTAATAAGATTTAGTTCAATTTACCGTACTTGAAAGTTGAGAGAAGAGAAGAGAAGAGAAGAGAAAGGTACTAATATCACTAATATTGAGCTTGCACCGTTGAAGGGCTTAAACAGCCTGTAGGAGGGAAGTGTTCAGAGGGAGGAGAGCCAGCAGCACATTTCAGCAGGGCTGGAAGCTGCAGGATGCAAGGACCAGCTGACAGCAGTGTGGCTGCTAAAGATGAGTCCATTGATCTGCTGTATGATGAGATTAAAGTGGCACAGAAAAGAAGCAGTTCAGCTTATGATCTTTAGTACAGATTGTGGGTTATTTTCTCTTCACAGCTCCATTTTATAAAGTTCAAGCAAAGCCTCTGTATTTTCCTGATGTATTTCTCCCATGTTTCCTGTTTCTTTGGACTTATGGCCGCTCTAGCAGTGAGTGCATCTGAGTTCCTCTTGCTCCAAATTGAAAGGGCAGCTGTCTGAAATATGTGTTTGATGGTGCAGGCAAACTTTTGTGTTTTGAAACTCCTCATCTCCTTCAAGACATTTTTAAGAGAGGGACCTAGTTATCCTTATTTATGTTGAAGCTTTCAAGTAACTCTTTTAGAAATCCCATGACTTTCACATGACAAAGTGTCTGCCCCATAGCCACTGTCCTCTTTCCAAGTGTTGTCACTGTTGTGTGGGAGGAGAAACCACCAGACTGGTAGTATTTAATCATAGTAGAGTCTTCTAATCGTGTTGATGGGATTTTTTATTTTTTTTAATTTTTTTTTTCTCTGCTGGTGTCCAGGGATGTGTCTGTTCTCATTGCAACAGTTGCTTCCCATGAGAGCTCCCTCTTTTTGCTACGCAACTTCTCCCACCCCAGCTGACGTTTTCCATATCATGCACCTGAGACCTGGGACCCTCACTTAGCAAGGGGTAGTTTCAGGCTAACAAGGAGGTTTCTGTGTAAGAGCAAGCCTACAAGCTTCCTTTACACTTGAAAAGTTTAATTGTTGGAAGCTCTCAGATGTTCACAGGATAAGGGGTCTTTATATATCATCTGGTGTTGCACAGTGAAAGATAGCTTTATGTAAGTTGAGCAGTTCCTTTATAAGTTGTCCTAATAAAGTCAGCAAGCAGGGAATTGTTTTTCTTTGTATGTTCAACTCTTTCAGAAGGGTTGTTACCTTTTTGTTTGGTTGGTTTTTAGTAGGACTACAAATCTTAATGCAGTGGGAGTAGACAGAAGATGCTGCACCCCAGGTGAAACAGAGCTGGAAAAGGGTGACTCAGGACTCTGTGACTATAGGGCTGTAGTAACCTACTACTGAAAAATATTTTCTAGCCTAATGAATGGCACAAAATTGTGTACTATCATGTGTTATAAAATAAGCAGAAATAAGGCAAGAACACATGAAAAAGCAAGGCTGGTGCTCAGCAGACTAACAACACTTCCTCAGCAGAGTGGATCTGACACATTACAGGTTGCACATCCTGACCCAGATTTTTTTAATTTGTAAACATTTTCCAACCTGAAAACCACCTTCTTCCCCAGTTTTGCCAAGAATCAGGAATGCTGGCTACTGCTTGAGGTTTGGAAAAATGGCAACATGTTACTGCTTATCTTTCTGTAGACTTTCTGTAGACTTACTGTAGACTTTCTTCAGTGTTTGAATATCAGAAAGTGAAATGCATTTACTAAAATTGGAGAAGAGTTTAAGACCACATATGGCTTCAGTCAGCCAATTCCTCCAACTGGGTGAAGCTCACAAGAACAACAACATACACCAGAGCCAAATTCTGTGTAACTGGTTTTATGCCTTAAATAATGTTTTTATCCCTTTCAAATAGTGTGTAAATTGTCACCAAACCAATTCTGCTTTAATTAAAAATAGGGGAGTTTTGAGGGTTCTTGTCTAGGATTGTTCACAGTGGACTTGATCCAAATATCCTCTAAGTTGGTGGCTATTAATTGGTTTGGGAGTACAGTCTTGAAAAAATAGTAGTGAGTGTCTCCCAACAGTCTCCCTTTTGCCAATAGTAGTAAACTTATTTCTGAACTCACAAAAGTTCATGAGTTCACTATGAACTCACAAAAATGTATCTGAAAGCAGATTAAATAAGCAAGGGTTGTCTCGTGAACCGAGCAGTGCCATGAAACCAAACAAGCTGATGAGGTGTGGTTATGCTACTCAACATGTTCTGTATCACAAAATACTGTTCTTTTAAAAAAAAAAATTATTTTTTACCTAAGGCTACATGAAAAAATCCCACTGGGGAGTTGGTGAGGGAGGGTGTATGCTTTTTTGGTTCAAAGTTACTATTTGCTAAAGGTGGTGTCGTTTACAGGAAAGGGCTGTTCCTGGCAGATAATAAACCTGAGTATCTCCCAAGAGTGGTTTTCTTTAAAGGTTCAGATCAAGTTTTTTTGCACTTCAGAACAATTTTTCATGTCTGTTGGTGTGCTCAGTATTTTTCTGTGTCTTAAAATGCTTGGACAGCTTTTCTTTAGACAACCTTTCCATACTGGCAGTGGTGTGTGTGTCACAGTTGAGGGTGACACTGTTGTAAATGTTGTTGGGTAGTAAGTTGCAGCTACTTAGGGAAGCTGATGTTGCTTAAATTTAATGCCATTCAATTGATCAGACTCTGAAACATCCTCGTCTTGTATTTGATTTTAGATGGCAAGCAGAAGGGGTGTTCAATGTGAATTTTTTCAGAAAATAATTCTCAACACTTTTCCTTTGCTTGCAACTTTGGAGTTGGACTAGATGATTTTCAGAGGTCCATTCTGGGATTCTCCTCTTCCTTCTCCACTCTTCCCCTACCTGAGGTAACAAATAAGCATTTACTATAAGCTGTTGCATAGGTGCTAGCATCCTGTTCCCTGTCTGCATGTGCCTTTGTACTCTTACAGGACACTCTTCGTAGCAGCAGCAGCAAATCCAAACCCATTATGATTAAAAGAACTATTTTGTTAAAGAACTATTTGTGAAAATAGACTTCTCTGAATGAAGGGCATCTTTCACTGAGCAATCAGATGTCTATCTCCAGGTTTTCCAAAGCACAGCAACTCGGGAAGGCAAGCTCTCTTCCTTTAGTAATTGTGTTCAGGCAAACCTCTTGTCGCTTCTTCCATTCATTATACTACTTGCAGAAGCCAAAACTGGTAAGTTTTGAAGCCTAGGGTAATTCCTTTTGCGTTTTCCATGCAGAATTCTCCAAAGACAGCAAAGCTCTTGTGAAAAGTGCTAGTCAGAATTTGGAGATAAGTAACATTATCCAGAACTTTCAAGGAAAAGGAATATTCCTCTACCTACTTAGGTAGAATGGTAATCATTAAGGCTAAAACAGAGTTCTGTGCAGACACCCGGGCTGAATACAGTTGAATACTTCTTGCAAGCCATGTCCAACCCTTACCCCCAGTTAAGCAACAAAAATGTTCTCTTCCCTTCTGCCTCTGCCCCACTCTATTCCCAAATACCTCATCTCCTTGCAGCCAGAGACACAGAGCATGGTTTGCATTATCTTCTAAAATCAATCAAAACCACTCTGCTGGAAAAGTTTTGGGCTTTATTCCTGCCACCCGCAAAGTTGAAAAGATCTCACAAGGCTAGAGATGTGGTCCATTGTGTCTCTGCCTCAGATTTAAACAAACACCTTTTCACTTAACCTTTTTGCTGGTTTTTGTTGTATGTGGTCTCAGCAGAGGGCTTGGTCTTCATACCTTTAGCATGTGTTAAGGCAGCTACATGCAACCCAGTAGCATAGCAGTGGCTTTGCTGTTGGCTGAAACTAATTCTGCAGCTGAAGAAGTGGATCTACTGTTCCCCAAATCCTATGTCTGCCATCCTTTCCTCTGTTTTTACATAGTGCCAGCACAGCCTTCTTTTTAAAACATGTTGTTTATTTTTTCAGTTACTCTGTGAACTGAGCAAGTGAGGTTACTCAGTTAATCAGTTACTCCCCCAAGCCCCGTTTGCTGTACAGGCATTTATTTGTGCTGGGATGAGGGAAGTGCTGCCGGGGCCGCATCCAGAAGCTTCACACCAGTGCTGTGGGGGTGCTCAGCCCCTTTTGGCAGCAGTACCGCCTGTCTTTCAAGTGTTCATGGGCCCAGCAGTGTGCGGTGCAGCGTTTCCCTTCTTTGTCATTTCTCTGGGGAAATTATTAAATCAGTCTCCTGGTGTAGAAGAAAATAATGAGCTAATCTGGAGTCGAGGTCCTATTGGATTGGTTTGGACCTGGCTTGTCTCTTAAGCTTTTAATTTCTTCTGCATGCAGATGTTATCCAATTAGTTCAGAGGCAGAAGCAGAGTTTCTAGATTTGTTTTTTTCTTTCCAGGCCAAATGCCTGGAAGCTAGGGAGGGAAATGGATGGCACTGGAATAATAACCACCTTCACTGAACCTGAGCAAAGCAGTTAAGACCCATCTTTTTGTCAGTGTTTTCACAAATTCTGCCAAGCTGTACAAAAGGTGTTGGGGGAGGAGGGAGTGTAGAGGTTTTTTCTGTGTTCTTTAATATGTAGGGTTTTTTCTCCTCAATCACTAAACAAAGCAAGCAAGCAGAGAAGATGCTTTGGTTTGTAGTTTTCTGATAAAAATGTCTGTTCCTCAAATCTTTCATAATAGCCTCTCCTGATTTGTAATTATTCTTTTTTTTTTTTCCTCTTCTCACCCTACTCTGAACTCTCCACCCAAAATGATGTCTCAGCCTTACGAGATCAGAGGTCTGCTTGCTAATCAGGATTTAGAGCAGTGTAATCCTGTTGCCATGTTTTAGGGAAGAATTCTTTGGTTACTCCCTAACAGAAATTTTATTTTCTTTGCTACTTTTTGTGTAACATTGGCAGGCAAAAGTCATTTGACTTAAGAAGGAACTGTTCCTCCTTCCTTTCCTGCAGATGCCTACAGCATCCTTCAGGAGAGGTGTCAGTGCAAGATCTGCTGCTTCTGTTGTGGAGGCAGGTTTTCCACAATCAGTAATGCAGGGCTCCTGGTCTTCTGTGTGGAGCTGTAAAGTTACTCATCCAGCAGTAATTTCACAGATGCCTCTCTTGTGAAAAATTCAGACATGTACTTGGGGGATGCAGAGTTCATAGCAGTTCAAATTCAGTCTGGTTTCCCTGGTGTGGACACCTGGGCACTGAAATGTCTGTTGCTCTTCCTTATTTGCTGTACAGTTCCTGCTTCCTGAGCTGAACACCATCAGAATCAGACCTCCTCCATTTTCTAGAAGTTTACAAACTAAACAGTTTCACATCATTGTTAGCCTGTGCTCCCTGAGTTGTCCTCTCAAAGCTTTTGCCTGAAGGTAAAATAAGGAGTAGCTGTCATTTGAAATTTACTCAGGGTTGGCAAAATGATGGCATTTGTCTCTTTTGCTCTCCATCTCCCTCAGACTGGCTCTAGTGTGTATCACACTGGATGGTGTGTTGACTTCTTCTTTGTTCTGCTAGAGAATGCCGAGTAATTAATACAGTGGAAACATGTAGTGTGGCACAAACCCTTTTCTTTGTGTAGTTTTCAAATGAGAAGGGTGTAGAGAGCCTCATATGCATCATATTTCAAACCAGTTTGTTAAAAATCACTAATATCGCTACTGGGCTAACTGATTTATTTGTTTTTAGGACTGGCTCTAAAATAATTGGCACCCTTGCTGTGTGCTGCTGTGTGTTTTGTGGCATTGACCTCAACTCCATGAGGTCTGAAGAGCTGTCAGTGATGTGTCTGAGGGATTCCTGCAATCATTTTAATATTTTGCATAGTACTGGTGGAATTTAATAATCAGTTGTGAAGGCTGAAATCCAATTACCTTCCTCCCTGAAACAGGAAAAAACTGGAAGTTCGGAGTAAAGGTTAGCAGAGTGAGAAAGAAGTGTGATGTAACTTGTGGTGTTCCAGTAACTAATAATTTTCTTTACCTTTCTCTCTTATTTTACAGGGCATGTTTTGGAGCCATTTTTGAGGAAATGTGGTGAAAGTAAACTTGCTCTGCTTGGGGGGGAAATTCTGGTAAGTGGTGCTCTCTTTATCAATTATGGTTTTCAATGGGAATTTTTGTTTCAGTGAGAATCCCTTTAGCTTTTCCAGTTTTAATATTTTTAGCTGATGGGAAACACAGAGGCATCGTTGACTATGTGTTCTTCTTCCTTTGGTATGGAGACTTGCAGGATGAGGAGCACTGACAGGAAACAGCATGCTGGGCCCCAGGGCAGAGGATGCTTTTTCATTTGCTCCAGTGGCATCTACTTGTATTTGTTGCTGTTATATTCCGTTGAAAGTGGCTAAGCTGAAACCCAGGGTAGATGAAACACAAAAGCTGAATTTAAAAACAAGGGGAACAAAGAAACGTGTTAGTGGTATAAAAAATCAGAAACAAAAGTCATGCAGAGGGAGCGCACACCTCCCAAAGCAGTGGGATGTCCTGTCACTCTGAAATCTTCCCAGCTGTTCCCAGCATGTCTGACAGGTACACTTGCCACATTGAGCCAGGATGGATTTCATTACACTTCAGAGATAAGTGGGGTAGTTAATGCTTCCGTGTGATATACTAGTTTTCCTATTCCTTCTCTCCATCCCATGTGATAAGCTTTGCTGCTTCTCTGGCTGTTCTGGATGTCACACTTCCAGAGGCACCAGCTTCCTGTAGACCTGTGGTCCTACAGGCACTGTGGGTACAGGGAATGGCATGAGTCTGCGCTGCTGAGCTGCACTTCTGGCAGGAGAAGTGGGAGAGAAGAACTGGGAGGTAATTAGTGGCATGCCCCAACTGGAGGAAAAGCAAAAAAGCAGCAGATTTAGAGCAGTTTATAGGCTTGTGTTTTCTCTCTAGGAGGCTACCAATATATCTGGTTCTGCATAGTGCAAATTGATCACCATCACTCTTAGGAAAGAAATTCCAGCTGAAGGTTGTGTCAGGAGTAGGGTACTGAGCTGGCATTTTTCTTCAGCCAGACTGTGAAGACTGCAGATGAAAATTGGCATTTTCTCCACTGGCAGAAGATTGCAGAGTCAGATAGCCTGCAGGGTAGAAAAACAAAAATCAAAGCCCAGCTCTGTGAGAACATGTGTTGTCTTCTGCCATTAAAAAAAAAAAAAAGCCATAGATGTTGTTAGATCACACAGAAAGTTCTGGATTGGCTAGAAAATTCTTACGTGTAAGTAGTTTAGCATTATGCAGGATGTGTATGTTCAGAGACGAGAAAAGATAACCAGCAGCAGAACTTAACAAAGAAGTTGGCCAAATGCACAGGAAGTCATGTACACTAGTACCTGGGTACACCCTATTGCAGCTTATTCTTTTAAGCTATTTTCCTTCTTCAGGTGGTCTTTTCTGACAGTTGTTCATGTTGTGAGCTTGTGCCTGTGTCTGTATACTGTAAAATATGAGCAGTTAATTAGAATTTAGCTGTAAAGCCAAAGATGAGCCACAAAGTAGAGCATGAGCTTAAAGAATCCATGAGATTTTCGTACTACCTTCTGTTGGTGCTTACGAGGACAGGATGTTTAAAGAGATTTCTTTTTGGTAGTAGTAGTAGTGGTGATACACTGATCCTAAAAGTTGTCCAGTGGCCTTACAGATAGTTGTATCTTTGTGTGCAGTCTGACAAAGCTGCGGTTAAGGAGCAATCAATTTAGAAATGGTGATGCTGTGTAACACTGAGGAAAAAACGTATTGGGGACCTAGTAGTCAGATTGTTTTAATTGCCCTTCAAAGATGCGTAAGCTGACAGCAGTTAGTTCCTATGGCTGCTCTAAATAAAAGAACAGTGTTGAAGAACAGCAAGAAAAAGAGGCAGAAGAAGCATGTTTCTCAGAATCATAGAAAAATTTTAGTTAGAAGAAACTGCCAGATCTCATGTTTTCCAAACTCCCACTTGAAACAAGTATTATTAGGTAAGGTTCCTCGAGGCCTTGATTTTCAAAATTCAAATGGCTGAAAACTCTACTGCCTCTCTGGGTACCTGTTCCCATGGCTGACCATCGTCAAGAGTGAAAAAACTGCTTTCTTGGTGCTTCTTGTTGTTCCTCACTGTCAGTCAGTGCAGTCTTTGCATCTTCTCTGCCTGTGGGGATCCAGGAAGCTGTGCAGACTGCTTCACAGAGCTTCTATTGGGTGATGTTTATCAGCCTATAGTTCATCTTCAGAACGGGAGAGTATGGCTGCTTGACTTGGTTGAAGCTCCAAACCTGAGAGAAGGTTAGCTGACAAAGAAATACTCCTGAAAACTGTTCTTCAACTTCCTTAGAGAATCAAGCCACTAAAAGAAAAGACACTTGTCACTATTGGATTGTAAACATCCTGGGACTTTTTCAAACCCTTCTGTAGCCAGGTTTATTCCACCTCATTTTTTCAGGATTTTGCCCTATAATTTAATATTCTTCCTAGAACCATTGTAATATGTGTTACAAACACCCCAGCAGACTGTGCTGCCATTCAGCGAGACGTGGACAGGCTAGAGAGCTGGCCAGAGAGAAATTTAATGAACTATAACAAGTGTAGAGCCTTGCATGTGGGCAGGAACAACCCCAGGTACCAGTATAGGCTGAGGACTGACCTGTTGGAGAGCAGTGTAGGAGAAGGGGACCTGGGGGTTGTGGTGACCAGGATGACTATGAGCCAGCAGTGTGCCCTTGTGACCAAGAGAGCCAATGGCATCCTGGGGTGGATCAGAAGAGGGGTGGTTAGCAGATGGAGAGAGGTCCTTCTCCCCTTCTGCTCTGCCCTAGTGAGACCACATCTGGGGTATTGTGTCCAGTTCTGGGCCCCTCAGTTCATGAGGGATGCAGAGCTTCTGGAGGGTGTCCAGTGTAGAGCCACAAAGATGATGAAGGGAGTGGGACACCTCCCTTATGGGGAAAGGCTGAGGGAGCTGGGTCTATGTATCTTGGAGGAGACTGAGGGGTGACCTCGTTAATGTCTATAAATATGTGAAGGATGGGTGTCAGGAGGATGGAACCAGGCTCTTCTCAATGTCATCTGGTGATAGGATGAGAAGCAATGGGTGTAAGCTGGAACATAGGAGGTTCCATATAAATATCAGGAGGAGCTTCTTCCCAGTGAGGGTAATGGAACAGGCTGCCCAGGGGTTTGTGGAGTCTCCTTCACTGGAGATGTTTAAGACCCACCTGGATGTGTTCCTGTGCAACTTGATGTAGATGATCCTGCTGTGTCGGGGATTGGACTAGATGATCTTTCGAGGTCCCTTCCAATCCCTAATGATTCTGTAATTCTATGATTAATCAGACTCTGCTTGTTTTTAGAACTTTTCATTTCCCTCTTTCGACTTCACACTGTTTGCAAAATCTTATTTTAAGGCAGAAGAATCTGAGGGATCTCTCAAATATCTCTGACCCCACTGTAGGTTTGCCTTTGGCATTCCAAAGAGTTCAAAAAGTCTTACAAAATGTCAGACGATGATTCTTTTGACCAGGCTCTCTCCCTAACCTACTGAACCCAAGAAAGACTGTACCTCAAGAGAACGTTTTGAATTTATCTTGGCACAGCGACTGAGCTCAGGGACACAGCAGCTAAGCTCAGGGACTCGGCATTTACTTATTTGTCTTTTGGCAACCTCCTAGAAATGGTCAGTCAGCCTCTCAATCCAAAATTCAGTCGTTTTTGTAGCTGATTAGTAAAGTGTACTTTAATGCTGTGAGGGAGATCTTGGCTGAATTTGAAACTCTCTCAGCTAAGCTGATACCTTTCTGAGCAGTGTGACAAGAGACCACTTTTGTGGAGATTTCTGTAAAGCAGCCTTGGAGATTTCATAGCAGGTATTTGCGTGGCACTGCAGGATGGAAAAACTTGGTATGATCTCTGCTGGGACTTTTTTTCCAAGTCAGACTGCTCTGTGCCAGTACAGACTCGCCCTGAAACTCTCGCCTTTTCTGATATTTGTGTGTCTCAAAGTGTGGCTTATGCTGTAGGATTTTCTATCCCTCTCCATGTAGACCCTGTATCTGGCTACAGGTGGCAACCTGTATAATCAGCCTGACAATCAGCTTGTAAGTAGAAGGGCTGTTGTATCATAAACATGTCCTGCATCATCCCATGCCATTGTGTGCACCTCCCTTCCCTATAGATTTCCTTTTCCCAGGAAAGCTGTGAACGTTTCAAAGCTGAATGTACACTTGCGGCCTCAAAGTCCGCTGCTCTTTTCAGCCTGAATTTAGACAGGGACAGCTCCCCAGGTTCAGGGCTCTGTGATGGCTTGGCTGAAACCTGAGATGCAGCACTTCTGTCTGCACACTTCTTTGGAAATTTGAAACACCACCACGTCTTAAACAATGTAATGAGGTATTTGTAGTTGCTCAGATCACAGAATCACAGAATCATTTTTAGTTGGGAAAGACCTTTAAGATCTTCAAATCCAACCATCAACCTAAATGTACCAACCCCACTGCTAAACAGTGTCCCTAAGCTCCAGATCAACGCGACTTCTGAACACAATACATTGTGGAAAATTTGGATTTCAGCTGCTAAGGCGCTCATCTGGTATTTTGTTTTCATTTTTTTTTCCCATTAAAGACACTCTGATTTTATTTTTTTTTTTCTTCTCTAAGGAAAAAAAAACTAACAGTGCCTGCTTGGATTTTAAGAAATTGTATCAAAACAAATGTTCAGCATCTGTTCACATGTTAAATTTGCTTGCCTTTAGACAGATTGTGATGCCCTGTACATCCTGAGTGTCTGATCTGTACGATATTTACATCCTTGAAACCACAAATGCTACAGAATTTCCCTTGGTGATTCTTCACACTTGTCAGGTTTCTGACATGTAGCAGTGTAGAGCAACTCTCTGTTAATCTGTAAAAAGCTTGGGCTGTGTGCCCTCACTGTAGAAATAATCCTTTGTATCTTTTGCTTTATTACCTGCATTTTGCTACACTCATGGCTAATGCCAGAATGGTTAGTGGTTCTCTGCAACTGGGGCTGACCTTATGCATTGTAGTCCTAGTGCTAGTAGCTTTCCATTTTCCAGAGTCACTAAATTGGGGCACTGATACGCCTCATGATGTTATCTTCTAGGACTGGAGGAAATGGCCTCAGGTTGTTGCCAAGGGCAGTTCAGACTGGATGTTAGGAAAACTTTCTTCACTGAAAGGCTTATCAGACATTGAAACAGGCTGCTCTGGGAGGTGATGAAGTCACCATCTCTGGGGATATTTAAAAGACCCCTAGATGAAGGGCACAATATTTAGTGGTGACCTGGCAGTGCTGGGTCTATGCCTGGACTTGATCTTAAAAGTCTCTTCCAACCATAGCAAGTCCAGTTCATTACCTCTTCCTATGAGCTGAAGATCATGATTCATGCTTGGAGAGCGAAGTGTGTGGAAATACTTGACCATTTTAAAATAACTTGGGGTTCACCAAGATTTGCTCTGCTCTTCTTATAATTCCTTCAGTTTTAGTGTGCTTCTTGTCTTACAGCCTAGTCCATGCAAAAGATGTGCGTGGTGGTGCTCCTGGGTGTGTTGAATGCTAAATCTGATCCATAAGATTCCTAACTATGTGTCTCCAGTCCCGATCACATTGCATTTAGGGTGCTTCACAGAGGGATGTGAAGCATTGCTTTGCTTCTGTTAAGTTTATTAAATCAGATAACCTTACTCAGGGAGATGTTTGTGTCTCAGTCTCTGTCATTTTCCCAAGTGTTGTCCTGCATCTCACTGGTCATCTATTTAGTGTAACTGATGTTTTGCTTATTTTTCTTTCCTTAAGATGAAGGTGATGAGATTATTGCAGTTCCTCAGCAAAATATAGTTGATCTGAGAGCTATCCAAGCATTATGAGCAGTGGCTGAGGGAACTGAAGGAGTCTGAAGGAAAAGAGGCTGAGGGGAGACGTTTGCTCTCAACAACTACCTGCAAGGAGGTTGTAGAGAACTGGGAGTCGATCTCTTGTCACAAGCAACAAGTGACAGGACCAGAGGAAATGGCCTCAAGTTACACCAGGGGAAGTTAAGGTTGAACGTGAATTAAAAATTCTTCATGGAAAGGGTCATTTGGCCCTGGAACAGGCTGCCCAGGGAGTGGGGTTGAATCACCATCCCTGGATGTGTTTAAAAGTGTAGATGTGAAGCCTAGGATCTTGGTTTAATGGTGGCCTTAGGACAATTGGGTTAATGATTGGACACAATGATCTTGAAGGTCTTTTCCAAATTAAATGATTCTGTGGTGTCCCTTTGCTGTACTTCTGAACAGTAAAGGAAGTATACGTAGCAGAACACTATATGCAGCTCTACCTCCCAGCTTTCATAGCTGTCTCAACGTTAGAGATGTTTGCAGTGGCTCATTTTGATCCAGGCACCTTCTAAGTGCTCTGTTGAAAGAAAAGCATTCACTCTGAAAGTTCAGGTGTTGCTTTAAAGAGTGGTACATCAGCTTTACTCATTTCTGTATGTGCATTGTCCCTGTGCAGTTGATACAAAAACTCCTGTTCCATTACACCAGTATGTTCTCACACCTCCTGTTCCACTTCCTCCCCTTTAGAAAACCAAACAAAAACTTGTATGTGATGCACTCCAGAGGCCACTATAGTCCAGCCCTTATGCCTGGTTTCACGTCCAGCTCTGATAATTTAGGATTGTATTAAAGTGTCAGTGCAACTTGGAGCAGGCAGATCCCACCCATCTGGTAGCGGGATCCTGGAGCATTGTAGGTGGGATCTCCAGGGAATTTAGTTGCTAGGAAGCATCATCTCCTTAGTGAGCTCATGCAAACAGAGGTTTAGTTTTTCAGAAGTTAGTAATTTACGCATGTTTTGGAGTTTTCTGCAGAGATCAAAATACAAAGCCTTTGCCTTGACACTTTGCAAGGTCATGGTCCAAGTGACAAAACCTCTCAAGCTGTTCAGGAGGTGACCAGAAGCTTTTAACATGAACAAATCACTTGTTTCCCATGCCTCGTTTCAGAATTAGCTGGAAAAATTTTGGCTGAAGTCATGCCAAAAATCCAAAACAGCAACAAAGCAAGGAAAAAAAATAAATTCTCCCAGCAGACATCCAGCATGGAGAATATTGCCAAACTTGGGACTGTTTGTGCCAAGTTTTTAATCAGGCAGCAACAGGGGCTTAGTAGGTAATGCTTTCAACCCACAGCTAATGAGGTGTGCAGTGCAGGGAGCGAGGAAAGCCGGGGAGAGAGGCAGCGCTCCCACCCAGTGCCTGCTTCCCGTGATGCACTACATCGTGCAAAGACACATGTAAGGCACAAATCGTGCATGAGAGTAAGATGGACAGAGAGCATGCTTTCCATTTCTGTGGATTAGAGTCTCATCAAATTAACATGTGTAGTAGCGATACATACATCTATAGGTGGAGTTTGAGGTGTATGGACAGATGCAGATTTTTGCAGTTTGAGCTCATGCCGTGTCTCGTAGTAGAGCCACAGCACTGTTTTCCTGTGGAGTTTTTCTTATAAAATGCAGTGGGAGAGAGGCAGTTAATGTAATTCTCTTTACATTAATTCTACTCCATCAATACTTCATGAACTTAATAAGTTTTAGAGCTACAGTCTTTTGGGAGATTATTTTATGTGCCAAGCAAAGCAGTGCTTGCTGAAACTAACTAGAGGACAGATTGTGTGTGTGTGCGCGTGCGTGTGTGTGATTTAGGATGCTGTGGTATAAAGATTTAATTACTATGGAGTTAGTGTAGATTTCTCTGTGACTTTTGTGAAACTTTAGGCTGGGTACTAAATAGTTTGCATATAGGCAAGTTATCCCTTCAGTAAGAGTTTAGGATGTATCTCTAGGCACAAATGTGTCTACTTCACAGCACAAGCACACTGCTCTAGTTCATCTCTCATTACACCTCCCTCTCACTTAAATGCTCATGTGGCATGAAGATAATGGAGCTGCATATAAAGAAGCATGAAGAAGAGGTGAAGTCTCACTGCATATTACCAAAACTGAATATTTTTGGACATTGAGTTATTTATATTAATCAGCTTGTTAAGCTCAAAGATAAAAAAAAGTCCTGGGATGCAATCCAGAAATACCAAGAACAGAAACTAGTGTGAAGATCACGTATTGGGGCATGTTTTGGGAATGCCTTCTTTGCTGTATCACAATACCCATTTGACAATTTAATTAAAAGCAGATAAAATCAAAACATTATCAGATCTTGAAAGCCAGTGCTTAGTGGTGGGAGAGCTTCCTTCACACGCCACACTGCATCAGCTGAGGTGGATAGCTCTACCAGGAAATATTGTGCATCATCTGGCAGCAGCTCTGCTAACAATGGGCAACAGCCTTCACGGGCTCTAAGGGCTACTACACAACCTCCACTGGTCTGGGAGAGCCAGCTCTTTCCAAAACTCCTTATCAGAGAAATCACTGATGGAAATTTTAAGAAAATATCCTATGAACTTAAATTCATGAGAAGTTCATGTTCATGCTGAAGGTATCAACCTGAAAACCTCAGAGCTAACAAAGGTTTCTACAGTTGTCTCATAGGTTTTGTGACCTCTTGTACATGTTCTTCACCCACCTTCAGAATGTATCTGATCTAGCAACTCATATTGCTCCTGTTGTTTTCAGGGAATAGAAAATTAATCTGTGAAAATGCCATTCCTGCCCAGCCTATCTAGTATGACGAGACAAGAGGTCTGTTTTGAAATCTTCCTTCTGGTAAAAGCTTGGAAAGCCTTGAGGTTGTGCACATCCTTGATCCTGCTGTGCAAAAGAAGTAGTAAGAAATACAAAATCTACCAGCTCAGGCTGCTAGAGTTTTGAATACTGTGCTGAGTGCTGAGAACCCAGCCTTTCTAGTCTTACAAGGTGGAATATAACCCTGTCCCAGCCTTTCAGACCATAATGATTTACTGACATGTTTTGCCTTTTTTAAAACCAAGCCTTATTTGTTACCTTGGGCTTCTATTTTGTGCAAAAATCATGTTAAGTGAAGCAAGCAGCTTCACAGGCAGGGGGCTAAAAAAATAGCATGAGACTTTTTACTTTCTTAGTACAATTATTTGTTCAAAATCTGTGCAGATATTAATTGCAGTCCAGAACAGCTTGGGTCACTGGTTAACAAACCCTCTCATTCATGCAGTTAAAATGCTGTTTAGAAGACGGTAAAAAGAAATTTCCACTGTACAGTTTGGAAACAGGATTTCAGGTAACTTCTTGCCCTTTTTTTGCTGCTTATCAAAAGCTAAAATGTCATCTTTTTCCCAGTAGGAACTTACGCTGAATTACAGCACAGTATGCTCAATGCTGGTGCTTGCATCGGTGTACCGGCACCCACTGTTGTGATGGGTGCTGAGTCTGGTTAACAGTAATTGGTCGAATCACCACCTTAGTGAAGTCCTTGTTTTGCTCTGGTATTTGTTGCTTATGCATGACACTTAGGAGGTTTTGTCTGTTTTTTCCCCAACTATGCTACTTCTGCAATATTAGTGCATTAATTTACCTCCGTGTGCCATTTACTATCTACTTATTTCCCCCTTCTCTCAGTATCTTTCCGTTTATATCCTTTGATGAGCAACATTTAAGCTACTGTGTGTCTTTATTCTTGTAAGACAGGCTGATGGAAGAGCCATTACTTTAAATTCTTCTTTGTCTGTAGAACAGCATCCGTAGACATAAAGAAAACACAGGGACCGACAGCTGAGAGACGCTGTAGACTTCTCATTGTTTTCTACCATGGTGAATTATAGCAAACATGTCAAACAGAGAAACAAATCTGTACATGAGTGAAGTAGCGTATGTTTTGACTGGGAAGACTGAGCAACATCCACAGTTCTATTTCTAAAATATCTGTTATGACCATTTTGGTATCTGTTAAACACTTGCAGGAGCCCAGGATTTTTTCATTTGCTCTTTTAACTGCTTTGCTCTTGGGTTTTGCCCTCAAACCCACTGTAATCACCCAGGGAGTCTTGTTTTCAGTCTATACACCAGCTTTCCTGTGTGTCATTAGATGTTGCTGAGGGATTAGCATGCACGGTTGTAAATGACACCATATATCTTCATTTTCTTTTTTGGATTAGACTGTTTATGAGCCAAGTGTTTCACATGGCACAGAGAAAGCACTGTTCGATGCTGACAAAGCAGAAAGAAGGTTTGTTAAATTAGAGGATTGCTTGCAGCAGCCTTTCTCTCATCCTGGGGAAGCAAGAGCACACTGAAGATGCAAGCAGCATTGCTAGCATTGAAAGAGAATTTTGGCTTGCTGTTACCACAGTGTTCGTCATTTCTGTGTTAGTGCAGCGTGTGCCTTCCGTGTGTGTCCTCCTATGCATGTGGTGTAGGTGTTATCCAGAAGCAGTTATTTGCAGAATCTGGTCTGGTTACAGGTGTGGGTTATGCCATTGGCTATTACTGGCAAATTTTGCACACAGCTGTGGCTCCTGCCTTGCTCTGACCAGTTTTAGGGTCTTTATGCTCTATAAAGATGTATCACCCTCCATTTAACATCTCTATCAGTAGTGTGCAAAAGGACTGTTGTGTTGCATAGCTCACAGGGAGCAGCCCACCTTGGAGACATTGCAGACCATGGATTTCAGGCAGAGCCCTGAGAAGGGAGCTCTGTTTCGAGGCAGACATCAAAGCACTTGAGCTGCTCACAGTGCTGAGACAAGGAACTTTGGGAAGAGGTCAAGTTCAGATTGGTTTTGTTACCTAGCTTTTCCCATCCAGTTTAGGTCCCCAAACTTGTGTCTGTTTTTTCCCATGCTTTTGTGCACATGTGATTTGTGTTCCATTTTGTGGGAAGTACAGACCTGTTACTCAGGTGTTTCAAGACCCCTTACAGCACCTTTAAGTTTCCATAAATCAAAGTGAGGTGGTGTTTTTTCCTTTGATGCATGCATTTGAGACACCACTGAACTCATGGCTATTGCCTGTGAGTTCTAATTGCTGTCTGAAATACGTGTTGCTTAACATTAAAAGTTTCTATAGCTGTATTAAATATTTCCCTAAATATTTAATACAATAAAATGATATTAAATTATTTCAAATTACATTAGTTGTTATAGTATAACTATAGTAAAATCTTTCTAGGCCATGACTTCTAATCGCCTCTTTTTCCTGTGAAAACTCTTCCTCATTACTGCGAGAGACCAGTACCATTCCAGGCCACCGCACTGCTTCAGCAGGAGCTGTAAGAGAACAGCTGTGAAGTTATCACAGCTGCTTCACTTTCACTGTAACCAGCAGTTCTCATGACGTTGTTTTCCCAGAATGTTTGTCCTCGTTATGAGGCTATGTATAAATAGGTATGAATATGAGGAACGGCTGGGGGATCTGGGGTTGTATAGCCTGGAGAAGAGGCTACAACTACTTGAAAAGTGGTCGGAGAAAGGCAGGGGTTGGTCTGTTCTCCCTAGTGGCGAGTGATAGGATATGGGGAAATGGCCTTAAGCTGCGCCAGGGGAGATTCAGGTTGGATGTTAGAAGAAATTTCTCTGCTGAAAAGTTTGTCAGGCATTGAAAAAGTGTGCCCAGGGAAGTGGTTGAGTCACTGTCCATGGAGGTGTTTAAGAGAAGGGTAGATGTTGCGTTCCATGTGGTTTAGTGCTGATGATAGGGCCAGGAAAAAGTTGGATTCTATGATCTTGAAGGTCTCTTCCCACTGAAACTGTTCTGTGATTCTAGTATAGTCCATGTCTTGCTATCTTCTTTCTCTTCGGGATTTCTTACATCTGGGATAAATTGCAGGAGCTTTAAGATGTAGCTCTAGGCCATTCTGGGTTGAAGATTCTTTTACTTGTCACACAGACAAGAATTTCCCTTATTTAAAGAAAGAAAATAGGGGGGGAATTAATTATATGTGTATATACAAAATTTGTGCAGTTCCACAGTAGAGGAGGAAGACACACTAGGCATGGCTGGCAATTAGCTGTATAGTATCTTGAAGCTGATAACCAGCTCTGCTAGAATTCTATTCTTTGTCAGACAGTTTTCTAATCATGTTGGATAGGGAGAATAGCAGATTTAATGTGCTCTGCAAGTCCGGGTTGCTTGTCGCACCAGAAAAATGTGAAAGTCTGAGAGAAATCCCCTTGGAGCTTTTCTGTCTGCTTGCAACTTGCCCTTTCTTGTATTTAACCAGTTTGAATCCAGGTCATCTATCCTAGGCACATCTGTGTCAGTGGAGCAGGGGAGTGTGGAGGAAGCTTTTTTTTTTCTGTGTTGTTTTTATTTAAAACAGAACACACAATCGCAGGCAGCACACGAGCTGAAATCACAGCATTCCACACAGTGTGTCAGAAGAGTTGTCTGTACCAGTGCTGGCACAGATTTTGGTCAGGTTAGAAAGACAAGCAGGTATTTCTGTAGTTCTTCTGGCAGGAATGCCGTGCATTTGCTGTGCTAACAAGCTTGACTGGAGCTTAACGTGTCCAGCAGTCTCTAAATAAACTTTCTGAAACGTGCGGAAGTAATTCCTTCTGGTTTCCTGCAAAGATCTGGAAACATCTGAACTGTCACAGTCCATTCATGACATTGTGTAGACATTTATCATCTTGCAATTACAGGAAAGCTTGCAAAACTGGAGTATTCAGTGCAGCCCAGTTAAATCTTTTGCAAAGGCTGTTAAACTGTCAGATGTGGCTTGCAAGTAACAGACTGACACTGCAGATTATTTAAATCTGTATGACATCAGTGGGTAATGTGGAAAGCCCACTTAGTATGTAAATGTATTCAGTAACTGGTAGAAGGCTTGTGTATGTGAGAAATCATACTCTTGTGCACTGTAAGTTGTCTCACCAGCATTATGTTTGTTCTGAGTTGAAAATAGGCTGTGACTAGGAGCCTCTCAGGGGAGCTTCATCCTCAGATCCCACAGCTGTGATTTTCAGGAGCAACCTTGTGAAGCTGCTTGAACCTGAATGAGCTTTCTGCTACTTTGTAGGATTTTTCTAGGTCTAAGGAAATTTTAGTAACTTCTTAGCAATTAGATTAGGCACAGGCAATTTCCTTGTGAAATTGCATGAGCAGGTCCTTCGGTAAATGGTAATAACCTTAGGAGTGTTTGGCAGGATAATTAAGCTGGACTTAAGCGACACTGATTGGAATGCAGTTCAACTGCACAGATCTGCTCGGGTGCTTGGTTAAGTTTCTTTGTACAAAGGCTCTGTCACGGCCATGTGTGTCTTCTTTTGATGGTTTCTGCAGCAATCTACGTGTTGTACACTCTGAAAAATCATAGTGTTAGATGACTGATTGATAAAGCACTCATATCACGTGTCCCACAAATGCGCCAACACTAGATGGTTTCATGCTGATATGTGCCACATCCCTCTTCTTATTTTAAACTTATTTTATTTCCCAGATTAAAATTCAGGGAATTATAAGGCAGAGGAAAGAGGACAGTTAATGATTTCACAGAAACTGGGAATTACCTTTGTAAGGATATTCCCAAATAAGCCTGAGAATCATACAAAACCAGTGCAGGGTCTGTATTGATTTTGTGCTGCATGATGCATCCCAGCAGGGCTTTGTGCAGAAGAAACCTCCTGCCCCTTCACCTGATAAACTGCTTTCCAAGCACCTGTGCCAGTGCAGCTACCCCAAGTAAACACATATACACTTGCAGCATCAATTCTTGAGCTTGTTCCTCTTCATTTCAGAGAGCACAAAGAAAGCAAAGTGTCCCTGTCCACACGCAGACATACTATATTGTGCCTAGCAGGAGCAGGGAAGTGATTGTCCTCCTGTACTCAACACTGGTGAGGCTACATCTCAAGTACTGGGTTCCGTTTTGGGCACCTCAAATCAAGAAAGACATTCAGGTTGGTGCAGAGAAGGGCAAGGAAGCTGGTGAAAGACCTAGACAACAAGTCTTACAAGGAACTGGGTCTGTTTAGCCTGAAGGAGAGGAGGCTGACCCTCTGCAACTACCTGAAGGGACTTGGTGGAAAGATGGGTGCTGATGTCTTCTCACAGGTAGTTAGTGATAGAACAAGAGGGAAGGGCCTCAGGCTGAACCAGGGGGAGGGTTAGGCTGGACATTAGGAAATTTTTTTTCGCTGAAAGATTGGTCAGACCTTGGAACAGGCTGCCCAGCGAGGGGATTGTGTAGCCTGGATGTACTTAAAAATTGTGTAGGTGTAGTACTTAGAGATCTGGTCTAGTGGTGAACTTGGTAGAGTAAAGTTAATGGTTGAACTTGGTGATCTCAAGGGTCTTTTCCAACCTGAATGATTTTTTGATTTTATGATACTCTTACGTTTCCAGCCAATAGTCTGCTAAAAAAAAAACCAACCATGAGTAATTAGTACTGTGTATGTAGTTAACCAATTTAAAATTAAAGGCTACTGGCACTGGCAGAAAGTCGCAGTAGGTTTTATTGTGGCTTTGAGTTGTTTCAGAGGGAAGTTCTTCTGAGAAGGGCTGTTCATTCTTTGCGCAGTTCCTGGCACAAAAGTGAAGCTGGAGATTTTCACAAAGGGTACTCTAAGCTTCATTATCATGTCTTCTTGGAGTTCTTGGTGTTTCCACATTGACTTTACGAAAGTGGTGTAAGGAGATGGATGTATCTTCCCGTGCACAGCAAAAGGAGCTGATATGCCCAGTGGTCCTGTGGGTGAGACAGGATCCTCATCTTCAGCTTCCTAGTCCATCATCCTCATCATTAGACAATTCTGCCTCCTAGGAAGATAGATTACTTCATATTTTCATTCATTAATGATTTATCAGACAGCTTCTTCCCTAAAGGCTCATCTCCTCTGTTGTATTCACATCCCACACGCAACCAGCAAGATGTAGCTGCCAGCTGGCACTGTGTCATCAAGAGTCCAAGCTGCCAGCCTTTCTGCTGCCCCCTCCTCCCCTCTATTCCTAGTTACTCAGCTTACCTACACCCCTCAGTGTCTCACTTTGTATCAAAACCATCAAATCTCTGTGTGTCCTGTTCTCCTATCTCATCTCTCCAATCCAACTGCAAATATGCTATTAATAAGTATATTTTATAAAACAAACAAAAAAAAAAACAACCCAAGAGGAGTTTTACAAGGATCTCTCTTTGTATGAGGCAGTGCTTGTGTTTGTCCTGTGGAAATAGCAGCCTCTCAAATCACATTTTGGTGGGAGGGGATGCTTAGGGGTGGCTTATGTCTTAGTTCCAGGTAGAATTAGTAAAGAAGACTGAGTGCTGGGAAGAAAATGAGCAAGCTGTGTCTGTGAGCAGGAAGGTGTAGGCTGGCTTCTTTTTCAGGTTTTGCTTTCAGGTGCTTGGCACAACAGCTCTTTTGGAATCCTTTTCCCGTTGACTCTGTGTGAGAGAGTGATTTTTATCATGCTGATAAAGACTAACTTTATTACTGTTCTCTTCCGCTCCCAGGAATCACGAATCACACATGCTCTCTGAAGTCTGGGAAAGGGAACCCAAATGAAATCTCATGATGAAAGGGGTGAAAAAAGGAAGAGCAACAAAGCTGGTGAAGGGCCTAGAGGACAGGGCTTATGAGGAATGGCTAAGAGAACTGGGATTGTTTAGTCTGAAGAAAATGAGGTTGAGGGGGAAACTATTGCTCTTTACAACTGCCTAATAGGAGGTTGCAGAGAGGTGGGGGTCAGTCTCTTCTCCCAAGTCATTTGTGATAGGATGAGAGGGAACAGCCTCAAGTTCTGCCAGGGGGCTGTTTGAATTTATCAGGAAAAGTTTCTTCACTGAAAGAGTGGTGAGGTACTGGCACAGGCTGCCCAGGGATGTGGTGGAGTTGCCATCACTGGAGGTGTTCAAAAATTGAGTAGATTTGGGCCTCGAAAACATGGTCTAGGGGGCATGGTGGGGTTAGATTGGTGGTTGGACTTGATCATAGGAGACTTGATGATCTTGGCGGTCTCTTCCAACCTTAATGATTCTATGAATCCCAAAGTGTTCACTACTGCAGCTTGTCCACTGTGGGCAGGTTGTGACTGAGAACAGCTGCAGGACAGGAGGAAAAAAGCCTAAGCTACAAGAAAAGGAATAGCTGAAACTCCTTTGAGTAATTTATACATGAACATTAACCCTTGAGTGCTTAATCCATTCTTTGCAAGTGGTGACCGATAACTAATTTTCTCTCTTCCCTCACCCACACCCTCCCAGTGTCTTCAGAAAGGACATGTGACAGGAATAATTAATGTCATTAACAGGCTGCGAGGGAAATTAGGGATTATAAGTGTTATGGATGTCTCAGTAGAGAGAAACTGGCAGTTCCTAGGATGCCTAAAGTGTATTTTCACTCCTGTGGTTGTCAAGAACTTCCTGGATTATTCAGGCCCCTCCCCATACCCCTTTGGCTCAACATTTTTAAATAAACTAGTGTAAAAGACATCAGCATCCCATGGAACAGCTTTATTGCTCCTACTGCTTGAGGATATCCAGTAGCAGATGCGGAGTGAGCTGAGGCTTTGAGGGAAGGCTTTGTGCTGCCATGTTTGGAGCAGAGCTAAAAGAAGAAAAGGAATTCAGGCTTATACACATAATGGTGGTGCATTTCTGTTGTCTGCCATGAGACTAATCACTTAGGATGCCTTTGACTGTGGAATGGAAGGAGGTGGGTGAGAACAGTAGGTGCTTGTGTGTTTTGGGCAGCCAGGTGCCTGGAAACCCATGGCCAGCTCTGAGGGAATAAGAATTCCTACTGTTCCTTCATGGCCTCCTGGTTGCAGCCAGAGCAGGTGTTGGGCTTCCACAGGGGTGAGTGGCAGGGCTGTGTTCACACTGGCTGAGAAAAGAGGTCATTGTACAGTGACTCAGGTCAGAACTGTGGGAGAATCAAGAAAAAACAAGTAACTCATTTCAAAGATAGTTTGTGAGCAAAACAGGAACTTGGAACATGGATCTTGCAGATCCTCAGCGCAACATAGCCCATCATTTGCTGCCAGACTGGCAGATCCCAGAAAAAAGGATAAAGACAGCCATTGAGCTGGATAAAGTGCTTCCATGCATCACCAGCTGTGTCAAAACTTCTTCCAGGTCTCTCAGAAAGACCTGTCAAACCTGGCACGTGGCTGCTTACCCTGTGAGGTTGCCATCAGTGAAACCAAGTGTAAATGTACAGGTCCTGCTTCCCAGCGTATGGAGTTTGTTAGCTCTCATGTCACATGTGTTACATGTGCAGTAAGTCGTGTAGTGTGAAGGGTGAATTTTCACCTAGTGGTAACTACCTGTGGTAGAGCACAGCTTACCAAGCAGTTGTTCAGCCTTTCTTGCATCTCTTGTAAAGGATTGGTAAAGTCTCTTAGTTTTACCTCTTGGGTTAGACCATGGGTTCTAAAAACAAGGAATTTGAACCACCCTGTTTCCTTGCAAAATGCAAACTGTGCCTCTGCTATGTTACTGAATTGCTGTGTTTGTCCTCAGTTTCTAAAAGGAGCAAGAGAAGGATTTCAGTAAGTGCAGCAAAACTTTTTCTTACGTTTACACGGCGTTTCCTGTGTTTTACACTGGGCACCTCTGAGAGGTCTTGCCTCGTTTTTCTTGCCTCCCATGAGATATATATACACATTGATAAGAATCTTGTAAGTGTTCTCTTCTCCAGCCTCAAGAGTCAAAGCTGTCTCAGCCTTTCTTTGTAGGAGGGATACTCAAAACTGCTGTTATGAGACCTCATCTGGACTACTGCATCCAGTTCTGGAGTGCCCAGTAGAAAAAGGACATGGAGCTGTTGGTGAGAGGCCAGAGGAGGCCCCGATCAGAGGGCTGCAGCATGTCTCCTGTGGAGACAGGCTGAACAAATTGGGGCTGTTCAGTCTGGAGAAGAGAAGGCTCTAAGGGAATCTAGTAGCATAGAATCATAGAATCATTAGGGATTGGAAGGGACCTCGAAAGATCAGCTAGTCCAATCCCCCTGACACAGCAGGATCGCCTACACCAAGTCACACA
>VXBP01007895.1:0-124342 GCA_013400115.1 Rhinopomastus cyanomelas | reverse complement strand
GCTCCCTCAGCCTCTCCTCGTAAGGGAGGGTGCTCCACCTCCTTCATCATCCTCGTTGCTCTATGCTGAACTCCCTCCAGCAGCTCCACATCCCTCTTGAACTGAGGAGCCCAGAACTGGACACAGTACTCCAGACGTGGTCTCACCAGGGCAGACCAGAGGGGCAGAAGAACCTCTCTCGATCTGCTAACCACCCCCCTTCTGATCCACCCCAGGATGCTGTTGGCCCTCTTGGCCACAAGAGCACGCTGCTGTCTCATGGTCATCCTGCTGTCCACCATGACCCCCCGGGTCCTTTTCTCCTACACTGACCAAGAGGTCAGTCCCCACCCTATACTGGCACCTGGGGTTGTTCTTGCCCAGATGCAAGACTCTACACTAACCCTTGTTACGCTTCCCAGAACCTGAAGCAGGGCTACCTGAAGCTGGAGAGGGACTTTTTATGGGGGTCTCTAGTGATAAGACAAGGAAGATTGTTTCAAGATAAAAAAGGGTAGATTTAGATTAGATCTTGTGAATAAATTCCTCACTGTGAGGATGCTGAGACATTGGAACAGGTTGCCCGGGATGGTTGTGGATGCCCCCTCCCTGGAAGTGTTCAAGGCCAGGTTGGATGGGACTATGGACAATCTGATGTGATGAAATATGTCCTTGCCCATGGGAGGGGTTTGGAACTAGATGATCTTTAAGGTCTTTTCCAACTGAAGCTATTCTGTGATTCTATGTTCAGCTTAGTGTCCGCTGGAACATGCCAATTTTTCTCATGCAGAGCTGCTTTCTAGCTAGTCAGCCCTCAACGTGTGCCCTGAGCACAGGACTTTGCATTTCCCCTTTGGTGAACTTCATGTGGTTCCTGTGGTTCATTCCTCCAAAGAGTCAAGGCCCCTGTGAATGACAGCATGACCATCTGGGATATCAACCACTCTTCCTAAACTGTTTGAGGATACTGTCGTGTAGATCACTAAAGAAGACTCCAGTATCGCCTTCGGAGGTTCACAGCTAATGCCTTGTTCAGCAGCACGGCCTTTTTGCTACTAATATACCTGTGGAAACCCTTTTGCTGCTCTTCACAACACTCACTGAATTAATCTCCAAGTGGGCTTTGGCTTTGCTGATGTTTTTGACTGTGCTTCCATCTTTTGTGCAATTCCATTTCATGTTTGAGTTAGTCAGGAGCTCCTTGTTCATCCATGTTGGCCTCTTGCTGCCTGCACTTGACTCCCTGTATGTTGAGATGAACCATTTTGGAGCTCAGTGGAGGTGATCCTTGAAAATCAACCAACTGTCCTGGACTCCTTTTTTCTCCTTTTTTTAGGGATCTAAGTAGATCCCTACCATCTCGTGTTCAATGAAGCCTGTGCTGCCCCTGGCCTGCACATCTCCTGGTCCTTCTTTGTGAGTATAAGTTGTGGCACAGCATTTCCCATTTTTGACTCATTCACCTGTCCTAGAAGTTACTACCAATGCAATTCAGGACTCTCTTGGATTGCTTGAGCCCTGCTGATTGGTATAGTAGGGTTAGTGGTTGGACTCAATGATGTCAAGGGTCTTTTCCAACCTGAAAGAGTCTATGATTCAGGTTGGCATTCTCAGCCTTTTCTCACATTTTCTCTTATCTGTGGCTGCTGTTTCTTTGTACAAACTATTGGGTCACTTTATACAATTAAATTTAATTGTATAATATGAACAGCATCCTGAAATGATGTCCTGTGGGAAGCAGTTTGCCAAAGAAGGCTGAGTGGGCCTCATACCAAACCCACCTAATGGGTTGGGGTTTATGTTCTCTCCTTTTCTCACGCTTCAATGTAAAATAAGCATTATGCTGTAGGAGCTGGGCAAAGGCTAATTTGCCTCATTAGAATGTGAAAAGGAGCCCACATCCTTCCTGTGCCCTGCGAAGAATGCAAAAAGACTTTACAGAGAAAACAGATGTACTAATATGTATCACTAGCTGGGGGCACGGGGAGATCCAGGGTGCTGCCGTTACAGTGATGCTGAACGTGCAAGAGAACAAAGGGACCAGCATACAAAATATGCTGCTGGGGAGCTGACAAAGTTGAGACTGCTTTCTTTTGCTTACAGTTATGCTCCTGGCATCTGAAAAACTGCTCTGTAAAATGTATACCAAAAAAACCCTTGCGTAGCCTGGTTTTTCACGCTCAAAAACATCTTCATTGAAGACGGTTAAATGCCCAAATGCAAACAAAGTGCAGAAGCCTCAGCCCAGCCTTAGGGAAATCTGCATTTCAGTGTCAGTATTGCCTTGCCAGAAGAGTACACTACGGACTTTGTAAACAAAACAAATGAGACTTTAGGTTTTTAATTTCGCTACCTCTCTAACATGTAAAAAGGAGAGTGTTTGTCCTGTCTTCTCACAAAAAATGCAGAATATAGTGGAGGCAGTACAGAACAGCTAAAGAGCTGCATAACTCTAGATGTTATTGCTACAGATATGCAATCAAGTTCAGAGAACTATGTTTTCCTGACCCACCTATTTATCTGTTCCCAAGACCTTCGGCAATGAGCAGTCAACTTGCAAATCCATTGGTGCTCAAAACTCCTCAAATCCAGCCACTTGCCTGATGCAGTTTGGCCCTATAGTGGTGGAGAGTATCTTGCCAGGTTTTTGCTAGCAGACAGAAGGCAGTTGCACACACCCATTTATAAGTTATATACACATATCATTAGTCACGGAAACAAGTAGGATAAGAAAATACGATCTGCAATACTGAGGCTTAGGACCACAATAAAGACCCTTCAGAAGGGGTACTTCCCACTCAATGCAACATTTGCACCTTCAGAAGGCATTCTTGATTAACCACAGTTTTAAAACTATGACGTTGACATGGAAAAATCCAGCCATGGCTGAAACAACTCAATAACCCTGAAAAGAGATATTTTAAGCCCAGTTCCTTACATCCCTTGTTTTGTAGGGTCAGGGTAAATAAGATCTTGGCCTTGAGCTAGTATCTGTATGTTGGAACAAACATCTCGATGCAACACACTGCAGAAGGAAGGAAGCAAAACAGAAATTAGATTGTTTTCATTTCCTGCATTACTTCTTGTAAGTGTAGTCTTCTTACGTGTGGAATACACATTTCCTCTTGTAAAAATATTGTTGTAGGTCACAGTTGCCAAACAGCAGATAAACTGCTGTCACTAAAAACGGGATTCACGTTAACCAAGCAAGTTTGGAGGGAAGTGTTCAAAGCCTTCAAGGATTGCAGCTCGCATCCTCTGAAAAGGTAGTGATTGTGAACTACATAGTAACTCCTCTGATTGTCGTTGCATACGTATGGGAGAAATACCAAAGAAAACTTTGACTCTTCATCCAAATGGAAAATGAAGATACAGGCACGTTTTGTTCTTGCTTTTTAGTTCGTATTGTCTATGCATTTAGGCAAAATCATGCGTGTCATCATCTTTTCTTTGTGTGCCTTAATTCTACCATGCAGGTGGTTTATTTATCTTCTGTCTACAGTAATACGGGTTTGTAACCCTATTCCACCAGTTGTCTCATAGCACCGTTATGTCTCAACTGTGCTAGCTGCACCATCTCTGTCCTGAGAGCAGCCACAGAGGTGGGAATCCAATTTAATAACAAAATCATCAATTGTAGAATTTTTTGCGTTGCAAGGACATTTAAAGGTCATCTAGTCCAACACTTATGCCCTGGGCAGGAACATTTTCCTATAGACCAGGTTGCCAAAAGCCCCATCCAACCTGACTTTAAAAGTTTCCAGCCAGACAGGCATCTGCAACCGGTCTCATCATCGTCATCATAAAACCTTTTTTCCCATGTCCAATCTAAATCCATCTTTCAGTTTTAAAAGCTGCAGTAAACGCTTTCTGGAGTCTTCTCTTCTCCAGCTTGTACGACCCCAGTCTTTCACCTTTTTTTCATAGGAGAGGAGTTTTTAACTGCCCCTCACTCTTAGCAGGTAGCAGATGCAGACATTTATTTTTTTGTGGTATTTTCTGCAGATACAGAAGTATCTGCAGAAAAGGGAAGTGAGAATCCCTTTCTTCAGGAAACTTTTTCTTCTTGGAGACACTCTAGGCACACAAAACTCTGAGAATCTCACCTCATTTTTGCATGATAGCCTTACAGATAATATGGATGATGGATGGTGAGCTGGAGGAGTGGGAGAAAAGGAAAACTGTGAAGAGGAGGAAGCATTTCTTAGGAAACGAGGTGAAAGAGGAAGGAGGGAATAAGCTTGGGATCTGTTTCTTTGTTCTGTTTTCATTGTATGAGTTGTGGGACAAGCCCCATTCAACCCTGATATATTCACTTAAGAGTTCTGAAAAACTGGAACATTGATGCCTGCGGGTTTTTCTCGTTTCATTTTATACAGCAGTTGTTTCAGGAACACCACAGACCAGGTAGAGAAGAAAATCTTCAGCTTAATCTTTTATTGTCATGATAGTCATTGTGGCTTTCTTGATCTGATTTCCTACTGTAGCTCATCTTTCCCATGTTGAAAATATTCCCAGCTTCTGTTCTTGCTGTCCCTGCGCACAAAAGTCGGTGTGGCCTCAACATTCTCTGATATCAAACTAGGCAGCGTTAACGTTGCTGGACCTTGGGCACTGAAGTGAGTGGAAAGGCAGGAAGTTTTCATCCTGACAATTGCATTTAAAGCAGTCCCCTGAATTTTAGAAGAATGGGAGAAAAGGAAGGAGAGCAGTTTGCTCTGAGGTGAGGAAACTATTTTAGGAACTATTTAGGAACCATGTGCATAAAGGACCACATTATGCTGTTCCTGGGTTTTTAGATCAATATCATCTATACAACAGCCGTTTCGTGCATGTTATGTGCAAAGAGCCAATTATACCTACAAGTCATGTAAAATTAAGCTAGAAATGTAATGCTGTATGTGCACCCAAATGGTTCCTTAGAAACATTTGTCTTGGTTCTCCTTTCCCTGGACAGCATTAATTACTTCTGCTGCTGGGAGGTGGGCGTGTGTCTTGCCAGATTATGGGTTGTGCTTTGTTTTTCTTTCACTGTTTTCTTCAGCGAGGAGAGGAGATGGAATAAAATGCTTTCCTGGTCTTTGTTGACATCAGCACATTCGATCTGCCTGCATCCAAAAGAATTATGTCAAAGCAGTTGTCTGCATTTGTTTCTTAGTGTGTTTTCCAGCAGTGCTGTCGCTTGAGGGTCAAACTGGAATACATTAGACTGGAATTGGGGCAGAAACTGCTCCCAGCCTCAGGTCAGAGATACCTCTTGAGGTTTGTGAAAGTGACACTTCGGGGGTTCACGGCATTAAATTCCGTAGCATTCCTGTGTCTGTTCTGGGTGACTTACAGACGCAGCTGGAATGGGTAGACTCACATTTTTCTATTTAATTCTTTCTCTTTTGTGTCTGGAGTAGAAGGACAAGTCTCGTGTCTGACTTTACTTCTTACAATATCAAAAAGGTGGTTTTTAAATTCGTGTTTAAAGCTGTTTGCTTCTGTGTGTTTTCTATAATTTGCATTGGGCAAATTACCACAGTTATTCCATCTGTAAAAATAAATCCATGGCACTGAGCCTGGGTGGTCTTTGGAATGGTACCTCGTTTGACAAAAGAGAGCCTTTACAAAGCTTAAGAACACAGTTGCACATGTGTTTAACAGAACATCCTAATCGTGTTGGATGTAGCCAGGGTTGTGCCAGAGGAAGGGAGAGAAAATTGCATCCAGGAGGACAGAAAGTATTCAGATGCAAAAATGCATTGCTCACTCTGTGCTTAGGCAGACTTTCATTACTTTTTCATTAGTAGCTCTGACAGCACACTTGGACAGGCTTTTATCCTCCCTAAAATTTTCACCAGCTGTCTTATTGTAGTTGACTCTGCAGAAGCTTTGTACTATAACAGTTTGCTTAAGATGGGACATTTCTTTTATGCTTTATGTTATGTATTAGAAGAGGCTGTGTTTAGTAGGTCAAGAAGGTTCTCCTCACCCTCTAATCTGCCCTGGTGAGGCCACATCTGGAATACTGTGTGCAGTTCTGGGCCCATCAGTTCCAGGAGGACACAGAACTGCTTGAGATGGTCGAATGCAGAGCCCCAAAAATGGTTGAGGGAGTGGAACATCTGCCTTGTGAGGAAAGGCTGAGGGAGCTGGGTCTCTTACTTGGGAAAAAGGAGACTGAGGGGTCACTTTATTAATGTTGATAAATATGGAAAGGGCAAGTGTCAAGAGGATGGAGCTTAGTGTCTCCCAGTGATAGAACAAGAGGCAATGGGTGCTAGCTGGAGCATAGGAGGTTCCATGTGGTCATTAGTAGTCCACCAGCCAGGATCCATCCTTGAGACACAGAGCCAGAAGTTTTCTTGCCTTGGCAGGAATAATCCAAATGAGCTGGGAGATGCCTGCAGGAGCAGTGCTCGCATCCATTCACCTTGTTTAAATTACGATAACTTGTTTGCCTGAAGAAGACAGCTAGCCCAGCAGTTTGTCCAAAAAGGCTGAAATTGGGAGAGGAAATGTCTGTGAGGTATGGAGGTCTCTCTGAGGTCACCTTCTGTGGCTGGGGGATCTTGGGGTGGGATCCCAGGCAGACTGCTGGGGCGGGATTCCAGAGGCAGGATTCCAGCAAATGAAGTGAATTGCTGAAGCGAGGAGCTTTGCACAGTGAGGCTTTGTCTGGAGCTGGGTGCTAGGAATTCAGAGACAGCTGCGTGCAGTTCCTGCTGAAGACACATAATTAGGTGATATCTGTATTTAGGTGGCACCTCATCCCCCAAAGGTTGGTGTTTTCCCTGGATGTACTTTGTAGGCCATGATCAAGAAGGCTGCTAGGATTGTTGCCCTGAGAGAGGGGAGGGCCTGTTTATGGAAGGAAACCCAAAGAGCTGTCTGATGCAGCTCCACTCACCTGACCTCCGGCTTTCTGCGGACCTGCAAGAGCTCCTTCTTCATACTTGATGAGCTGAGCTACATGAGTGTCCATTCATTATTACAACAAGCATGGTTATTTTCAGAACATTGCAGAGATGGACAGTACAGCGTGACTTCTGATGTAAGTGGTTAATGATTGGTTAATTGCCCATAATTGCTGAAAAAGCAAAACCAAATCACATGCTCACAGCCTGGATTGGTTTCCAGTTCTTATGCATCTTCCACCTTTGCTAGATTAGAGCCTGCTGTTACCAAATATATTCCTCATAGGAGTACTCCTGTGCTGTGAACAAAATAGCAACATTCCCTTTAAGCTTTTTGTTTACAAGTAAGTCTTTTGCCACTCAGTGTTTTCAGTTCTTTAATCTCTGTCCTCTGAATACTCTTCCAATTTCTCCAACACTTTATTTGAAGAGCAGATCAGCAGAACCTGATACATTATTCACAGAGCAGAGAGATCCGAGCACAGTGTCCTTGTAACCTACCTACTCATCTCTTGATTTTCCTTTGTACAGCTGAGGCTCACGTTAGCCCCTTTGGCCAGTCTTGCGTGGGGAATACATGTCGAGCTGATTGCCTCCCAGGACCCACAGTCTCATATTCCTTCTGTGCTTCGGAGGATAGAGTCCTCTCTCTCCCTCTCATCCTGTAAGTACGGCCCATATTCTTTATTCTAATAAGGTGGTTCTGCACTTGGCCATATTAACAGCTAAACTAGTTTCTCCCATCCTTCTAGAGACCCCTCTGCATCAGACTTGTCCTCTTATTGTTTTTTGCTGTCACCAGTCTCATAACCTTAGTCCAGGTCACTGATAAGACTATTGAATAGTAAAGGACTGATCACCAGTACCTGTGGGAATCCAATAGATATGCTTGTGGACTCAGAAGTTACTTCACTGTAAAGTGCATTTGAGACTTTTGCTTGACCTCACATGGCACTCCCCACCTGTGGAGTCCTGCTCTCCATAGTGGGGATATCAATATAAAGACACCCCATACAAGCTTCATAAGGTTCCATTTTTTTCATCAAGATGCTCTACAGCACAGGTCAAATTACTTACACTTGTCATACTGTCAACAGTACTACCTTCATGAAGTGAACTTGTAATTTTTTGCAAGAAATTTTATCAGATTAGATTGACAGGATCTATTTTCCTTAAAGCCAAGTTAACTGACTTGAATTAATAGATTTATTTTTTTCAGATTTTATTAGTTGAACCCTATGCTGATCTACCCTACACAAAATACTGGAAACTCAGCCAACTGGCTTGTAATTACTTCTTACTCTTGTTAAACAGTGACCCCACATGAGCCTTCTTCATGTCCCTGATTCTTACCCTGGGGCCCAAAACTGCTTTAGATGCAGCAGTAGCAGCTCTTTTACAGCCTTCAGAGACAAGTTCACTTCTAGCAACTAATACGAAACACTCATAATCGTCTATCTGCTGCTTAATGTCCACTCTCCAGGGGCTACTGTGATGGGAAATTATTTCATCATCATCATAAACGTATCATTCAGCCTTTTACCTTTTTACCCTGTGATAATGTCTGCAGTGATTCCCGGGCTCTGTAACAAGTATCAGCTCACACCCTGCTTTGGATGTACTGTAATTTATAAATATCCAGGGCTACTTACGTCCAAGTTATCCGTCATTCAGACAGACATAATTTGTGACATATAGGGCCTCTCAACTCCCCATTTCTATTTAGACTTAAAGTGACTACAACTTTTTCCTTTAAGATTCTAATAATTTAAATGCAGCTATTATTTTCCAAGACTATTATTTTGTATTGCTGCTCAGCAGGCAGAGGGTTTATCCATTTTTCAGATGCTGAAAAGGCAGCTGAATAAGGTAATCTCACAGCCTCTGCTTTCATTAAGGTTGCTTTTAATATCGTGGTTTTCTGATGAATGCACTTTTGGTTGCTTATTTAACCTGACTGACCCAGGCAGCTTGGCTCGCAGAGTGTGCATTCAGTCAGTCCCCATAAAGACCTCACCCACGAGTCTGATGTCGGTCCCCTCTACTGTTCATCTAGTCGTTAACTTTAGCAGCCCTCAGGTTTTTTTGCCTTTTTGCACTTGAAAATGGGGAGGAAGTCCAGAGAGAATCTCTAGTTCTCCTGAATTGTCAACAGTTTTGTAGTCCACAGGGTGTAATGCAAAACAGTAACCTGCAGTGAAATCCTGCCTGTCTGCTGTAGGTTAGCATCCAGTCCTGCACTTGTCTGTGGTGTTCGAAATACAAAGAGAAACCTCTGCTTGCAGCCTGTTTGTCACTCAATGTTCTTTTTGCTCTCCTGGTGAGGATGGTTGGAGCTGTCCTCAGGAGCACTTTGGGCATCTGCTTTTATAGAATCACAGAATGGTTTACAGTGGAAAGGAATTTGAAGATCACCTACTTCCAGCCCCACTGTCATGGGGTGGGAGACCTCTCACCAGACTGGGCTGCCCAAAGCCCCATCCAGCCTAGCTTTGAACACTTCTGAGGATGGAGCAGCTACAACTGCCTTGGGCAACTGCTTTTGCTCAGAGAACCAAACTGGACAGAGCATGCAGGCAAACAAAATGGCAAATTGTTGCCACAGCATCCAGTGGATGTGTATCTGCTTGGTCACGTATGTGCTATTGTCTCAAGGACTACCTGATGATTTATGGGCCCCAGTGCTCTCTGGAGCACCAGTCAAGGAACACTATTATAGGTAGTGCTAGGTTGAGCAAATGTCCACTTGGCCAAACTTCAACACTCTGTTCTATGTGACTAATGGGTTACAAATTTACCTTCATTGACAGACTAGATTTCAAGTACAGTTGCTTCTCTGAAACACATTAACCTTGAGAAGAATGAAAGAGATAGGGAGACACAGGAGAGAGTGTGCTGAGGAGATTGCAATAACTTTAAGCTAAAGGAGCAGGTTATGAACCTATAGCTTAAAGTCACTGCATATTACCATCCCTTGCATATCATTTCCTGAGCAGTATGTGTAAGGGCCTCAGGTTCACGATGAAATCAAATAGTGGGCATAAAGCTTAAAGGTAGACCTACCATATGCTTAGTGATACTTAAGTATTTTGATCACCATGGAAGGGCCCTCTAGCTATTTGCTGGCTTTCTTTGGAAAATGCTTACTGTAGCAGCAGAATCCGTTGGCATCCAATCCCTTCTTAAACTCCATCTTCTCTGGCTAACCAAAGGGACTTTCCCTTGTGATTTTTCCCCACTGTCACCCCTTTCTGAAACTCCAAATCTCAACTCTTGAAGCACCTGTGATGTTGCCCCGTGTTTCTTGCTAGCTTATGCTCATCCAGACTGTGATGTTCCAATTCAAACATTGGAGGCATCTTGGTCAGGGCAGACTGTGGGATTCATAACTAAAAGGAGAACTCATCAGGCCTACAGCCATACACACTGGCACAAAGATAAAAGAGACAATTACATTGAGGAGAGTAGGAATCTGTTGAGCTTCATTTTTCTGTGCTGTTCTGTTGCTTATACCTTGAATGCTGTTATCTTTTCAAGATACAGAGGAGGAAAGTAATACAGAAGGATGGACACAGGGAGGAGCAGGCCTTTAGGGACATTGATCCCTGTGTGTCATGTTTTGTCCTACCTCCTAGAGTTCCCTGAGGTAGCAGTGGGTTGTAGGCAACCTCTCTGGACTTTGTTATATACCAGGGTCCACTCTTTGCTGAGCAGTATTGATCCACCTTTGGAGGCAGAAGGACTTTGCTGTGGGTCATTAGTCCTCAGCAGAAGCCAAGGAAGAGAATAGTAAATTCTCTTTTTCTTGCGGGTTGTGCCTTGATGCCCCTCCTGTTACTTACCGCCTGCTCTGTCAGTTGCTCCACCCAGGTTTGTGTAGGTTATCTGCATTTACTAGTAGTATTTCCCAGCTTTTTTGGCACTAGGTATTGTAGTTAAAAGGAAGCGGAAATTGACCACAGGAGGAGAGACTGTCCTAGAAGACATCCCAGGTGGGACATGCAGCCTACAGCACCACAGGAATCTAGAATGTTGGGAGCTGTAAAATATTGTACGGTAGTTGGCAAAACAGACTTGAGAAGTGCTGGTGTTAAGGGCCTTGTGGTTGCACTGTATGGCATCAAGACTGTCACTCTTCTGTAAGGGAAATGGAAGTTAGGACCTGTTTCCTTCCACATCGCGTTCTCCAGGGTGTTTTTCCACTGTAGTCTCAACCTTCCCCTCTCTTGTTTTCCAGATGTCAAAATCTCTGCTATAAATGAACTGGGTGGTAATGTGTCATTGTCATGGTTTAAGCCCGCCCAGCCGACAATAAACACCACACAGCCACTCACTCTTACTCTCCTTGGGTGGATGTGGACAAGGAAATAGAACTGAAGGCTGAAGGTAAAGACAAAGGACAGAGGCAGCAATGATGCTCATAGGCAAAATACCAATTCTACTTGGGGAAACAAAATCAATTAAATTTCAACAACTAAACCAGCACCAATTGAATCAGAGTAGGGCAGCGATAAATGCAAAAATAAATCAAATCTTAACTACACCTTTCCTCCATCCTTCTCTTCTTCCCAGGCTCATCTCTGCACCCAGTTCTCTGGCTCCCACCCTGCTGTGCCACGGGGGAGCAGGGTATAGGGATTGTACTCAGTCTGTCTTATGTTGTTCCTTCCACTCCTTCCTGCTCAGGGGCAAAACTCCTCACAGTCACATATGTAACAATTCATCTCTGATACCTCAGTTCTTGCCTGTCTAGTAAGTCCGGCTTAACCTGTGTGCCTCTGAAGATACTGTTGGGACCAAGAGCGTGTATTACTCACTGTGGAGGGTTGACCCCAGCCAGCAAACAAGCCCTCAGTCACTTACTCATTGTTTCCCAGTAGGCTAGAGGAAAGAAACAGAAAAGCAGAAGCATTTCTCATGATTTGAGATAAAAACAATTAAATAAGCAAAGGAAACAAGAATAAAACAAGTGATGGAAAGGCACTCACTTGCCACCTCCCACCAGCAGACCAATGCTCAGCCAGTGTCCAAGCAATGGCTACTTCTGACAGAAACCCAGCTGTCATTACTGAGCATATCATCTAGTGTGGAATATCCCTTTTGTCATTTGGGGTCAGCTGTCCCAGCTGTGTCCCCTCCCAAGCTCTTGCCCACCCCCAGCTTACTCACTGCAGGGGCAGAGTGAGAAACAAGGAAGGTCTTGATGCTGTGCAAGGTCTGCTCAGTAGTAGCTAAAACATGGGTTTGTTACCACCTGAAGCATGGCAGGACTTGGGCTGCTATGAGAGAACTTAACCCCATCCAGACCTAAGCCGTCATGCACAAGGAAGCTGAAACCACAGTGGCAACAGCTGAGTTTGAGAAAACAGGTCTCACTAGCAGTACCTTTTGTGTAAGTGTAGATGGTTTTTGTCTTCCTGTTACTGATGCAGTCAGTACCTTCAGCAGTCTGGTTACTCACTGGCCTTTGGCCTATGTGGTCGCCACCTACCTTCTCTGTGGTCTCTGCCTCTAAGCATCTTCACTGTTGTAGCTGAAGCCAGCTGCAGTAATGCTAAGAAGACTGGGGATTTCTTTGTGAGCTGGCCACAGGCAAATTTTTGCTCCTTTTTTTCCCCCCCTAGTGTAACTGGCCGAATAATGGATTTAAATAACACTACTAATATTAACAGTGACAATCTAGGTGAAACAAGAGCCCCTTCGGAGTGTAACAGCATCTGGAATGGTATTGAAGTAAGTAACAGAATGATTTTTGTTGGAAGGAACTTGAGATAACGTCTAGTTCCAACTCCCTGCCATAAGCAGGGACACCTCCCACCAGACCAGGTTGCCCACAGCCCCATCCAACGTGGCCTTGAACATTTACAGGGAAGGGATTATCCACAACCTCCCTGAGCAAACCTCTTCCAGTGCCTCTCAGCACCTTACTCTAAATCTTCTCTCATTAAAAATATCACCTGATTTGAGACAGCTTGCTGTCAGACCAGGCAGAGAAGAGGTTCGTTTCATTTCTGCACAGGCAAAGAAGGGTGAGGAGAGAGCAATGGGGGTTTGAGAGAAAAAGATAATTCTCTGTGCCTCTTACAGATGCCAAAGAATGAAACAGACAGAAGAACTTCTATACCGCTCCCGATCACTTTCTCCCGCTTCCTTCGCTGCCTTTCTTGAGTCACATTTTGCATTCATCTCCATGCTGCTCCCATGCTGTGGATCAGATGAACATCCATTAATCCTGGGTAGATTCTAAAAATAAGAATTGAAAGGAAAAAAATAAGAAATCAGAACAGTGTGAATCAACCTGCAATCATCTTTCTGTTTTCTTAACAGGGGAGAAGAAAGAGGAGATCAATGTAGACACTTTCACTTCTCTTTCCAAGATAAAGGGGTTCTGGCATTTGCAGCAGTTGTTCTCTGGATGCAGGTTTTCTAATTTATATACTTAAAGGCAGCTTAAAATTTAGGCACATTAGCTCAAAATGCTTATGCAGGCCATCCACCCACTACTTTCCGCTCATGAATAGAGCTGCCACAGGCAGCCTGGTGAAGGAGGGCTGTAAATTCACACTATTGAATTTACATGGTGTTCTGGAGTGTTATTCAGAACCAAGGGTAGAACCATCCTTTGGGGGTTGTAACTGTGGAGTAAGCAGTGTGTTTACTATGTGTAGCTGCTGCCTTCGGCTATTAATTTCAAAGCTTCCTGTAACTCATTTTAAGTGCCAAAAGTATTGCACTTTTTTAGTCTGACTTGCTCTTTGGCTTATGGATATAAAACTTGTGCTTACTTCTGAAGTTAGCTCTTGTCTTGTCAGACGAGCCATACGCATGGACATGGCTATTGTCCCTCCTGCCTAGCTGGAACAGTATCTTCTTTTTTCCTCTCTAGCTTGTAATAAATAGATTGCATACACATATAGATAACAAATAGATTGTCCAGATTGTAATAAATCTCTTGCCATTGAGGGACCATTCCCCACCGGCAGAACAATTAATACGTTTGTTAAAACTGTCTTAATTTCTGCCATTCAATGGCCTCTTGCCCTGCCCCATGGACAGCTGAAGCCAAGGGTCTGGATGTAGTTCAGTGAAACCCTTCAGCATACACCTTCCCTGGTTCTGGCTTTCAAGGCTGGCTGAAAGTAAATAGGGAAGAAGAAGCCCAAAGCCTCATCTTCCATAACTGATTTTAAGTTCGGGTCCCAAAGGGTAAAGAGAGGGAAGGCGACCACGGTGCTTTGCTTTGCAGACGTGTCACAACTTAAACATCACCTGCAATGTCAAGAAGCTGTCGTTTGCAGAGCTATGTCCCCAGTCACTCAATAAACAGGGAGGAACAGTGGAGCAGAACATGGCACTTCAACGCTCCTTGTAGAGTCTGATCCTTTTCCTGAATCCCTTCTGCCACCATTGTAGAAGACTTCCAAAGCAACTTTGTGCTAGCAAGAAACATTAGTAAGAGCATTCCAGCACTTTAAAAAGTATTTGCTTCGAGCCAGAGCAGCATGGCAGCAGGATCTCATCTAAAGCTGCTCTTCCTAGTCCTCTGGCCATGGATGTCGATTGACACTGGGAAGTGGCTTGGCTTTTGACTGCTGTAGGCAAGCATGCAACTATCCACTGAGATTTTTCTGCTCAGCCCTCTAAAGCAGAATCCAGGAGTCAAGCATTAAAGGACTCTTCAAAAATCCAATGAACGCAGCTCAGGCATTTTTCACTTGTTTTCCTCATGAAATTCCTCTCTCAATGCTCTCCTTGATCCTGATACAGACTTGGCTTGAAACAGACTACATCCTAGTGTTTCTGGTCCTTTGTTTAGGAATACCACATTGTGTTTGTGAGATTTTCTTCATGTCTTTAATAGTCACAGGACATTCAGTGGTAGTACTGTGTCTTCTCTGTTCTATACTGTTTAACACACTGTGACAAATGTAGATTGGCAGGCATTCAACACAAGTCCCCAGGCTCCTGCCTCTTCTGAGGCTGGACCAGATCTATCACATTGCAGTAAAATTCTCTTCTTTCTAGATAAGACCAGAAGTATAAAGATTATATAGGAACCCACAGACCTGAGAAATAATAATGCCCAACATCCAATAATTGCAATTACTTTGAAGTATTTGTTGTATCCTTCTCACCTGTTTTTTGGTTCCTGAAAATTGTGGAATCGCTGGTCAAGCTGAAATGAAGATACTCCTCTCAAAGGTTCCAGACTTAATAGATAAAAACAGCATTAGTACGACAAGTGTTGCTATTTTATTCTGTCTGCTTAATTTTAGTTGGCTTGAAGCTGACGCAGAATTAATTCTGGGAATCCAAAATAAGCCCATCAGTGTAGAAATAAGTCCAAGAGAGGTCAGTCAGTGTGAGAATTACTGACCTGCACGGAACTAGTTTTAAGTGCCTATTTGTTGCCCAGTGTTGGATGCCTTCCTGAGGACTTGAAATAGTTGAAGTGGGAGAGCAAGACTATAGTGAAAGTTGGAGGATTTGATGTGTGTTCCAAACTGTTTTCTCTGTCGGTTTCTCTCTAGGGGCCTTGTAATGATGGTGTGGAAATTAAGATGTTTCAACTTCAGGGTAAATGTCTGTGTTGATGATTCCCCCTTACCCAGCCCGCAGGAGGCATTCCACAGAAAACTAAACTCTCTTTTAAAAATTCTAGTAGCTATTATTCTTGGAAAACCTTTTCTGCTCGTCTTGCATCTGCATGACAACTCAGAATGTGGCATTTTAATACGAAATCCTACTGTAGATCATTAAATTTGGTTTTTTTGATGTCACAGACCGATACTTCTGTGGCACTTCCAGCAAACATAAAACACTTAGAAGATAATCCTTAGAGAATACCTTTTTCATAAGCAGGCTGGATGCAACCCTTGGTTTGATTAGCAAGTGTGCTCACAGAGACTGAATAAAAGCCAAGGATTTTGTTCTTCTGATTCCCTTTTAACAGAACTGTTTCTCAACTCAGCTTTCCTACTGATTCTTTCCAGTCAAGATTTGTAAGATTTGGTTAGAAAAAGACAGCTGACAGTTACCAGTTACACATCCTTTCCCTTTCATGTCCTTCATTGAAAGAGGTTCTCTGAAGAGTATGCCATCAAATTTCACTTCAAAAAAGAGCCACAAGGAAGGAGAATGTGCCCTGTAGGTCTGAACCTGCTCCACTTTTTTCAGCAGGTTGGAAGCCTCTTCTATGTTGGTCTGCTTTACTACTTAAGGTGTTGCAGGATAGGAGGATGCAGAAGGGACTTGAACCCCTCTCTCAAATGTTTTAAGGATTCACTTTCTCCTACAACACTCAAAAAGCAGGTTTGAAGAGATAATTCAGAGTTCTAGCTCTGAGTGACAAAAATCTTATGGAAAACTTTCTGATGCTCTGAAAGAGTGAATTTACATCAGTCTTCCATCCATCTTTTTCTAATGGCTTACAAGTGCAGAAACTAGACTAAGGAAAAGCTAATCAGTACTTTTACTTTTCAAATATCACATGCAGGATTTTAAATTTTAAAACAGAAGTGTGAAGAACTGACATTTTCCTAGTACTCCTACTTTTCCTAGGCTTTGTTTAGCTACCAGAGGACTGTTTTGGTTTCTGTTGATGGAGTGGTGTCTGGCTTTGGCAGATGTTTCAGTCTTGGCTTCCATTTTGTATCAAAAACCAACAGAAGGATTAAAGGAAAATGGTTTATGATAATAATAGTCTTAATAATGTTTCCTTGCCCTTCATCTGTTTCCTAACTGAAGCAATTAAGGTGCTATGACCATACAAAAATTAGTAATTATAGAACTAACTTTATATATTTGTTAAATCATGTTTTCACCATGTGGGAGGAAATTACTGTTCTGGTTAGGCTGATGTTGGGTTGCTTGCAATATAAACATTGGAGTCCAAGAATACAGCAAGGACAAGCAAGGAGACAACGTAATGATTCTTTTAATTTGTCTCTAAGGAAGCGTCAAAAACCATGTAACACATGTTTTGTGTTGCCCATAAAAACACAACAAATGCAACTTGCTTGCATTAGAAAAGTTTGCATTACTTAGGTTAGTTCAAAACCTCTTAATAATGGCAGCGTCAAACTATGGTAACGCTGTGTGACCCATAACCTACACGTCTGAGAAATGCTGCTTTTCCTGGTGGAAATGAAGAAAATCTTGTTCTTTTACTGTAAATTGCACAGCATGTTGGCTGAACAGTGCTGTGTGCTCCTCTCTGGAGAGTTTAGTTTAAAACAGCTCCAGATTTCCTTTGATGATGTCAGAGCTGGCTGAATAACTCCAGCCTTCCAGAGCTCCAAACACTGACATGCAGGGAGATGCGACCTTTGAATGTTGAAAGCCTGGCTCTGTGATACTGAAGGAGATTAGGTTTTGGAATCCACTCATTGACACAAAAACCAGTGCTGAATGGAGGTTATATTTATTGTCTCTGAAAGCCCAGAGTTAGCCAAAATCACTGGAAGCATGTATAGACATACATGTATTATCACACATTCACCCAGCTCCCCGCGATGCTGTTTTTCTTTGTGCCAGGAGCAGACAACTTTCTGGGACTTGGCTTGAAAAGATGCATGAGTGAAACACCCTCTGTCACAACCTACAAGAGGCTGCAATCAAGCAGCCTTTATCCATGGATTGTCTAGACACTGTGACAGAGCAGGGAGAGGGCATGTGAAAGAAAAAGCCCTTTTTGTCAGTTGCTCACTCTGCATCAATTTCTCCTTCCCTGCGAGCTGCCATTGCCAGCAAAAGGATAAAGGGAGCAAAACCCAAACACAAATGAAGAAAATTATAATTCCCTGGTTTTCATATCTTCCCTGGTGAAAAGAAAACCCCAAGACATTATTTCTCCTAGCTTATTCACATTTTTGTTTAGGATTGGTACTTTGGACACTTTTACTTCTGTAGCTGATTGCGTAAAGGGAGTGAGTAGGGCTGTCTTGTCAGCACGTGAAATCTTTCCAGACGTCCATGGAGATATTTTTTCCATGCTCAGCTGAATGTTTGTAAATGAGCACGAAAACCCCTTTCCCCCGCCACCCCATATTTCAAGTTTCACGTGTCTGCCTTTTCCTGTGAAAACACATGGGGAGAAATATGAGTAGAAACAGAGCTGAGAAGGGAAAGGGAAGAGGTGACAGTTTCACAGGGAGGCAAGTTTGCAAGCCAGCAAAAAGGGTTCTTCTTTAAATAGTGAAGTCTGCGTATATCACTTCACTGTTTCGAGGTGAATAAGCCCGTGTTCCAGCTCTTGCACCTTTTAACCACTGTACACTCTTCCCCATTGAGACAATCAGTGTCTGTCTGTGCCCTTTCTCTCAGACTGAGATTTCCCTCATGCCATTTCCCATGCAGTATTTGCTCACTGTGCACTAGAGACTCACTTTCATAGAGCAGCAGCAGGGTCCAAGCAGTGACTCCCTCTCACCCGAAGCATCCTTGGGCTTCGCACGTGCTGATAGTGAGGAAATATGCTGTAGCCCCCTGGGACCAATATCCTCCCTGCAGTCCTGCTCCCTAGTGTTGCTCGTGGGGCTCCTTGGCTCTTGGAGGAGCTGGGAATAACTCACCTCTGAGTGACATCTCCAAACAGCTAGACCATCTATGCCGCTGTTGAAATGTGTAAAAGCAGCAGAGTACCTCCACAAGCCACTTTTCACAGGTGATACAAAGCTGGCTGGGGCACCTCTGCAGCCCTGGAGGTCTCTGTGGGGTCACCTGGAGTCACTGCTTGTCCCTGGGATTGACAACTTCAAGCTCTGTCTCAGCCCTGATACCAGGGAGAGCAGAGACTGAAGGTCATGTGGCTGCCACAACCGTCACAGCTGCATTGTGTTTTGCAGCCTCAAGACTCCAAACCCCTTTCTCTCAGCTTGTTGTCACCTTAGTTTCAGGGGTGATCCCAGCTCAGGCCACCCATTGCAGCAAGCACAGAGTCAGGAGTCCTTGTTCCTGTTTGTGTGACTAGGCTTCAGCATTTTGGCGAGGGAATTCTGCTGACTGGATGTGATGTCCTGAAGGGACTAAAGAAAGGTCAAAAGGGTACCTTTCAGTAGAGCTAAGTGCAAGAGATGGTAGACCTGTCCTAACTGCAGGCAATACAGCTCAGGGAAATAGAGTAGTAAAGTGGTGCTTGTTTTCCTGAAAGGCTTGCGAAATAAGTGGAAGTATCTTCAAATTGTAGAAAATACCATCCACCAGAAGGGGTTTTTTTAATTAGGCAGTTTACATTTAGGAAGCCAATATCCAGACTGTGAACTGTCACAGCCGAGCAAGAAGCTGCTGCATAATTTTTCAAGCGCTAGCAGTGAAAGACAATGCATTTCTGAATCACAAGAGTTCGTCAAAACCAATTTCCTGTATTCAGGTCAGGGTAAGGCACAAAACCAGCCAGCCTGGCAGTCAGAGAAAAATGAGGGTATTTGAAAAAGGAGAGGCTTTTTATTTACCCTAAGTTATGGATATTGCCTGAAAAGTGAGAAAAAATATAAGGGGCAGGAGTGAAATGTTCTTTGCAGTGCTTTTTTCTGCTCTGTGCATGGATTATAACGTGTTAGAGCTAGCAGAGGACAAGCAACACTAGGTATAGGACTAATCTTTGAGGGTTGCTTCTAAGATGTGGTAAATCACCATTGGTCTCACTCTACCTAGAGAGAGGTAAGCAACTAAAATTAAGAGAGAGAGAGATTAACCCTGACCCTGGTAGTGCGCCACGAGTAGGCTGAACAAGAAGTTACAAGAATTAAAAAACTTAGAGCAACCTTTTTGCAGTAGACACAAACTGGAACACAGGAGGTTCCATCTAAACTTAAGGAAATTCTTTTTCACAGTGAGAGTAACAGAACACTGGGACAGGCTGCCCAGAGAGGTTGTGAATTCTCCTGCTCTGGAGACATTCACAACCTGCCTGAATGTGATCTTGCGCAATCCTCTCCAGGTGATCCTGTTCTAGCAGAGGGGTTGGACTAGATGATCTTCCATAGTCCCTTCTAACCCTTACCATTTTCTGTCAAGTTTTTCCAAGCTGTCCTATCTTGGTTTCCTCCTGTCTGGAATCTGGTCTTTGTGGTGTTCTTCTGTTTACGTGTTAATTCTTCCAGGACTTCCTCACCTACTACCAGCAGGTTTAACCTTTCAGTTCATCAGTACAGCATACAAGGGCACTTCCTTCTGTGGCAGTTGTGCCACCTGAGACTTCCCTCCTACTTCCCTGCGCAGCTATCACTGTGTCTGCTTTTCTGCTTGTCACTCAGAGCTCCAGCAATGGCAAAAGGCTGAATCACCTCTAGGCAAAGTCAGCTCTTCTGTAGTTGGCAAGGTCACACGTGGACTGTGAGTTAGGCGCCTCAGTCTGTGTTTTGGGGGATAGACTTGAACATCTCCTAAATCACTGGCAATAGGACAAGAGAAAACAGCCTCAAGTTGAGCCAGGGGAGGTTCAGATTAGCTGTTAAGAAAGATTTCTTCACTGACAGAATGGTCAGGGATTGTAATAGGCTGTCTGGAGAGAGGATGGAATCGCCATCCCTGGAGGTGTTCAAAAAACTGGGAGTCATGGTGGGGTTGGGCTGACAGTTGGACTTTGGATGATCTTGTAGGTCTCTTCCAACCGTAATGATTGTATGATTCTGTGATCTCCAGCTGCATGTTTTTGTCTGAGTCATTTGCCTGCTGGTGGTGCTCTTCTGCCAAAGGGTCACTGAGAGGGGTTTCACCCTCTTGCTACCTCTGTACAGGTCATCGCCTGGCAGGGCTGGGCAGAGAGCTGCCACTACCATAAGAGCAGGGAGGACCTTCTTCCCCAGACTTTAGTGGGAAGACACTGTGAAGAAGATTTTGTGTGAGTTTTTCCCAACATGTTGCTGTTTTTATTCAAAGTATTTCACTTCTCAGTGGTGATCTTAATGTGATCCTCTTCATAGATGGGTTTGAAGGAGATATGGTGAGTATCACTGTATGAACATCTGCCCTTTCCTTCCTCACCTAGGATTTTAGATAATGGGCTGTGTGCAATGTAAGGATAAAGAAGCAACAAAACTGACTGACGAGAGGGATGGCAGTTTAACTCAAAGCTCAGGCTACCGCTATGGGACAGATCCCACTCCTCAGCACTACCCTAGCTTTGGTGTGACTTCAATACCAAACTACAACAACTTCCATGCCACAGGAGGCCAAGGACTGACTGTGTTTGGTGGAGTCAATTCCTCCTCTCATACAGGGACACTGCGTACAAGAGGAGGAACAGGTGAGTTTCAGTGGGAATCAATTACAGCAGAGGCATGACTGTCCAAGCATGCTGCTTTGGGGAAGAAGAGTTGCTTCATAAATAGCACAAAGAGCAGAAGTAAAGGTAGAGCTGGGCCTTCAGCGCTACCTTTGCTAACTTGCAGGGGCTAGTTCACAAGGAGGGTGAGCCCAGTTTGGCTGACTGACTGCCTCATCCCTCTACAGCCAACAGTGAGTGTGGTCCAGGTAGTTATTAGGAAATACTTGGCATGACTTTGTCTTAACTGTCCTTGCCAATCCTCTTTTCCCACTTGGGGTTCTGTCCTTTGTATGGGGATACTAAACTAAAAGTGCTGCTGGCTCAACAGAGCCAAGGAGGGTGGCATGCCTGCTGGCTGCCTAAAAGCAGAGGAGTTGGAATGGTTGTCCAAAATTAGAAGGTTTAGTTTTCTTCTCAGCAGCCAGAGCACTTGTTTTCAGCTCAGCCACCTCATCTCTTGAGGCTCCTTTCCCTCCTGTCTTTTCATGATGGTGTGTAACTCGCATATCTTCTTCTCTAGGTGTAACTCTTTTTGTGGCGCTTTATGACTATGAAGCAAGAACAGAAGACGACCTGAGTTTTCACAAAGGAGAAAAGTTTCAAATACTAAACAGCTCGTAAGTTCTAGGCTTGGGAATATGCTTTTTAATGTTTTCAAACTTACAGTGTTGATGGTATTTATTTGCTTATGTTACTGGTAGTGTTAGGTATTCAGGATTTGTAGGAGTAGTAGTAATTTGTAGTAATTTTGCTGTGCTTAATTACTTGTGTCTTTACATCTAGTACACTTTTGCAAAGTGCTGGGAAAAAAACCCTTTAACCACATGCACCTTTCTGTCGAAGATAAGCACTAGGTTGTGTGATTCACTGCTTACGTTTCACAGAAAACTCGTGTTCTGAACTGCGAGTACTGGCTCAGTGCTTTACCAGTAGTCACGGAAGTTCTACGAAGCAGTTACTAACATTTTTGCAATTTCCAACAAGAATGTCTGCACAGAAACGAGCTAAAAGCTGATTCAAAAAAGCAACATTACTCAGACTTCTGTGCAGAGTTAAAAAGCTTTTTCTTTTCCTTTAAGATACAGTCAGAACGTGCTGGGAAGTAAAGTGAGAATGCACCATTGCATAGTTGCTTTTGGAACAAAACCACACTTTCATCCAGGAAATCACCAACTTAAAATTAATTTTTTAACTGCCCATAAGAAAAAATCCCTTGAAAATTTAAAAATAACACCTCAAACTTACTGTGCTACTGACCTATATCTGAACGTCTTGTAATTCTTGTCTGACAGCATGAAGTTGAAAGCTCGGTGTTAGGTTCAGTATTGCTATCATGTGGAGGTAAAAATGGGTTAACAGCTAAGTGTGTCACTTTGTAGAGGTTTGTGATTTTCTTCTCATCTTATTTCCTTACATTATGTGACACTGAGGCAAATTCATCCCTGGTGCAACTCTGTTAATTTTAATAGAACAACTCCAGGGTTGGAGTTGGCACAATGGGCATTGAGGTTAAAAAAATAAAAATCAGGTAATCCTCTGGAATATTTCATGAAGCCATGAAGCTGAAGAGCTTTGATGTAGATGAAAGTACAGAAACTTCAGTTACGACTTGCAGGGGGAACAGCAGTTTTAAAACCTCTCTGCTTCTGAATTAGCTCTTGGAGAAAACCCTTTGTGAACCTGTCATCCATTTTTGTTCCTGTTGCCTGCTGCTTTGCCAACCAGGCACACACAATGTCATAGTCTGAAACGAGATGAAATTCCACACGTTATAAATGCCTTACACGTGCCATTTGATGAAATCAGGGGGTGCTCACCGGGACTGGCAGAACAGTCATACACTGAGTCAGTGGAGAGATTCCCCTCTGTGTGGGTGGCTGCATCACATGCATTTTGATGCAGGTGATTACTGTCTGGAGGAAGGTTCTCACAGAGAAAAAACTACTGAAGCATCTGCTGATTTTCTTGTAGGATTATATAAGCTCAGTTCCCATCATAGTCAGCTCTGTCTGCTTATAAACACAGACCTAACCCATTCCTGGAGGACTGACAGCCAGTCTGGGAATCCTCAGAGAGTAGCTTTTCTGTGGGAATGCTTCCTCTTTTCATTTATATCAGAAATTGTATGAATTAAGACCTTTTTCTTCTAGGGATCTGCCAACACTGCTTGCAACCAGAAAGCCTGCATGTGCACAAAACTAGCTTGTCTGGAATTTTTGGAGTGGATTGAATGAATGATTATGTTTTCTTAGCCCTCAGCCAATGACATTTTATTCATACTTAGGATTAAAAGTTCAAATGGCAATACCTAAAGTGGCGTACAGAGGCTACCTCTGTAATTTGAAGTCAGAAATTATATCAAAGGCAGTGCAGAGAAAAGAGGTACCTGCAGGGGTGTGTCAGAGCAGAGCCTGACTCCGGGGCTCAGAAACATCTCCAGCCATTCCCACACACCCTGGCTAACTCCATTTACTTAGTTTCTCCTGCCTCAGCTGGGTGTCTAAAACTAAGAGCAGTGGAAAAAAATGCACATTTCTTCATTTTTTCTGTCAAAGCAGAGAGGGTTGTTCCTGAGGTAGTGATCGATCTTCTGCAGTTTTTTCCCTCCCAAGACGTGATAAAATACCTCCATCTAGTGGACTCTCTGTGCAGCAGGGAGAAGACACGTCGTGGTGCAATTCATCAACCACAGCATGGCACAATCTCTCAGAAATACTCTGCAGCCACATGTGAGGGAAGGGGCAGCAATTCAGCCAATAAAGTTGGGACGTAAACAGATGGAGCCGTTTGCCTGACATACATGGGTATTGTAAGACCCCACAAGGTGCATTACAATAATGTCAGCTGCCAGCCTTTTATAAGAGCTGCTTGTTCTTCACTTGTTTGAACTGTGGAATTTGACACATCATCTTTTTGGCTAATCACAGCTGGTTTTTGGGTGTTCTTTCACTTATTTTCTACTTCTTCAAACTATTAGAGTTGAAAATTTAAAGAGGTCATCTTGACACAAACTTTCCTGCCAGTAACAGCTTAGACAATGTGGTTTCTGTACCTGCTTGCTTACAGAGAAGACTGAATTGTATCACCACCTTTAATACTAGTGTTTTAGTGACTAAATCTCAGTTTTACAGAGAGGGGAACTGAGAGTTTCTTAGAAGCCCAGAAATAGAAGTGGGAATGTGTATTAGTAGCAGTAGGAGTTAAACACTGGTGAATCTGGCACCGAGAATGAAAAACAAATTGCTAAATCTCAAATCATTGAATCATTAAGGCTGGAAAACACCTTCAAGATCATCAAGTCCAACAATCAACCCAAGCCCACCATGCTCTCTAAACTGTGTATTCAAGTGCCACATCCACACATTTTTTTTAACACCTCCAGGGATGATGACTCCACCACCTCCCCAAGCAGCCTGTTCCAATCCCCTGACCGCTCTTTCTGTCAAGAAATTTTTCCTCATGTCAAATCTAAACCTCTCCTGGCACAACTTGGGCCATTTCTCTAGTCTTCAGAGAAGAGACTAACTTCCACTTCTCTTCAACCTTGTAGACAGTGATAAGATCACCCTTCAGCATCTTTTTCTCCATGCTAAAAAACCCCAGTTCCCTTAGCAGCTTCTTGTAAGACTTGTTCTTCACTAGCTTCATTGCCCTTCTTTAGGACCCTCTCCAGCAATTCCATCTTGTTTCTGTATGTACTGTGGTGCCCAAAACTGAACCTAGTACTTGAGTTGTGGTCTTGCCACTGCCAAGTACAGGATGATCACTTCCCTACCTGTGAAAAGCTGAGAAATAAACATTCTTAAGCTGTGCATTCTACAGCAACACACAGTCTGAAGGGCAGTACCATAGTCACACCACTACAAGACAAAAATTGAAGCTAAGCCTTCATAGCAGCAGTGGAATGCTACCATGAAATGCCAGAAGGTCTCCCATCTTATTTAAATGTTACATGAAAATGGGAGAGGTTGTAAGTATTGCACTTTGGTCACAACAACCCCCAGCAACACTACAGGCTTGGAGAAGAGTGGCTGGAGAGCTGCCTGGTGGAGAAGGACCTGGGGTTGTTGATCAATAGCTGGCTAAACATGAGCCAGCAGTGTGCCCAGGTGGCCAAGAAGGCAAATGGCATCCTGGCCTGTATCAGAAACGGCGTGACCAGTAGGAGCAAGAATCATAGAATCATTACGGATTGGAAAGGACCTGGAAAGATCATCTCGTCCAATCCCCCTGACACAGCAGGATCACCTAGACTAAGTCACACAGGAACACATCCAGACAGGTTTTAAACATCTCCAGTGAAGGAGACTCCACAACCCCCCTGGGCAACCTGTTCCAGTGCTCCGTCACCCTCACCGGGAAGAAGTTCCTTCTCAGGTTGATGTGGAACCTCCTAGTTCCAGCTTACAACCATTGCCCTTCGTCCTATCACTACATGACACCGAGAACAGCCCAGCTCCATCCTCCCGACACCCACCCCTCAAATATTTGTAGACATTAATGAGGTCACCCCTCAGTCTCCTCCAAGCTAAAAAGACCCAGCTCCCTCAGCCTCTCCTTGTAAGGGAGGTGCTCCACCTCCTTCATCATCTTCGTTGCCCTACACTGGACCCTCTCCAGCAGCTCCACATCCCTCNTCCCATTGACCACCACTCTCTGACTTCTACCCTGTAGCCAGTTTACAATCCACCTCACTACCCGAAAATCTAGACCACAGTGCCTTAGTTTGTCTGCAAGGATGCTGTGAGAGACCGTGTCAAATGCTTTTCTTAAGTCAAGATAGATGACATCCACAGCTCTGCCATCATCCGTCCACCTGGTTATGCCCTCATCAAAGGCTATCAGGTTGGTCAAGCATGACTTTCCCTTTGTAAAGCCATGCTGACTGTCCCTAATGACCCTTCTGTCCTTGATGTGCCTGGAAAAGGTGATTGTGTCCCTGTACTCGGCACTTGTGAGACCGCACCTCGAGTCCTATGTCCGGTTTTGGTCACCACAATACAGGAAGGACATTGAGGTGCTGGAATGAGTCCAGAGAAGGGCAACCAAGCTGGTGAAGGGGCTGGAAGACATGCCCTGTGAGGAGAGGCTGGGTGGCCAGGAGAGGTGATGTAGAGAGATGCTTAAGGGCTATCTTGAGTGCTATCAGCTTTTCTCTGAGCTCTCTCAGGGGACTGTTTTAGAATAATTACTGTGGAGAAAGTTTTCAATGTTGTAGTGTAAGTCCAGCCCTCACCAAACCTGACTTCACTGGGTTGTGAGGCCTGTTCATGTGGTTATGCTGTGTTTGAAAGGCTGTGTTACTACTCAGGACTGAAAGAATAGTGAGTGTACAGAAGCACATGGTATTTGGGTTTAGATGCAAACAGCTCTACTGAAATAATAATGATGGGTGTACAGAGTGTACATATTATTTGGGTTTAGATGCAAACAGCTCTCTCAGAGAACTGGTGGTGTCACTGTCTTTACAGCTGTGCCTTGTTCTCACTTCTCACCTCTGTTTCTGCAGGGAAGGAGACTGGTGGGAGGCCCGGTCCTTGACAACAGGCGAAACTGGTTACATTCCCAGTAATTATGTGGCCCCAGTCGATTCCATCCAAGCAGAGGAGTATGTTTTCTTTTCATTGTAAAGACTCATTAGTACCATATTTGGAGGAGATTTAAAGAGGTGGTCTTGATTCACTGCAGCAATTTTTCAAATTATTTACAATATTTTTATTTCAGTCCACATTGGCACTGGTAAATAATTAGGTAATTAGTAACAAAAGAAGCACAAGCTCAGTGCTTTTTTTGGTGTCTAAATAAAGGAAGAAAACCTAAAGTAGCATAGATCTGCTGCCTTTATTTCAGTGTTGACTAATTTCAAGCTTTAATCAGAAAAAGTCCTTGCTTTTCCCAAATCAACTTGTGGAAATAATTGGATTCAACCAGTGTGCAAGCTCTCTATTAACGAGGGCACATTGTATCAGCAGATACCTACCAAAAGGTATGTAAAAGAAAGCATAATGAGAACATAACTGTGCAAAAAATATAGTGCTGTCTGTATCCACATTTTTTCCAGTGTAAAATGCATAGCTCATAGGAGCTTGCACAGCTGAGCAGGAGCTACTGTAATCTGTGTTTTACGTTGTACCTGGTTGATTGTGGAAAAAGAAAAAAATTGCTATGGGAGGGAAAAGGGCACCAAAACTCTGACAGCCCTATACAATCACAGTAAAGTGGCTGCATCTGGTCCTTTTACTGAGGTTTTATAGCTGCACTGCAACAAAAAAATTGAGTACTAATGCATCACTGTGTAAGTCAAATGTGTATTTTATAGTAACATCTGTAAAAACACTGTTCTTCAGCAGCAATGCATTTGTCTGCCCTTATCCTTGTCTATTCCTTCCCCCCACCAAGTCTTGTTTTCTCTCAAGGTCTGGACTTTGTCATGAGACACCAGACAAGCATTTTCAGCATCTGCTGATTATAGTCTTAATGCAAAGTGCTGCTGTACAACTCATTCATGTCCTACACGGTTTGTCACGTTAGCATCCCACCGCAATAAGAGAGACACAGTATGGCAAAAATGGTTGAGTGTCCTATGGACCACTGTTTCCACAAACAGTCCTCCATAGCTGAGCTCCCTGACAGTACCTGCTAATCTTAGGTAACATTTCTCTTACTGCTTCTGATGTTTCCTTAAGGTGGTACTTCGGCAAACTTGGCCGAAAAGATGCTGAGAGGCAGTTGTTATCATTTGGAAACCCTAGAGGTACCTTCCTGATCCGGGAAAGCGAAACTACCAAAGGTAGGCTGTCCAAAATTGTTCATGAATGAGGACATATGTGTGTGTGTGTGCATATATGTATATGTATGTGAGAAATACTGTGATAAGTGTGTGAAATACTGTTTTCAGTTATATAAAGGTAGAGGTAAATGCTGTCTTGCATATATGTGTGCTAGGGAATCAGAAGTTTGGGCATCCCAGGTCTCAAAGTGAGAGTTCAAAGTAGGGAAGAACCTATGTTGTTGAAGGACAATATAAGCCATGCTCAATTTATTGTACCTGCAGTGCAAGTCAAGCCCAGGCAGGATGCTCTGCTGTTATGCTATGAACATTCTACTGTCTCCCTCAACATGTATGTTGAGGGTATTTGAGTTGAGAATTATTGCGATGGAGTTAGGTGGAGAGTGGAACCTCAGAACAGCAGCTATAGGGCTACAGGAAACAGACCTCCTGGTGTCCATATTTGAGTCCAGGCACCAGATAGCTTAATGAGAACAGATGCTGGGAATCCCCAGTCTGGTTTGGCAAAAAATTACTGCTTACTTCTGACCAATGAGAATATTTGAACCTTCTTGCCTGGAAGATGTAAGGTAAGAGTTCAGGGTACAGAGAAGTACTGCTTACCAGTTTGGAAAGAGTAGGGAATTTTTTTGCCCTTTCTCCTTTGAAACGCTGAGTACCTGTGGGGAAAAAAAAGCAAGAGCTTTAAATTCATAAATTAACAGTGAAAATACTTGAAAATACTTTTCATTAATATAGTCATAATGTATTTAACTGTATTCATTTGGATGAAATCAAATGAAAGAATTTATCCTTCTTCCCTCTAAAAATCTTGGAAGAGCTCCAGTTTCTTGGTGGATGCAATTTTTGCTTTTACATTTGCTTTTACATGAGGCCTCTCAGCATCTTCTTCAAAGCTTCAAATGTATGAAAAGATCTGTCTGACTCATCCAACTCTTGAGAAGAAAACCTGCAGCTAAGTGAAAACAAACCTGGCCATTTCTCAATTAACCAGGAATCCGAAACAGTAGCTGACAATTATTCACTAGAATTAATTTCTTCTAAGTTCTGAAGTGTAGAGATGGTTCACAAAATTAAAGCACTGACATGCTAGAGTCAGTGTGCAAAGTGGTTGGAGTCACGGCTGGTAAAGGAGTTAAAGAAGAGAAGCACTATTCCCACTCTTCTCTGCCTGGCTTACCCTCAGATGCTGCATTCCATCATCTAAAGTAGTAAGATTTGTGTTTTTTACTCCTGCTGGATTCTTCCTTCACTGACCTTAACTCTGAAGGCCGCATCACCATACCTCCTGTAGCAGAGGCACTTTCATCAGGAGCAAGGCAGGCTCTAACTTACTCTTTCTCTGCAAATAGCAGGCTGCACCTGTTTGTTTTCACCAACAGTTGTGATGTGTGCAAAAACAGGACTTCATCCCACTCTGTGTTGAGTTTAAAAGTTCGTTCGTGTAGGCATCTGTGGGCCCTAAAACCAAACACAGCTGTTTTCCTAAGCCACATTATCAGTTTAAACCATTCTAAACACAGTGATAGGGGATATGCTTTGCAGGGCTGTTTGCTTGGCTAAGTTAGGGCTTTTTTTTTATAGTGCTTCTTGTGAGACACAGAAACATTGGGGAAATGGAGTAAGCCATCATGGATGGATGTATAGCAGAAAGCTTAACTTCCCTCCATTTGAACTTTAGTCTTTCTATATCTTCAGGCCAAGTTTGCATCTGATCCGTTGGGAAAAAAACCAAACATGCATGTTTCAATGTGTTGTTAGAAGAAAACCCAGCTTGTTGTTCATGACAGAGAAAAAGTCAGCTGGCAGGGCTTGAATGGTACATTCTCCCATAAATCTTCTCCAAGTGCGTTAGTCCAGCTAGTCATCTTGGGATTGAAGTAGGAATTGTTTTGTGACCCAGAATTGTCCCTTCTGTTTTAAATAATAACAATAATAAAATTAATCAGGATCATGTTAAAAGTATCATCCTGGATCACTTCAGCATGAATTTCATCTCCCTTGATCATGGTTGCCTTCTCACTTCCAAAATAAATCATGTGGAGCTGGCTTTTCATTCTTTCAATGCCTGACTACCCAGGTACTTAATCAGCTCTTGTCTGTATAATCCTTCACCTGGTTTCAATCTCCACCCTCCAAGGCTGTCGGGTTGTTTTTTTAAATTTCATTAGTATGATATATTGTCATGTCGTATTTCTATCCAAATTTTTATTATATGTATCTCTTAGATTCAAATTTGTCATTGGATAATAGTGAGCAGTATAAATAACCGACAGCCTAAATAAATTAATAATCAAATCCATCTTGGTTCATGTTTTTGTCCAGATTTGAACTAAACCTCCAGTCCTGCAACTTGATCTGAGGTCAGCGGGGGTCTGCAGAGGGCCACCCACACAGCTGTGATTACAGATCTGGAGCCACAGATTGTTTACATTTTCCTAAAGAATCTCAAGTAGTGACCAGATAGGCAGGGAGCGTGACTAAAGAAAATACAGCTGCTGCCAGCAGATCAAAACTCGCAAATGCGGAGGTGGACAACACTGCCTGCAAAGTTCTGGAAGCAGGCTGACAGTGTGCAACCCAAGAGTCATGGGTATAGACGATGCACAAGATGTGCCTGCAAATGCCCAGAAAGCTTTGACCTCCTAGCTGAGAGAATTGTACTTACTCAGTGGGAGAACCTTCTCAGAGAAACGTCCTAAGCAAACAATGCTTCTACACTTAGAAATAAAATCCCTGTCACTCCTCCCAGGGTGTCTCCCATTTGCAAAAACCAGAATCATCTGTGTAAGTGCTGGCTCTTTTCCTCCCATTTAGAGGGCAATCAGCAGGGAATTTGGGAAGCCCTTGGATTCAGGGTGGGGAATGTTGTGCCTGGGCTTCCTCAGTGGTAAGCTGCCCTCCACTGCTGAGACCTGTTGCAGGTTTAGGTGATTGTGGAAGCTTCTTCCTGGGAGGAAAGACGTGCACACCAGAAATCTCAACCACATAGCTGGGGGCTTTCTTTAAACCATTCCACTTAGCTGAAGTTGATTCTAGAGGATGGGAACCTGCCAGGAGTGTTGAAATATTCCCCAGCTTGGGATAAGCAGCAGTTGGTGTTGTTTGCTGTTGGACCTCTACAAAATCACCTTTCAAGTTATCCAAAATTCCATGGTGGGAGTTTTCCTGCCTTTAGCTGACATAGTTACCAGTGAAAGCATCCCAGGATCAAGAAGACCTTCCTGAGACTTCTGCAGCAGCCACTTACCTCTGTTTATTTTTACCTTTTAATGCCTGAATTACCCTTGATGGAACACAATATTCATCTGAGCAGTGAGGGAAGCCTTGGCTCCTCCCCTGCCTTTGAAATCGCCATGCTTGTACTCACAAACTGCGTTATGCTGTAAAATCTGTGACACTGTAGAGAGCCAATGTGTGGATGTCACTGTAGTAGAATAGCACGGTGTTTCAGATTAAGACACCTGAATGCACAGGTCCCCATGTAGGTGGCCAAGCAACCTTTACAGTCAGCAGGAAGCTGAGGTTCAGTTCCCCTTACTACTGCTGCAGACACCATCAGTTATCTACAGTAGGTGTGAGCATCTAAAAGAAGCCCATAGCCACATGCAGACAACCACCACTGTCGTGAAACTAAATTCAGCCTCCTATACCTGGCTGTGAACCTCCAGAGCCATTTGAAATGCTTGTTGATCATCCATGTGAGTTGGACACTGGCATTTACTTAAAGTGTAGTATTTGCAGTGTAGCCAGACCCCTTAAAAGTCAGTTTAGCAACCTGAAACAGTAAATGTTAAAATGTGGGTTTTCATTTACACAGAGGTCCTGATTTCTTTCTAGAAAAGTTTGAAAGAGACATAGAATCACAGAATCGTTTCGGTTGGAAAAGACCTTGAGGATCATAGAATCACAGAATAGAGTTCAACCATTAGCCTACCACTAAACAATGTCCTCACATACCCTATGTACACAGCTTTTAAACACATCCAGACATGGTGTGAATGCCGTGAGATTTCTGTGATGCTTTACTGTGTTTGCCTGGCTTGTGATTTTTGAAGGTACAATAAGCATTTTTCTCACTTTCTAACAACTGGCCAGCAAATCAAAATATTTTTGTCTAACAACTACTTACAATTTTTTTTTTGTTGTTTCTCCTTTGCTTCTAACAGGTGCCTATTCCCTGTCTATTCGAGACTGGGATGATATGAAAGGAGACCATGTCAAACATTATAAGATTCGTAAACTTGACAATGGTGGATATTATATCACAACTCGGGCACAATTTGAAACTCTTCAGCAGCTGGTTCAGCATTACTCAGGTAATTTTTCAGATAATAAATAGCCCTCCAAAGTATTTTAAAGCAAAAGCATTTGCTGCTGAACTGATGTATGTGTAAGATGCCTTAAAGAGTTATTTGGGCTATGTCTCTTGTTTGTTGTAACGCATCTTCCGTTACCCCAGTCCCATTACAGTTATAAATGGCTTTGAGTGCTACTCACACTGTGTAGCAGCAGAGCTTTTAAAAGCTAACACTCTGCTGAGGTAAAGGTTTTGCCTGCTCTTCCTCTTCGAAGCAAACAGAATTACTGAATTGGACTTGCACACCTCAAGGCATGAGTTCCCCGTGCGTAAGCAAGTGCTCGGCAGCACCACTTTCCAGCACACTATTGCTAAGTAAAGCAAGTAGGGACTTGCACAGTGGACTTCTGTCACCCGCAGCAACGACCGAAACTTTTGCCTGCATTACCTACTGAACTTTTCCCACTGGATTTGCATCCAACGTGCAAATACATTGTAATTATAACCAGTTTATTTTTATAAATAAATATGGTAAGGTGGGTGTTTCTTTGTGCACGCTGCTTGTGACCACCCACCAGGCTCCTTGTAAAATAGGAGTAATTCCTGTGATTGAAATGTGGCATGCATTATTCAACCCAAAGTGCATCCTGCTGTCACTAGTGGTCATTGTGCAACAGATGCAGCTTTAAACATCCCCCAACCTCTGTGCAGGATGCTTTTCTCCTTCTCAGCATGGTCTTTAAGCAGAAATTTGTAATTGGAATTATTTTGCCTTTTTTCCCCCTGCCTTACTTTAGCTTTTCATAATCGTACAGATGACCCCAAATGCTCACTGCTCAAAAACTTTTCATAATTTTTACTTGGGAGACCAATTTCTCTGTGGGGTGTATTTTCTGTATTCTTTGTATTCTGTCTGCTGTATTCTTATGCTATTCATACTGGACATCTGGCTGTCTTCTCCACCCAGTTTCTCATGGTTGTAGGCTGCCTGGGAGAATTTCTAGTTGCTTCTGGTGATTCTACATTAAACTAAGCTAAGGATGGGCTTTTTCTTTTCCTAAGGAAGAGAATTTCCAACCCCACTATACCAACTGGTATACGTCAACTTTTAGTTTTCACTGGTGGAACTATTGGGGTGGTGTATTTTCCATGCAGATGCAGAAAACAACGGATCTGGAAACAGACATTTCTGTGCAACACAGAGGCATAGCCAGTAGGATCCAGGTAGGGTAGCTCAGGAAGGCATGCTGCAGACCCACATTCATCTGCAGTCTCCCAGACCCAGGTGAATACTAAAACCCTCATTTCATGCCAGCCCCAGCTGACTGGAAACATAAACACTGCCTCTCACTGCCTGCTCTGCACTTGCGGTTGTGGGAGGCAGCTTGGCACACTGCTTTGTGAGTGCCTAGATTTATGTCTAGGGAGAGCTCAAAGATGCCCAAACAGGTCTGAAAAGAAGAGCAAGGTTCCTGCAGCAGTTTTTAGACAAGTCACTGTGTGACCTTTATATTGTTGTCTGCTTTGTGCAGCACAATACACTACGCAATAGTATGTGCATATAGATATATTTATATATCATTGGTTTGACACCTGCTAAAGTATCTTATGCCTGTTGTCACCGCTTAATCCTCTATGAGGCTTTGCAAGAGGTAAATGTAAGGAATCTGCCCCAAATGATGTAGGACTGGCTGCATGTGCTAATAACGGTTTGCTCTAGCCAGAAGAGCAGAAAAAGCCTTCTACAGGTCACCTACTAAAACACCTTTTAACAGAGTGGGATGCAGAAAATATCTTTTTTCCAGGATGACTAGAAAAAAAAATAGCAAAATGTCTGCCAGATTTCCATTGCTGTGATTTTCAGGAAAAGTGGGTCTTCTCTGTGTTTCTTTCATTCACTACAGAAACAACCTAGTTTGTGATTATTTTTTTTTTCAAAGTATACTGTGCTAAAATACACCAGTTACGTGTGCAGTTGCCTTAATGCAGTCCTGTGGGAAAAGGGAAATCCGGAGTCCCGAGGAGACACCATTGGGTGTTACCTTCTGTCTCAGGCTGTGGAATCAGAGAATAAAAATTTCCTGTTCTGTCTCAAATGAATACATCTCAGTGTTTGATTTCTAATCTTCCAGGATGCTCTGTGTTATGCCACTAACAACTGTTGTGAGTAGCGTTGGTTTGATGCTTACTGTTTTTATGTCACACTTGTTTTTCTTTCCTTTCCTTTGCTGTCGGCTTCACTTCTGGCTCCATCAGAGAGAGCTGCAGGTCTTTGCTGCCGCTTAGTAGTCCCCTGTCATAAAGGAATGCCAAGGCTTACTGATCTGTCTGTCAAAACCAAAGATGTCTGGGAAATTCCGCGAGAATCCCTACAGTTGATCAAGAGACTGGGAAATGGGCAGTTTGGGGAAGTATGGATGGGTATGGAGCAATATAATTATACTAAAATAGCTCGATGTGTGGGGATTACAAGATGGAAGGTGACAACAGAGGACACTGTGACCCACAAGTTAAAAAAGAGTGAGGTTCAAACTATTAAGGTTAGGGAAAATGTCTTTGGAGTCACGTTAGTGACTCTGAAATTCTTTAGTCTTCAACTTTGACTCTGATTGATGGCAAAAGAAAACTGGGATTCCGTGCTTCCTTGGAAAGTTTTGATTTTGATGAATTACTGCTGTCTTAATAATAAATGAAGGCTCACACAGTAATCTATTAATTACATGAAGGAGCCTTTTTGTGCAAGCTAACAAAAAAGATCCTTCCCTTCAGTATCCAAAAATCGGTGTTTGTAAATGAACTTCAATGCAGCACTGAGCAACAAGTCACCTTCCATCTTTCTCAATGCATGCATAATGTTGGATTATAAGTGTGTTTTTTTTATTAATTTCCTCTCCCATAGAGAAAGCTGATGGTTTGTGTTTTAACTTAACTGTGATTGCTACGAATAATACCCCACAAACTGTTGGATTGGCTAAAGATGCCTGGGAAGTTGCACGTGATTCATTATTTCTGGAGCAGAAGCTTGGTCAGGGCTGTTTCGCTGAAGTGTGGCGTGGTAAGGCAGAGAATATATTTTGCTTTGGATGGATCTTTTAAGGCCCTCTTGGCAGAAATACACATTTCAACTAGAGATCTTAAAGCTAAAAAGGTCAGAATAGTACAAAATGTTAGTCTGTATCACCTAAACCAGTCAGACTCCAATACAGTAACCCACGGAGACGCTTCCTTTGACTTGCACACGCTGCTATAAGAGCTTAGGGCATTACTTTTCATTAACTGCGTTTGGATTATTTGAGTGACCACACGATTGCTAGGTACCGGAATGATGCTACAGTTGTGTGGCAGAATGGCTAACCAGAAGTTAATCTGGTAAGCAGACATTTTTCTTTTCTCGTGTGCTTTAGCACTGCTGCGATTGGCCTCTAAAAAGGCTTCCATCTGCTCTCGCAGTTTAATGGCAAGTGTCAGCGAGCTGATATAGTCAAGCCAGCTTCCCCATATGTCCACTTCTTTAAGGCTAGTTTGACATTTTTGTTTGCAGCAGAGCCCCACAACTCAGTAGAGAGGCTAAGGACAATAGAGACGAGGCTTGCCCTGCCCAGCTGAACCTCCACTTTGAAGTCCAGAAACATTGTCCTTTTCCAAGTGCACTGGCATTGTTCTCTGCACACATGCCAGCTTTACTTACTACCCCCCGTTATGGTCCTCATTGTTTTAATGACTATGAAACAATACCAATGTGAAATATGTGTAAATCTTTGTATGGTCACAGCAGCAAAACGCGATATAATGGCCATATAACGAGAGGTGGGCTCAGCTTTTGTGCCAAATTGCATTCTATGTAGCCTCTTTAAAATGACCAATTTCAATCAAGATGTTGTTTTTTCAGAAAAATTTGGTGGAACAATTTGGCCACTCTTTTTGTTACAGCAGCACAAAGCTATGTATAATCAGAACAACCAGCAGCCTCTCCCGAGTTCTTGCAGCTGTTTTCAATTGCAAGACTACAGCAAGAAACATGGTAGCAAGTCAGTGACGTATAGAGGATTTACAGACTGGAAATACAGAAACTTTTAGGATTTCACAGAATTGCAGTCGGTCTGCTGCAAAGAAAGATACGGGTATCAGCATGCCCAGATAACTGCAATTTCACCTTCTTGTTCTCCACCTTGAATCCGTGTGAGACCCTCAAACTGTTGTTAAAGCTTAGCAGTCAGTTTTGTGTGCCATAGATCTTAAACAGGTTCCATAAGCTGAAGAAGCAAATGCAATTTTAAAAACAAAAAAATTATTATGAGAAACAAAGTGCCAGTACCAAATGTCTGTCAGAAATGCAAAAATGATTCGTGTTATAATTATGACACCGTGTTTCTTAAAGCAATGTATAATAGGAAGGCATTAATAGTGCTGAAGCATTAACAAATTGGAACCAATTAACACAATAAAAATTAATGTAAAATGCACCCAGTAGTAAGTAACTCCATATAGAAAGAGTTCAGAGGGAAGTGTATTTTAGTTTTTTTATTAGAGAGAAACACACCAGACCACAACATGAGGATTTAACAACCTAAGCTGAAATCTGGGATGAGAGGATAAGTTTTGTTTTATTTTCTTTTTTTTAACCAGAGAAATTAATAGAAGGCATTTGAAAATACCACTGCTGGAAACATTTCATGGCAAGAGAATGAGTCCTGGGGTTTTTAGTAATACAATGTAAACAGATAGTATATAGGCCACGCAGTTAACATACCAAGTAAAACCCTAGTTTATTCATGCCAGTGACAGACACCCTGGTGTTTGGGGCTCATTCCTAATTCATATAATTTGTGGCACATCTGCAGAGTGGATGTGACTGTGTGTACTCGGCAGTCTGGAGCATCATTCATAGAATCATAGAATGAGTTGAGCTGGAAGGAACCTTTAAAGGTCATCTGGTCCAACCCTTCTGCAGTGAGCAGAGACATCTCTAATTTGATCAACTTTTAACAAGCATGTTAAAACATGTTTATTTAACCCATCAGAGAAGATTTTGACCATATTGTTTGAAATTAGGAGTCAAAACTGCATCCTCCCCAGCTTATATGGGATGTCATTAAAGGGAATTCCTGCTTCAGATCTGATTTGAAGGACTGAGTGAAAATAGCACCGTAAGAGCCTTCAGCAAGTGGTGGAGCTGGCACAAGCCAAACTTGCACTGCACACCTTTGGCTAATGTGTGCCTCCAGCTCCCCTTAGCATTGCTCGGCGGTTGTAGCGGGGATTGCTCTGTAAGCAAAGGATGATAACGGCAGTGGCTCCCTCTCTGCTCCTTCCCCGTCCTTGGTGAAGCAAGATGGCAGCTGGCAACCTGACCACTTGCACTAAAAGCAATCCAGCTTGGTTTTGTGCTCTGGCAGGGCATAAAAGCTCACAGTGATATTATTTTGGCTTAACCCGTTCCCATGCAGCAGCTGAGCCCTGGTAACAGTTAATGTGATGTTAACAAGACAAACCAAGCTTGTTTTCTATCTTTTCTGATGACAGTGTATGAATCTGAATATTCACATAGTCTGTAGGCTTTCTGCTGTCCTGATACTTAAGGGCTGAGGAGTAGTTTTTAACCAATGTGATTAATTCGTAAAGTCACCAAAGAATGTTCTGCCTTACGACGCAGCAGCTCCCTATGAACACATCATAGGTCCCATTCAAAGCCATTGCAGCCCTTGCTCTGGAGCAGGGTTCTGGCAAGGGACATCCAGAAGGCACTAAGAAAGTGATATTTCTACCTATTTTAATTTTGCTTCCCTTCCCCAATGCCCTGCCAAAAAATCTGTTGACTTATGTAGGCTTTCTGATTTCTTTGTTCTTTCTTCCTCCCCCATGCAAATAGCTGAGTGAAGCTCTTCCTCTTGTGGGACTCCCTGAGTCAGCTTTCCCCAGTTCTCTCCACATCCTTCTGCAGGCTTTCAGGTCTTAAAGAAACCTTGGTAGGTGGTGGCTGAAAAGTGAAACCTGTCCCTTTCTGTGGTGACCACACATAAAGAACAAATTTATGTGGACAGGAACCACCTCAATTTGAATCGGCAGCTGGACTTCTGGGCATGAGGAGGGGGAGGAAAAAAGATGCATTTAAGTCTGGAAACAGGCCCATGCTTCTAAAATGAATTTGATTCAGAATTTGCTTCTTGGGAATTTTTCTTAGAATGTTTTTATTTCTGACTCAGAACAAAAACAAAACGTTAAAATGTCTTGCAGATGGTAAGTTCTGGGTCTAACCAGCTTTGGTATCCAAATCTGTGACTGGAGCCATGTTGTTGTGTGTAGCAATTATTTGTTAGCAAGGGAAATACATAAAGATAGATTTCAGCAATTCTGCATTTCTTACTCAGAGAAGGTTTCTGTAGACATCAGTGAGACAATGCTTCCACTGAGTAGGACAACAGCAGTTGTGCCCCAGAGCCAATGGGAAAATTATTTTTCAGTATAATAGAAAAAGACTAACATATGAGGGAGGGTGTGGGAACATGGTGTGCAACATGGGAAAGCACACTTTAATTACATTTAGTTCCTGGGCATCAAGCAGAAAAAAGAGGAGAATGTGTTTAATGTAACTGTCTGTGCTTGTAGGTACCTGGAATGGAAATACTAAAGTGGCTATCAAGACCCTAAAGCCTGGCACTATGTCTCCAGAATCCTTCTTAGAGGAAGCCCAAATCATGAAGAAGCTAAAGCATGACAAACTGGTCCAACTTTATGCAGTGGTATCTGAAGAACCTATCTATATTGTCACGGAGTACATGAGCAAAGGTGAAGCCAGAGCTGCTGCCCTTGATAACAGTATTTTTTCTTTGTGGATGCTCCTTGGGGATACAGAGTGAGATGCAGTGTGATTTAACAAGTGTTTCAGGGAGGATAGAGGGAACAGGATGCTGAATTCACCTCTGACTCCAGAAGAATTACACATTCAAGTCTAAACCTGGCCCAAAACCTGAAAACCACTTGGATGTACAAAGAACATTTGCACTGGGTGGAGGAGGGAAAAGGTGGTGCAGTCCAAGTGCTTCCAACTGCATCATCATCTAAACTTATACGACAAGCAGAGGTTTGCGTTTTTGAGGTCTGAATGAACACTGCTTCTCAAAATGCTGGCATTGCCTGGTGCCAGAGAGTTCCTATCACATCTTCATTCAGTGTCTGCTTGTTGGCCTAAGATGCCTGTTTCTTCTCAGCAGTCCTGAGTTCTGTCACATGCACCTCACTTACAGGTCACAGCTTAATTTTCAGTCTACCCCATTTGTCATTTTGATAACATGATTTTCACATATGGTTCCCTTTTCCCTTTTCTTGAAGCTACTTAACTGATAGTTAAATTTGCTGCAGTAAATGAGAAAGGGAAAACATTTCACTCCATCAGATCTCCATCAGTAGTGGTGAGAGCAGAACAAAAAATCTCCTGGTTTTGGGGGAGCAAATGAACCAAATAGGAAACATAAATTCTCACTGACAAGTTTCATTGTACATTGGAGGACTCACTCTGAAATGTTAAGTGCATTTTTTTCGGTGTATTTGGAGATTACTTTTATTTTCCTGGCAGGGGCCTGCCCACGATCCTTCTCATAGGCATCCAAGCCCTAAGTCTAACTTTCATCATAACTTTCAGTGAGAAGCATGTGACTCTTCCCCTTTAAAAACAAGATTTCTTACAGTCCTTCTGAAGTACATCAGTTAGTCTTTCTGGCTTACTTTACTAATTTTTACTGTAACATTTTACATCTTTGAATCTGAGCTCAAGGGTGATGACTTATCAAGGGAAAAACACCTCATCATCTGCCTTTTCCCCTTATTTATGAAACCATTTCACTGACCTTAGTTAAAGGAGACTGTCACACTTCTCACAGTATAGAATTGAGAAGGGAGCTAGAGCATCCTAGGCTTTTTTTAAGAGCTAGAGGCTATCTCCTTGCTTTCCCTTGCGCAGGGGAACTATGTCCTTATTGCTTTCGCTAAAATTGCTCTCATTTGATCTCTGCTTTGTCTTCTCTGTTGTTGCATAGTGGTCTTCTAAAATTAGTATTTCATGCCATATTTAGCTGTGAGTTGCCTAGAGAAGGAGCACTGCTGATTTCTAAGGAAGATTCACCTTGTTAATGGTAGCCCCTTTGGACTTACCAGGCTCTGGGCTGACCTTTCTTTTGGAGCAGTTTAAGCTGGGATCTGACTTTTCCTATAGCTTATGTGGCTTGGAACCAAGCTGATGCTTTGCACCTAGCTGAGGCCTTTAGACAGCAGCAAGTATGACATTTCAGAGAGCACTGGAAACACTAAAAAAAGTAATCCTTCTCAGTAGTGGTCAGGAAAATGAAAAACAACATTGCTTCTTTTCCCTGCAACTCTCTTTGGACTAGTGACATACTCCTATACAAGCCAACCTTAAAGAGGAGTCAAACAAGTATAGTAGTGGGTTTTTGAACTCAAAGCATTGCTGTCATTAATAGTGTACATATTGCTGCACCTCAGTCGGTGACCAGCCGTTGTTGCCCTAATGCCTTTCTGTCCTGTCAACTTTGCATCTGCAGGGAGTTTGCTAGATTTCTTAAAAGACGGAGAAGGAAGAGCTCTGAAGTTGCCAAATTTGGTGGACATGGCAGCCCAGGTCTGTTTTCACAGTATTGATCACTTCGGTGTTGGGTTCTGTAGCCCATGTGTGCGTGAGTTCGTTTTCAAATGAATGCGTTTTGTGCTTCTCGCAGGTGGCTGCAGGGATGGCGTACATCGAGCGGATGAACTACATACACAGGGACCTGCGCTCTGCAAACATTCTGGTGGGGAATGGCCTGATATGCAAGATTGCAGACTTTGGATTGGCAAGACTGATTGAAGACAATGAATATACAGCCAGACAAGGTAGATGCAGCAACAGGCTGTGTGTCATTCTTGTGACAGGGGAAGAGTGCAATGTGGCTTTAAAAAGTTCATTCTCATTTGCTTTGGGGTTGCTTTCAGTAAACGTTCAGGAAGTTACATTCATTTCTAGCCCAAAACTGAATGCGTGTCGTAAAGCGAACGTCTTGTTTAGTCGTCTCCCCTTTAAAAACTGTCCAAGATGAAATAAAGATGGTGAGAGCACAGGCAGGTAGGTGAAGTGACAGTGAAGAAAAGATCCTCATGGTGCCATAACAAAGAGAATACTTTACTTACCAACCTTGAAAGCCTGAATGGGGTAATCACAAAAGCCTGTGTAAGCTCTTTCTTTCACAGTGTGCCTTCTAGTGTTTACTAACCACTATCGACATTGGTTCAAAGACTTAAGTCTCCATGCAATGGAGCTGCATCTCTGAGCACTGTGGGGGTTTCTTGGAAACTTGAAAATTTACTTTAATAAGAAATTTCTTTTCCAGTGCCACACAAGAGTGCTGGGCACAGCCAACTACTGATGCACTATGCAAACGTGTCAGAGTATTGTAGCTTTCACTGCCTGTAGAACAAGAGGAAACAGCCTGAAGTTGTGCCGGGGAGGTTTAAATTAGACGTTGGGAAAAATTTCTTCATTGAAAGAGTGGTCAGGTACTGGAAACGGCTGCTCAAGATGGGGCTGGAGTTGCTGTCCCTAGAGGTGTTCAAACAATGTGTAGATGTGGCCCTGGGGCACATGATTTAGTGGGCATGGTGGGGTCAGGATTCTCTTTGTGAAAGTGTGTGCATGTTCAGACTGAGCCGTGACACAGCCATTCTTTCAAAGTCATGCTTAGCTGTCAGATGTCGGTCCAAGTCTGCAGAGCTACAGTTTTGTTCTCTCTCTGTTGGCAGTACATTGGTAGTGCTTGCTCAACATGTGTCAGTAAATACCACTGCATCCATTTCAGTGCCAAAGCCAAGGAGTGTCCTGTTACACTCTACTGTATGTCTTCAGAAAGCAAAGGTCAGTTAAGCACTTTGTAACTTACATTGACTCCTTCCTGTTGTGATATTTTTGCTCTTGAACAGTAGTGTCTGTTTCAGCAAGGATTTTGCCATTAATCCTTAGGAAAGCTCTGACCTCTTTTTGTAGGTGTCACGTGTTGCCAGAAGGCTTGCCATTTGTAGCCCCATGTCAGCAGTACGTAGTGGCAGCTACGTGCACCACAATCCCTAATCACCCTAAAAATTGCCTGGTTCGCATTCAGATGATGAGGCGTCGTTATTTTGGGAGGGCCCTTGAAGAACCCATGGTGGGTACCAGTGCTCTCAGAGAGTCAGCCACTATTGATTTCAACCTGAGGGTGGCAATTTTGCTACGCTAGATAAAAATAGCCTTGTGTCGCTCTCTCCAGAGTAACAAGAGTGTCTGCAGGCTCTGGTGGGCAGAAGGCTGCCTGTTTGCTTTTCCCTTGTGTAAAACAAGAAAAGATTTCCTTGAAGAAGGCAGCATGATCCAGTCTGCAAAATGGCCTTGAAAGAGTGTCCTGTGTTATCTCTCTTTCTGTCTGGTTTACGGCCATGTCTTTTGTTGCCTTTGGAAACCACCCAACGTACAGTTTGACATGACTGATTATTTGTTTTATTAGTCAAGTATGTGACCTATTTCTGATCAGACCTCTTCAGGCGCCTGATCCCTAGGAAATCTTTGCTTCCTGTTTTAAAACTCTCAGAATAGTTTTGCCCTCTTCATATGTTAAAGAGCTGTGAAAACCTGTCTGATGTTGAGGAGAAGCTTGGATTTTTTTACAACAATAAAAATGATTGGGTTTTTGGTGAGAAAACCTGGAGCTGAGACCATAACACCAGAACTGGCAGGGAGAGGCAGCATAATGATGGGTGTTTCCTGCCTTGTTCTGTGGCAGGAATCAATCACTTGTATTGTGGAAAAAGTGTCTGGGAAGAGAGAAGTCATTTGGCTTCATGCATTGCTGCTGATCCAGCGATCTGAGTCATGTTCCTCTGGCTTCCTCTCATGGCACAACATGGAGAAGTCACCCATCTTTCCCATACATGAGGGCAGCAGATGATACATACTTCATCTGACCTCGGGGTCAGGCTTAGGTTCTTCAGAGGTACAGAATTCATTAAAAAACAGACCCTAGTGTAACAGGTAACTACTAGAAAGGTTTTCCTCATTTCATGGGTGTTCTAGGGAGTGGTGTAGTTTTGACAAAGCAATGCTTGTGATTTACATTTTTTGGCAATTACCCTGGCTTCCCAGCTAGTTGGGCAGTGAGGGTGAGCCTAGGACCTTTAATTTATTAAGGAAGAAACATGGTTTCTAATGCATCACTGGGATTTTTTCTCCGAGTGGGATTTGGTCTTGGTTTGTTTAGTTAAACTTCAGTTTAAGCATTTCTTGGTGGAGACCACGGTATCAGAAGGAAGTGGTTGCCTCTGCTTGTTTCCCATGACCTATTACTTCAGCTTCCAAGGGGATGCATCTAGGAACTGCTCTGTTTTTCTGGCTGACTACTGCTTCAGTGGGAATTTTGACACTGGAGGAGAGCCTGGCCAACATGAGGGAGGGGGATGGGGTGTGCTCCAGACTGGCAGTTCCTTTGGGAGAAAGGAAATGTTTTGCCTCCCAAAATCTGAAGATTAAAGCTTTCGGTCACTCTCTCCTCAGCAGTCGTCCTTCTCTTGGCTTAAACTTGCAGAGTGCTGAGGTCACTGTCAGAGTGGGGAAGAGGTGCTTTTCTCCAGCCTTGCTTGATCGCCTGCTCCCCTCCCCCACTGTCACTTTTGTCTCGATTAAATGTTTTGAAAGGAAACAGATGGGGATGCTTTGGGGCCCAGTCGGCTCAAGTGCAGGATTCCTGAACCTGTGAGGATATTACTGAGCCTGGTGGTAACGTTTTACTGACCGGTTTATTTTCTTTTTGATTGGAACAAGGGAGGACTGACTGCTCCTGTTTTATGAGGGGTAAACAGAAAGCAGCTCACTGTCTGCACAGCCATTTCTCAGCAACCGCCAGAAAGGAAAGAGATGATCCTGCCGCTAACAATTTAAAGGGTGTGACAAGGAGCTTTATGCTGCCATTAAATAGTACCACAAATAAAGAAGTTCCTGGCTTGTAATGAGCACTTGGCTCCTCTTACTTTCAGAGGAAGTGAGTAATCAAAGGGGAAAAACATGCCTGTTACAGTGATGCCCATTCTCAAGGCCACATCGATGGACTGGATTGCAGCCAGCACCACTGGGGCTTGTTTCTTTTGGATGGTGCTGTTGCAACATCTCCACCACCAGCAGGATCAGGTATTCAGTCTTATTTCCTTCCATCAGTGATGATGCTTATGTCAGCCCTCTAAGGCAGAACTTAAAAACCCTGGTATTCTACAGGACAGAGGGAAACTCACCATCACCTCCAGCACAGCATTTCCCATGGAGTTCTGTCACCTCCACACTGATGTGGTTCACAGCGACACGGAGTTCTGGCCAAGCATGTGGCATTTGTGTGGAGAGCACCGAGTGCTCTGCAGAGTTGCTGGGGAGGAGCTGTTACTATTCTGAACAGTAACAGCTGATACAAATTTGAAATTGCCTTAATCAAAAAACAAAAAAAACAGAGCAGTTCTTTTGCAGGCCGTGTTTCGGCTGCATGCACTGGCAGCGCTCGCAGCAGCGCTGCTCCACGCACACATGAAACAATGAGGATCTTTCTGATGCCTTCCAGACAACTCAGAGCTATTTTGGGAGCTCTAGTACATGTTTGTAAACTCTCAGATCGTTTTTGCTTCCTTCATGCTTAGAATTTATCTCCTTCCTGCCCTACTTACAAACAAGTGATGCTTCTTATTTTGATTTCCTAGAAACGAGCAGGCTCTTTTTCCTCTGTCCTGGCTCTCCCCAGCCCTTCTGCAGAGATTTGGCTCCCAGCTCACTGCCTAATCGGGTCTTTCTTGTTCATGACTGACTGCATCACGGGCATTTAAGGCCAGGGCTTGGTTCTTGCTCTTTACTGCTGTTCCGAGGGCCAGCCGTGGTGCGGGCAGGGGAAAGGACTCCTGCTTCTCAACAGCCAGCCCCAGAGGGGGGTCACGGATACACTTACCGAGATGCCATCTGCTCTGCTGGAAAGGAGCACAGCCAGGTCAAGAGGAAGGGGGGCGGAAGGGAGACGTGGAGGCAGAGAATGACAGTTCCGCCCCTTGTCCCCCTGCTTCCAGAAGTGGGAAGCTTTCAGAGCCTGCTTCTGATTGCTGATGTTTTGCCAGGCTTGAGATTTCATGTTCACTCTCACAGCACAAGAAACTGTAATTGTGCAGTCCCTCCCACACGACACTCTGCATCGCCTGCCAGGGCTGACTCGTTTCCTGTTACATGCTGGCTTCAGCACTTCATTTTTACCTTTTGTGTCTTCCCCTTCCCAGGCCCAGGAGCAGCTCGGTGCTGCACTGTGTTCTCTGGTCACTAACCCAAGAGTTCCCCTGGTTCTTGGGACTTACAGCTTAGTGTACTGCTTTGAATTTGCTTTTAACGTATGAGAGATAGCAGCTTTGCAGCATTTCCAGAAACAGGATCATTATCGAGCTGGCTGTGGCTCTGAGGCACAAATTTCAGGTGGTTTTTTTGCTTTGAGATTTAGACCAGGAAAAAAAAAACCTCTAAGGGATTTTTGCTCCCCTCAGAAGAAACCATACTGAGAGTTGTGTGTCAGGGTCACTTAATTATCCCAGCCACCTCGGCTTCTCATCATGTGGCCAGCTTATAGCTGCTAAAGAATTAAAGCAGGGCCGCAAATTGATTTTTGCCAAGGAAATCCTTCTGGGAGATAACCTGTGTGAATGCTGGTGCAGAGGTGGGAAAAGTCCCAAGAATGGGGCTGAGCCTCCTAAAAATCCTCAGACGTAAAGGGAGACTGCCTTAGGAATAAATTATGGGAACAGCTTTAGCTTGGTGTAGTAGTGGGCAGAGCAGAACCCCAAGAAAGGTCTTTCCTCAGGCTGAAATGGTAAGCTAGAGATAAAGATTAGTACCTGGCTTTGGGGCTAAGACAGGCTGTCCTAACTGACCAAGTGCTGTGTGTGGTTGCTGTGTACACAGGGAGTGACTGAGCTGCTAGTTTGTAGTAAAATGGGTTCCAGTGGAAAAAAAAGATTAATCCTTTCCCACTAACAGAAAATCTGCCATCAAAGTGGGAGATAGGTTGCCTTGTCAAGTGGGGTAATTTGGCTGATCAGATTTATTATGCCTATCAGTAATACACATTTTATCTGATAATCTGGTGCTGTGATTTGTGTGCAGCACAGTCAGCCTGTTTAATAAGCTGCCGGGGCCTCAGCAGAGGGAGGGGTGGTTTTTAATTGCTGTGTTGGGAAGAGTCAGAGCAGAGACTGCGTGTCAGGCAGGAGCCCTGCACAGCGTCTGGGCTGTGCAAACTCTCAGGGGGCTTCAGGGCAGTGCTCAGCACATTTGGGGAGTGCTGGGTTTGAGGCACTGCCTGTGTTTCCAGTGTGAAACATTAGGTGGGAGGCAGCACCTTGGGGAGATCTCTGTTGGACACCCTCTACCAGTCACTTAAGCTGTATGTGATCTCTCTGTGTAATGCAGCGCTGCTGGCCAGCATGTTCCGTCTTCACTGGTCTCTGCTCTCCACTTAGTGATGACTTTGAGGGCTCTCTAGGACCATCCAGCCTCCTGCAAGTATTGCAGGGCCAGAAAACCATGAGACAGGGCTGTTGTAGCGACCTCTTTACCAACCTTGCCTTTCCCTCCTTCCCATCTATCACTTCAAACCAAAGGTCGGGAAGTGCTGCACTAAATACAGAACACGTGAGCTTTGTATCGGTTGTTTTAGCCAGAGAATTGCCCACAGCAGCACAGAAACACGGTGAATAGCTATCCTGTCATCACTAAATCTACGGCACAAGCCATTTGTCTTCTGCAGCAATGTCCATCACAGTCTGATGGGGTTTGTGCTGCTCTAGCTCTCTGAAGAAAGGAGGTGCTGGAACTGACCTCCCTCTTCACCTACTTTGCATCTCATCTTCCCATGGTCCCTCAAGACACCACATACTCACCTCCTAGTATCACAACAGCAGTAAATGAGAAAAGTAAAAGTACCAGCAGAGGTGGCCACAAAGGAGTCTGAAGAGATTTCTTTCCTCCAAAGATGAGTTGTAGGTGGTTGGCATCTTTGGATCTGAGTGCAAAACACAAGAGACTTAGACCAGGCTTGGCTCCACTTCTCAGGCAGCTGATTGAAGGAAAAAAAAAAAAGCTGTTGAATAAAATGTGTGCAACACACGGACAAGCAAACCCTCAGGCTTGGCTGTCTCACACACCAGCAGCCAGCATCCAACCCTTCAGGCTGCTGGCCAGCCTGGAGCGATTTATTCAGCTGGCACGGTGTATGTGTACGGTATCAGCTGCACGTATGTGAGAGCAGAGGAGCATCAGCCCTCACACCCATGGAAGCCTGTACAACCCATTGAAATTCGTGCACTGCAGGGAACCAGACCAGCAGATACATGCAGCTGGCAGTTTTTGCAGGGATTGGTGAGGGGTGTATAGCCCCAGGACCTGCTGTGGGCTGCAAGAGCTTAGGCCAGCCTCGCATGTCTGCTCGTAGTGCTGAGGCAGGACCAGCTTCCAGGACAGAGACCCAGGTGATGGCAGACTACTGCTGCAGAGATTGCAGGCATCACAGCCAAGGTGGTTTTTAAGAGAAGATGTGGTAAGTTTTGAGTCCCATGAAGACTGAGACCAAGGGTGAGCACCCATATTTGAGCTCCTGCCTGGACCAAGTAATGAAAATACTCAAGAGACAGACTGGTTTGGGAAATGAATAGACATCCAAAAATCACAGAATCACACAGAATTACAGAATAATCATGGTTGGAAAGGACCTCCTAGGTCATCGAGTCCAACCATACCCACAATAGCAAAAAACCTAAACACTTGAATACCTAAATACCTGATTGAACAACAGATTGGTCTCTGCAGATCTGACCTCCGATGTGGTGCTGCTTAAGTAGACTCGGGGGCCTGACTTCAGGCGTTAGGGATTTGGAGCTTTGTCTTGTGTCCCTTAATTGAGCAGGACTTACTTGAGTCAGTTTCCCTAGAAGAACCTATATGTTTCTGAGTAATGTTGTCTCTCAGGTTCACGTAAATGTTGAGCAAGAAGAATTTTAGCTCACCTGCCATTTTACTATGTACGGATGCCACATTTACTTGGTACCGAGTCAGGTCAGATTGGGGTATTCACAGAGTGTTGAGCGCTGGGCAGGATTGGCAGAGCAAGGCTGACAGGGAACCATGACCAGTGTTGTAACTTCTCTGCTCAAGAGTGATTTGTTGACGTTACACTTTCCACACTCGTCCTGAAAGCCTTTTTATGAGAGGGTGGTGAGAAGTCAGACTCTGCTTCCAAATTCAAGAAAGTTTGTCGCTGGGGATCGGCAATAAGCAAAGCAACTCTTTTGCCTGGGTGTTGATACAAGGCACCAGGGACGTGCCTGCACGGTTTTTTTCATATGCTCTATAAGTTAGTCACCAGAAGACCTTTCCTTAAAGCCATATTGAAAATATTTTCCCTGAGAAAACAGTAAATTATTGGAAAAGCAAATAATTCCGTGCTTAAAGGTTCGTTATCTTACCATGTTCACCACAAGCAGCTCCTGCCAGCTCTGGTGATGGATGCGTACGTTAGAACCACATGGATTTGAGGCACTCCAGGCTTTGCAGTGCCAGGAGCTTAAAATGCACTGTCAAATTATAAATCACAGCCCAATGTGTGCCTCGACAGCGCTGTACTCCAAGCAGCCCCAACAGCAATTATTTTTAAGTCCTTGCATGTTTCTAATTAAATGTTGTTTGTTTTTACTTTACCTATTTACCTTGTTTTTAATTTACTTTTTGAATTTAACCATTTTTTTGGTTTGCATTTTGCTCAGCTTGAGCAGGGAGGTGCATTTCTAATAGCTTTCACTTCCATTCATACGTGTCAACTGTGTCCAAATTGCAAATACTGCAGGGGAACCTTAATTTAAACATTGTATGAGAGAGGATTTCTCCTATATTTGTCTTAGTTTGTTTTAAGACTTCTTGTTTTCTTTTATAAAACATCAAACCTGAAATAAAACATCTTAACCTTATCTCGGAATGTGGGACAAACTCACTCCTTCCCTGATAATTCTTTCCTCCTGCCCAACATATCACACCCGCACGTGTTGCAGAACCACGGCCACGGTGAACTGGTGCTGTGATTCCATCCCTATTCTGATCCGGGCTTGTTTCTTCTTTCTTTAGGTGCAAAGTTTCCCATTAAATGGACTGCGCCGGAAGCAGCACTGTACGGAAGGTTCACGATAAAGTCAGATGTGTGGTCTTTTGGGATCCTACTGACAGAGCTGGTAACAAAAGGGAGAGTGCCATACCCAGGTAAGAAAATAGCTTGAGTCCTGCTTTACCCAGGGAAAAAGGAGTGGGAGCGAGCTATATGCTGAAGTCAGGATGTGTATTGCCTGTCACTGGGCTCAAAGGAGAACAGTTGTCCTGTGAAGTGCTGGATGTGCTCTGAAACGGTCCTGGATGAAAGCTGCTGCATGATGGTTGTGATAAAAATAAGAAGACGGAAAATCTGACATATTTATAATTTTTTCATTGCTCTTGGTTCAATTAATGTGCTTCCTAGGCAAACAGTGAAAGCCACGTAAGAGTGCTGTGCTGTGGAGCAAGTGCCTCTCTACTGTATTGCCTTTGCTTTAAGGTACCAACAGCTAAACCCCTGGAGTGGTCTTGCTCTGTTTCTTCTGTCAGTCTGCATCTCTCCCAGGTTTGGTGCCTGTCTAAACATGTGCTGTTACCCAATATCTCTTTTTATAAACTGCTAGACTCCAGTCCTTGCTTTCAAGATGGAAAGGAACAAAATCCGTTCTATAACGTGCGGGCCAGAGATCATGACAGGGTCACAGCGGGGCCAGATTCCCTGCGTGGGGGAACTGGAGGCCTCCTGGCTCTTTTGTTGAAACCCTGCCAAGTATCTGATGGATTAAGGTTTGTACGAGGAGGTGACCAGATCTGCCTGTGCAGGAAGAGCTTCTCGTTCATTCTGCCCTCCTGGAGATCATAGGCGTTTAGGTGAAGAGGAGGAAAAGGCCTGAGGTGAAAGCAGTGCTTAACATTTTCCTATCAGCAAGGATACCAACAACAGGACATCTAGCTGCATCTTTGTTCTTTTTATTTAACAAAAAAATCCTGTAAATGCTCCCTTGTAGGGCTGCATGCCCTACAGCCGATTTGATGGACAGCACCCTACAGCCATTTCAATTTTCTGATCTGTGCTATGATCAAGCAGTCATGTCCATCATTCGAGAGTGCAGGAAAGTCAGCAAGGTGCAGCTGAGTTTATCCTGTGGTATCTCATGCCTCTTTAGCAAGCTGAATTCAGCAAAACTAAACTCAAGGAGTTTTACTGGGAAATTCAACTCTGCTAGTGCCCAGCAGCCACTACCTGACATTTCAGATGGAATTATGGGGACGGGAAGGCTTCTTGTGGTCAGCAGTGAATTTTCTTATGATTAGTAGGGAGCAGCTCAGCAGAGCTGGTTGTGTTTCTGTGGAATGGATGAGTCCCTCAGCCCAGCACTTCCCCAAGCAGTTACAGAGAAGTGGGTGTTGCCCCCACGCAGGGCGGTTGTGTCAGTAGCTGGCACAGAGGTCTCCTTGCCTTGAGGATTACTGGCAGTGCCATGGGAAAGCTGTGTTTTCCGTGGGCTGATTGAGGGTTAAATGAAGACAAGCACATTGTGCAAGGATTGAAGAGTTTCCAGCACACTTTGGCTTGGTCTGGTTGTAGCACCGAACAGTGTTGGCCATGACAGCAGACTCATGGGATCATTTAGGTTGGAATCATCAAGTCTACTTCCCAGGTGTTTCCTTACCTAGAGAAAGAGGCCACTGGATGTGAGTTTAAGTGCTTGCAATATCTAACCTCTTGCAGAATCCATGACAGGAATCACACACATGGTTTGTGTCCTGGAATATGGACAGTTTTACTACCTGGCAGTTCAAGCACATCAAAGACAACTTGCCACGTCTCTCCTTTTTCAGTACAGTCCTCCTCCTCCTTCATCCATCAGTATATAAATCCTCACACACTGAAAGATCTTCCGGACTCACCCGCCCCAATCCATGCCAGGAAGACATCAAGTAGCGGGAAGCAACCTTTAGTTTGTTACATATCGCAGAGTCAGCGGTTTTCTGGATGTCACATACTGCCTCGGTCATGCACTCGGTTATTCCTTGACATTGAAAGGATCATCCATGTTCTGCTTCGTGCTAGGAACAGGAAGGATAAAGCACCACAAATTCAGGTCCCTGTTCAGAAACACCTACAGGGCTTTTCCTGACATCCCAGCAAGGCTCACATGGGGAGAAGATGAGAGTTCAACCCCTGCGAGACAAGACTCATCCCTCCTCACCCAAGTAGACAACCTATAGATGAGAAAAGATGGACCATGGTACTGTCAGCCACTCTGGCACCTGAGGCATGTGGGTTTGCAAGCTCTAGAAAGGGTCAGCCTCAACACAGATTGCATCGTGGAGCTGTCTCTCTGCTGTAAAACCATTTCTGAGATAGTTGTGTGTTCTGATGTTCCTGCTTAAAGCTTGTAGGAGGTCAGGGGAGCAGGGACAGGCTGTCTTGTCATCTTGTCTTGCTTGACAAGATCTTAGTGCCAGAAGAGGTTATTTGTAGCTCACACAGCCCAGTCCTGTGGTGGTAAACACCATACCTCATGCCTTGGAGGACTAGACTTGTGTAGAGGGAGGGAAGAGCAGAGCAAGAAGGACTGAAGGAGAAGGCAGGCAGTATATACAAGGGGAACAGAGAGCTTGGCAGGATTTGGCACTTGTCTCCCAAATTTCAGCGAGTTCCTGTACTGGTGTCCCATTTTGGAAGAGAGACCGGAGCAGTGGCAGGACATGTATGTAGTAAAGATTTTGCTGGCAGAGGTAAATATCAGGCTAGAGTCCACAATCAAGCCTTGCCCAAGCCCCTGTGGCTCCTACAAGCGAGACTGGCTTTATGACAAGTGTCTTCATCTTTATCCTTTAACCAGAACTGTTCCTCTGTCCATGGACATAAGGGACCCCCCCATGATGACAATTCATTAGTACTTCTCCTAGCCCTCCCTAGTACTTATCAATTCTTTTTACAAGGTAGCAGATTCACATGAGCAACTTCCAGTCTTACTGGACATTTGGTTTCTATTTCCACAATTCCAACAGGAAATCAAAACTAGATATGGGAAGAAAAGGAGCTAAGCTTAAAAAAGAATCTGCTTAGCTAACCTTTTCCGGTGTCTATTCATTCCTCTTTCACCAATTGCCATTGAACCTTAGTTTTAGGGGTTTTTCTAACAGAGTTTAGAAGTAGCAGTCTGCATTTCACCAGCAGTAATCAGAGAATGTAGGGGTTTTTCAACATGTTGCCTTTCGGGAAGGCAAAAATCTCAGCTGCACTGCATAATCACCTCTGAACTTTCTCTTCCTGCTTTCTGCTGCCCTTGGCACATCAAGAGCATTTACATTTGATGTCTAGTGTGACAGCCACCAGGGTGTTACTGCATTGCTGCCTCTGGCCAGTCGGGTCTTTGAGTTTGAGCTCCAAGCAGCTCTGCTCTGAGGACCTGTCTGCAACCTTGTCAGCCCTGGGGGATGTGGCAGAGGCTGGGACCAGCAGTGAACTGGAGTGTGTGTGTGTGTGTGTGTATCAGCATCATGGATGGCAGGTAAGGACTTGAGGGAGATGTCTGCTCAGCACACAGCACAGATAAGCTCAGAGTGGGTTTCTTTTAAGCAGGAAAGCTCCACTCACAAATGCTGTAGCCCAAAGTTGCATCTCTTATGCAAAGCAAATTATGACTTCTTTAAAAAACAAAGCAAGCAGCCCAACCTAACAGGTATTTGTAGCCTAGTTTTGTGGGTGAGTTCAGACCTTACTTTCTAAGTAGAATGGCATGACTTTCAGGTTTTTAAAACTTGTTACTACTACTGCGCAGAAATAGCTAAGTTCATCCTCTACTGAGTCAGAGCAGTATTCTGCTTCAAAGGTTGTCTTCCTTTTGGATCAGCTTCTCCATGCCCTCCAAGTGCACTGTCATGTCTGCATTTGGAATAATCTCCCTGCCAAAGTCCCATATCCTATCCCTGTGCCTTCACCTCTGGCATTTTTGGGGGTCGTCCATCAGATTTTACTTCTAGACCAAACTGAACAAAACCCAAAAGTCAACCTTTGTACCTCTCTTTTGAGAGCATCTTCTGCCAGAGTGATCCAGCCCCTCTGGATGAGTGTGGTTTTACATTCTAAACCATCCTATAAAAGGACCAACATGTCCACATCTGAAGAACCATTGAATGTGACCAGACACACAGCTCTGGGTTCCTGGACGATCTGAAATATGACATTTCTGGAGACGGACAACATCTAAGAGTCCTCCTTTAAACACTTGTGTCTGTATTAGTTTGATTACTGCTCTGACTGCACGTGGTAGGTCTTAAAGGAGCATCGTTCTCAGTCCAACAGAAGAAAGCAAGAGGAAAGTGGCTTAAAACCATCACTGTCCTCACTGCACTTCACATTGCCCAACAAAATCTGTATAGCTTATTAAATTTTGGATGTGGGATGCTGCCCAGTTACAATAATGTCGCCTGTCTTCTGGAAGAGCTGCGTTGGCCACATCTGTGCTATTTGCATATCTGCTGTGCTTCTAATCGAGCTGCTCAGAGCACTCAGAACACTTTCCAGTGTTTTCTGTAGCCACAGCTGGAAACTTTACAGCCTCTTACATGTTGCAGTAATTCTTGGTGCTGCAGCTTCCCTAGGAAAAGTCAGGCAGCATTGCTTTCTGTCCCCAGTCCGTGCAGGCAGTGTGTTTTATTATATTGAGCTTTTAAGTGGCCATATCCTGTGGTATATAGAGATTACTGAAGGTTTTACTAATAAGTCTGGATGGTAGGAAGTTACTTCGTTTTTGGCCTCATCCGGGAGTAAAAAGCTATCGGAAAAAGCCATCTTTTGGAAATTGGCTGTTTCCTTCTTGGTCCGAGCAGTAATTCTGGAAATGGCATGAGCACAAACTGATTTTTCAAGCAGGTGAAATAGCTGTAGTCTACAGAAGAATATTGCCGAGTATTTTATCTCACCGATTTAAAGGGCTTTTGGATAAACTTTTAAGGGGTCTAGAAGTGTACCACAAGCAGACTTCCATTTATTATTTACTAAAAGAGCTGAAACTCTCGGGTATTCATTAGGAGAGAGCAGTTGTACAGACTGCTCAGTTATTCTGTCTGTGGTGGTACAAGTGCGGATGCAACAGGCTCCTGCTATCAAAAGGGAAGTGCTAAAACTTGTAGGATAAGGTAAGCAAATCTAAGTAATAGGTTGGTAAACATAAATAAGTCTTTTAAGAGGTAAAAATTATTAAATACTGCTGGGTTTGTAAAGCTAATAATCCAACTGATTGGGACCAAAACCAAGTATTTGGAACTCCTCCTAGAAGTGAGCAGCAGGCATCAAAACCAGTGGGATTTCTGTGGCAGATCTGAGGTGCTGCAGCCCTGCCTGGCTGGCAGTATGAATTCTGGTGAGGAGCATGAGGATCGCTGGGTTTAGTTTCATATCGAGATTTTACTGACAGGGAGAGGAAAGCAGGAAGGAAAAGAAGGGCATTTTCCTGGATTATACTATGATGAGAAAACCTGGCTTGACTGGCTTGCCAGGGACAAAAAATGACTGTGATTTCACACAGCAATGTCTTCTGTGTTTTTTTCCCTAACCTAAACAGAGAGAAGGTAAGAGCTGTTTATGTTTTTCCTCCTCCTCTCTCTGCTCAAGGTTTTTTCTTCTAGCACTCGGTTTATTCCCACGTTTCAGAGTGTGCTTTCAGAGCACTGAATAGAAGTGCCAAGCATTTGATATCTTAGAATAACAAATCGGTTGGGACGGAACTTTGCTGCTGCTGTTGCTTCCACCCATGTTGTACTTAAAAGCAGCACTGCCCAGATAAAACCAGAGAGTGCTGGTTGTGCGTGGCTCAGGTATGTGCAGTGGAGGAGTTACTGGTAACTCTTATTTTCATAACCTTTAATAGGCGAAGGAAGCAAAACACGGCACAACCTCTTAGCCCAAAACATGAGGTGATTCAGCTGATTCAATGCCCAGGACATGAAAAGAGGGTGCAGATTTTTGTCCAAAACACACATTTTAAAAACCCAAACTAATACTGAGCACACAACGTGAGAAAATGCCCTTTTTTTTTTTTCCTCATAGCATCTTGAAAACACCCAGGCCAGAAGTTTTGTGCTGATGCTGACATTGGATTGATGATGACTAACAGACTACTAGTGCTGCTTTGTCATTTCATAAAAATGTAGAATAGTTTTGTTAGTGTTCTCAATGGATAATGAGAAACACCCAAACATTTGTTCAGTGTGTGGCAAGCTTTTCTGGTTTGCTGTGTGACTGTGTAACCTAAGAACATCAGTTAAGGTTCAATAGTCATAGAACCATAGAATCATTAGGGGTTGGAAAGGACCTTGAAAGATCATCTGGTCCAATCCCCCTGCAACAGCAGGATCACCTAGACCAAGTTGCACAGGAACACATCTAGGCAGGTTTTAAACATCTCCAGTGAAGGAGACTCCACAACCTCCCTGGGCAGCCTGTTCCAGTGCTCTGTCACCCTGACTGTGAAGAAGTTCCTTCTGATATTTATATGGAAGCTCCTATGTTCCAGCTTACACCCACTGCCCCTCATCCTATCACTAGATAAGATTGAGAAGAGCCTGGCTCCATCCTCCTGACACCCACCCTTCAAATATTTATAGACAATAATGAGGTCTCTTAAGAGATAAATAGTTCTTGGAGTTTTCTTTTTCCTTCTTTCTCATTTTAAGTGCTGCAAAGCAGGTAAGCCCCTGGCAAACCACATTGTGCAGAACAGACTCAGGTCAGTCAAATCAGGAAATGATCTTTCAAGCAGCCCAACAATGACATTGCTTTCAAAGGGAAGCAGTAAAAGTCTATACAAATGACATATCCAGAGCACCAGTTTATTACCTTTATCGCACAATCATTACAAACAAAAACTGAGCTTGATTGCTTATTATTATTCTAAGTTAATTGTTAGGAGGTAGAAGTCCTAAACATGGTATAAAATTGATACTACAGTTAGAAAAAAAGTAAGGTGGCTTGACCGGTAAAACATTTCAATCGTTAAGTGGGGTTTTTGTTGGGACTTAATTGGTTTGTTTTTTGTTGTTTGAATACCTTCTGCTTTGCTGAGCTCATTGCATGGCTTGAGTTAGCATAGTTCAGTTCTCCTAAAAGCTTCTAGCTGGTAAGCAGTTAATATAGGAGAACCTTCATTCTCTTCAGAATCTGATGTCTGCAGTGGACTGTTATTACTCTATTTTCATCATTCTGTGGACAACTTAGTGACTTGGAAGAAGAGACCGACACCCACCTCTCTACAGTCTCCCTTCCAGGAGGTGTAGACGGTGATAAGGTCTCCCTTCAGCATCCTTTTCTCCAAGCTAAGCAACCCCAGTTCCCTGAGCTGCTTCTTATAATACTTGTTCTTCAGACCTTCAGCAGCTGCATTGCCCTTCTTTGGATGCACTCCAGCACCTTGACATCTTCTTGTGTTGAGGTGCCCAAAACTGAATACAATAGTCAAGGTGAGACTTCTCCAGACCTGCTGGCCAGGCTATTTCTGATGCAGACTAGGATGCTGTTGGGCTTCTTGGCTACCTGAGCACACTGCTGGTAGTGTTCAGCCACTGTCAGTCGGTAGCCTCAGGTCCTTTTCCACTGAACAGTTCTCTAGACACTCTTCCCCAAGCCTGTAGCATTGCAAGGAGCTGTTGTGACTGAAGTGTAGGACCCATGTGAAACCTCACGCAATTAACCTCAGCCTATCAATCCAGCTGGTCCAGGTCCCTCTGCAGAGCTTTCCTACCCTCAATAAAGATAGCGCCCATTGATTAAGATATTAAACAAGACTGGCCCCAGTACTGAACCCTGGGGAGCAGCTCGTGCCTGCCCACCAACTTGATTTAACTCCATTCAGCACAGCTCTCTGGGCTCTGCCATCAGCTAATTCCTTACCCAGTAAAGAATCCAAGGAAGCAGCCAAATTTCTAGCCTAAATGCTATGCAGTGTAGTGATATTATTCCTACTAGTCAAGATGACCATGAGCCAGCAATGTGCCCTTGTGGCCAAGAGGGCCAACAGCATCCTGGGGTGGATCAGAAGTGGGGTGCTTAGCGGATCGAGAGAGGTTTTTCTCCCCCTCTACTCTGCCCTGGTGAGACCACATCTGGAGTATTGTGTCCAGTTCTGGGCCACTCAGTTCAAAGGGGACATGGAGCTGCTGCAGAGAGTCCAGCACCAAGTGGAGCACCTCTGTTATGAGTAAAGGCTGAGGGAGCTGGGTCTCTTTAGCTTGGAAAAAAGGAAAATGAAGGGTGACCACATTAATGCTTATAAATATGTGAAGAGTGGATGTCAGGAGGATGGAGCTAGGCTCTTCTCAGTGTCATCTAGTGACAGGACAAGGGGCAATGTGTGTAAGCTGGAACATAGGAGCTTCCATATAAATATCAGAAGGAACTTCTTCACAGTGAGGGTGATGGAGCACTGGAACAGGCTGCCCAGTGAGGTTGTGGAGTCTCCTTCACTGGAGACATTTAAAACCCACCTGAATGTGTTCCTGTGCGACTTGGTCTAGGTGATCCTGCTGTTGCAGGGGGATTGGACTAGATGATCTTTCGAGATGCCATCCAATACCTAATGATTTTATGATTCTGTGATACTAGTTCTCCTGCACAGCTGCTTAGCAGGACCCACTAGATGGTCTGTCTTTAAGGTCCCTTCCAACTCAAACCATTCTATTTTTCCATGAACCCTGGTAGCAGAGTCTGTGCAGCATAACCTTACACAGCATTTCAAGAAGGGCCCATGCTTGGTGTGATGGTGTCAAAAACTCATCTTAGTTCCTAGAAATTGCATAGTATCTGTCGTAGTGCATTTCTTTTCCATAGCCACTCCACATGATATGTTTCACGACTGCTGTTGTAGGAGGCAGAAAGCACCAAATCCTGCCCACTCTAAGTTGAAGAGTGTAACCATGGGAACAGTGTTCTGCTCATCACTGTCTCCGAAAGAGCTCTAAGAAAGAACAAAAGACAGGTTACCCTGCAGCACATGAAGGTCTGAAATAGGACACTGGGCTGGTTCTGGTTGGCTTGCCAGAGCCAAAATACATTAGCATGGTTGAGAAAGCCGTGTGCAAATTGTAGATGGAGTTGTCCTTGGGTTCATTGTCCTGCAGTGTAACAGCGTGGGTTTGTCTGCTCTTTACAGGCATGAATAACCGTGAGGTCTTGGAGCAGGTGGAGCGCGGTTATCGGATGCCATGCCCTCAGGACTGTCCCATCTCTTTGCACGAGCTGATGATCCACTGCTGGAAAAAAGACCCAGAGGAGCGTCCAACTTTTGAATATTTGCAGGGTTTCCTTGAAGACTACTTCACTGCAACAGAACCCCAGTACCAGCCAGGCGACAACCTGTAAATCCGGGTCTGCAGACACTGTCACGAGTTGCCAGGTGTTCCTCAGCCCTGCCCCACCTGCCCTTCAGCTTCCAACTCTATGATCGGCTTCTCCAGAGTGCAGCATCTTCCAGCAGCACCGTGCATGGGAGGGACTGAAGCTGGGAACTTCCGCAGCCCTTGCCTATGACCACTTTTCTGAATAATCTGAATGTCCTGGATGAAAAGGAGGAAAAAACACTTGTTTTTTCTTAATCAAAGACTCCAAACTGCATTGTATTGATGTTATGTAAACTGCAAAACCTCTGTTCATTGTAAATAGTAACTCAGTGCCAATAACTGATCCTAGTGCTTTCCTTTTTTTAAAACGCCAGCCCTATGTGATTTTAACTAGTCTCCTCCTGATTCAACTAAAAGTATTATTTTCCAGAAGTGGCCTCTTTGTCTAAAACATTTTTTTTTCATGTTTTAACAAATAAAAATTTAAAAAAATCAGGACAGGTGTTTGGTTTTTTGCTTTTTTTATATATAAAATATATATAATATATATACAGACCTACCTGTACATAGGGTATATGGGTGCTACTGCAGAGGAAACTCGTTTGGAATTGAATGAATCCTGCTGCAGCAGTACCCAGGAAACGGTAATTTTACTGCAGACATGAAAACACTGGTGGGATTCCAAAACCCAGTGAAATAATTTTTGGCTTTTGCCAAGCATGATTTTTTTAAATTGGATTGCACTTTTTGTTTATGATGACGTACCTGTAGATGGTTGTAACTTTACTCTTTCAGGAACCATGTGCTGTATTTACAGTAATGTTTCCCCATGTTTGACGAGTGTGTGACGATTTGTTCTTGGAATTAACACAAACATATTTAAAGCGAGAGAACTACCCCATTGAACTGGAAAGCTGAACCGCAAGGGACTTCTAGCGTCGGAACGCGTGTACTGAAATGTTTCAGACAGATTTACTAGACAGTGTAACTACGTTCAGATGGTCTCCAAGTCACAGCAGCTTGGCCATGCCCACCTGCTCAACCGCTGGTCACGCAGCTAGGGTTTTCTGTGGTTTATGTGTAACATTTTTCCATTGTAAAATAAGTGTGTTAAGTGTCCTGTACTGCTAATGAAATTCCTTTCCTCTTTGTCTGCGAGTTCTCCAGTGGAATTACTATGCACTTCTTTACATTTCATGGGGGATGCACAGAACAAAGTGTTACCTTGTCAGTTGTCTGTACCAGCCTTGAATTACTTACGTTTAACCAAAAACAAAAAAAAAAAAAAGAAGAAAAAAAATCTCCTTTCTATTTCTATTGAGTTTTTAATACTGAGTTGCAAATTTTAAAGTCTTAATTACCTTTTGTTATGGTTTATTTGCAAGTTTACATTTTAAAACTGTTTAACTTTCTTAATTTAGTAATTAAAAAAAGAAAAAGAGCATTTTACATTTGGATAGTTGTTCTTTTGTTAAACTGTGGCGACAAGGGTGGTGAGAAGATTGAAACGTCTTCAGGAAGCGGTGTCACGCCGTTTGGGGCACCGTGTGCCACAGGAGTGTGCAGACCAGTGAGCGTGCAGACCTGCGGGACATCGCTTTCCAGACTGTGAAGTCAGTAGGTTTTTAAACAGCTGGTGTTCAGCTACAGGGAGTGTGGTCGAATGCATTGCTGGCTTCTCATTTCTGTGCCCTGCAAGGAGTTCGGCGGTTCGACTGCGTTCGACGTGTGCACTTCCACAAGTGCCGCAGAAAAAGATTTTCTGTACCTTGTATTTCTGTGGTCGCTTTAAGATGCTGCAGCCGAGCAAGGCTTCCTGACAGCTGGCACTTTCCTCTGAATTATTTAGTACTTAGACTGTGAATCCACATTCAAAACAGTCACACGTTTTCTACGGTGAACCTTCTTCCTCTTCCTGAAAACTAACCCAATAATGAATTGAGATTCAGAGAACAAATTGTCATCACTGTTTTAATATTTTCTATACCAGATACTGACTGAAAATCCTCTTGCAAAGGAGGGTTCCACACTTGAGGTGTGAATTTTTATGGCAGTGTTGTTTGTTACCGAATTTCCGTGCTAAATTGGTTAATGTTTTGCATGTCAGATCTCCAAGTACTGTTCTGTACGTGACATCCTCAGTGTTGCTGTACCTGCGGCTGTGGGGTACTGAAGAGGCCGTTGGGGCTTTTAGCTTCCTCTTAGTACTTACAAAGCAAGTGACGGTCCTCTTTTTGCCCACAGCTACCCCCTGCCTTAATATGTCATCCGCTGACCTGAGGACTCTGTAGGAGCCCAGCAGGCTGGCAAAGTCAAATGTCCCACACTGAGCCCGGTAGGCAGTGGTCTCAGCCTTTGCTACACCACAAACTCACCATATCCATCTGTAATGTGGGATGAGCCTAATGCAATCATTTTGCTTATGTTTCTCTTTGGAAATAAGACTCAGATGGGGCGCGGCTGTGGTTTCGTTGCCTTTATTCCTGACTCTGGGTTTTGCTGTTTCATGTGCCGCAGTTGGTTCACGAGTACCATGGTGGTATCTGCCACATCTCTGCCTGCGGCTGGCTTGTGTGCAGACTGCTGTCACTCTTGAGTGGCAAATCAAACCATTTGTTAAGGGTAGCTCTTCTGTTTCTTTTTCTTAATGTTGGGAGTTTTGTTGTTTGGGGTTTTTATTCTCTCAAATAAAAACTAGCAAAAGTTTAAACAAGGTTGTTAGCATTTTTGCTATAAATCAATAAACTCCTTTTCATGAGGCACTGTGTGTACACCACAGGTAGCTCTGTGGTGACTCTCAAAGTAGAAGTAGCAAATTGAGAATCTCTTGTCCTCTTCAATAACTTTCTTAATGTAAGTCTAACTAAATCTCGTCCAGATAAAAACATTTGTCCAAATGCACCTCACCCGAGTCCAGCAGACTCCCAACTGATCCATAGTATGGTAGTGAAGTTCCAGGAAAAGTGACCACCTACCTACCAGCAGCTGACAGGACTCTGCAGGGTGACCCAGGCATCTCTAGGCCAAGATTAACCCAATACCCGTCTCAGGTGGAAACAGTACAATTAATGCCTGTTAACTGGCTTCTGTGGGAAGAAAATTATGAGACTCGGTGACTTGATGAGTCTTCAAAAGACCCAAAGTTTGTCAAAGGGACTGACGTGGTGTTATTTGGCTTCTGTAAACTGTTCAGCTACATTTTATGTGATCCTTTAGTTTTGGTTCAGTTATCACTGTAGAAAAGCAAAGGATATACAAAATAGATGATTAACTGCTAAATGACAGGAAAAATCACTAATGAAAAAATCTGTCTCCAGCGCGGGCATTTCTTCCAAAGCTTCCAGATGGGAAAGGACTCCCTGCACACCGTGAAGGCAGACTGGTGAATGTGGCTTCAAGGTGAGTGAGAAAAGGCTCAAGTTTATTTGAATATGCACCATCCTTGTCTCAAATGCTCCAGTAGAAAAAGCAAAACTCAGATGAATGTACCCAAGGGGTTCAAGAGCTCTGCGTGAGGCTGAGCCCGAGCTTGCGAGAGCTGTTAGGAGATGCACAGTAGCTCCTCTTCTAATGTGCAGACAATATTCATTCATCAAAGAAGTCTAATGGGAAATTCCCACCTGCAGTGCAGACAAAGGAGTATTTATTTTCTCCAGTCATGTCACTCTGAGGGTTTGTCTGTCTTTCAAGAATAACTGAAGTCTGTCTGAGGCTCAGAAATCTCATTGTGTTCAGCAGTCTTGGTAAGCAGTGATTATAATTTCCCGTGGCTCATGCACAGGGACATTTTATCATGGAAGGGGTCCTGTTACTTGGAGCAGCATTCCCTGCCATCTAAACTGAATCATAGATCTTTACGGATTGGAAGGGGGACCTCAGAGGATCATCTAGTCCAATCTCCCTGCCAGAGCAGGACCACCTAGACCAAGACAGCACTTCAGTTTCAGTTTTTCCTGCACAGGCCTAACCATGTCCTTCCAGCAGGGAAGGGAAAGAGGCCTCTTGCCAGGATGCCACTGGCACGGGGTGCTACAGGAAGTGTTTAGTGTCTTCCTCTCACTGCTTCTTAATTTGTTAGGAGGAATTCTGACAGCTAAAACTAAGTAACTAAGGTTCACTTTGAATGGTGCAAGGGAAACTCTTGCTTCTCTGAAGTCTGTGAGATATTTTCTGTTGACTTGCAATGCAGCCGGTGTTTGTGTGTGTGTATGTTGTGTGTGTGTGTGTCTACAGCTCAGAATACGATTCGTACGCAAAACCATCTCTACCTGTGCAAGCCCAATCCCACCTCCGTTATAGTCGTCCCCGACAGCTGAATGCTCAAACAAAATGTGAGACCAAGACAGGCGTGGGTCAGAGGACAGAATGGTGCTGACAACTAAAGGCCTTCTCTGTTTTTTCCTTTCTTTTTCCCCTGGCTCCCACTGCATTATCAGTTATAATCCCTGTTCCCAGTCTGGAGAGGACTGGTAGCAGCGAGTGCAGCCGACACAGCTCAGTGATGCCGCTGGTCTCTAGCTACTGCAAGGTGCAACCTGATTTCAAAGTTGGGGAGAGAAGTATCTCCCAAGAGCATGGCTGCAAAAGAGCTGAAAGAGGTGAAGTGGAAAAGCGGGTAGTTAGGGGTAGGCTGTGCAGGGTATCGCAGAGAGGGAGATCCAACAGCTGCAGTACCAGCTGTGCTGGCAGTGCTTCTGTTTTGCAGTGTCTGGAGATTTAAGCAATCAGATCAGAGCAGCCTGGTGAGCACGAGCTGCAGTTTCTGTTACCAAGTATAAACATCTTCTCTGTCACAGAGTAGGAATAAATAGTTAAAGATGGGAAAAAACCTGCAAGACTGGTGTGCAGGTAAATAAACCAGATTATCCTCCTTCCTCTGCAGCCAGGCTAGAGCTTGCCAAGGGCTTCAGTTTGCCTTTCTGTGCATCAGCATTTGCTGCCAAGCCCCCTGACTGACATACTTGTTAAGTTCACTCAGCTACTTGTTGTCACATCTCCATACAACATCCCTGAGCCCTGTAAAGGACGGATTTTCATCTGGAGAGGAAAAAAACCAAAAAGACAAAATAGGAAGGACTCAGGGGAGGTTTCTGACCCTGTTGTAGTCTGAATAGTAGAATCATAAAATGGTTTTAGTTGGAAGGGACCTGGCTCAATTCCAGCTCCCTTGCCATGACCCTGGGGCTCATCCCCATGCTGGAGACCTGCCCAAAGCCCTCGTGTCACCTACACTTCATGCACTGCTGCAGCTCAGGCTTTGAGCTACTTTCCAGCGCCATTAAGCTGCTGGGCCTCCCCAGACAGAAGACACTACTCATACAGCACTGGTCCCTGTTGCTGGGCAAGGAGTGCTGTGGCCCCAGAACATCTTTCCTGGTGCTGCACAGAGCCAGGGACAATCCTGCTACTGGACCAGGTTCCCCGAATGATGCCAAAGGGACTGTGGCGTTCCTGGAGGTGCCTGTGGTTCCCAGAGCCCCCACGCTCCTACCTGTTGAGAGCAGCTACCTGGGCAGGACCGTGTGTCACTGCAGCTGGGTCTTGGAGTGACTTGGCAGGGGCTGTGCCAGTACAGCCCGCTATGCTGGTGACAGCGGAGAAGTTCCCGCGCTCCTGAAAAAGCAGAGACAAATAAGGAATCACTATGCAGGGGTCTAGGTATGTTTGATCATACCAGAGCTCAGTGTTCCATCAGGTTCCCATGGCTCCCAAAAGCAGCATGGCCACCAGCTGAGCTCTGCGTGACCCAGAGTCATCATCCCGAGCATAAAGCCCACAGTGCAGCCTGAACATCTGCATATGCTGTGCGGCTTTTGTTCCACTTGGGTGGCCATCTCCTCCTTGCCCCTGCCTCTCGCCTCACTCCTCACCCACGCGGCTCTCCCCACATCGCTCTGGATGTGTCATTTCTGAAGGACTACACATCCTGCTTCTGCAGAGACCAGGGGTTCTGTTCATCGTCAAATGTTGAGTGGGTAACAATCAATGGACTGCTAATTGGAGGCAAGGGGGAATTCCAATCCCTAATGTTTCTATGATTCTATAAAAGAGGTGTTAGCTTCTGCTCTTATCTGAGGAGATGCATAATGCCATGGGGAAAATCTTAACGAATGGCAGGAGGGGTTTTGTCATCACGCGGGTTTCAGTTAGAAGCACTGCACATGCTGACATCCAGGTACTGATGTCTTCTTCTCAAATGTGACTGAAAAATGCCAAAGCAAGAGCCCTAAAAACCAGCCACTAGGAAATATCTGTGCAGGCATGTGCCTGGCAATCGAAACAGCCAGGCATGGAGGAAAGCCCCCACTTCCCTTATGGTGGAGAAGCAGCAAGAGGCAGGGACATAGAGCAGGAGTGCTGTGTGTGTTCTGCTGAGGCTGGCAGGATCAAAAGCTCATGACAGTGTCTCCAGGTTAATTCATGGAGCCCATGTGAAAAATGGCTTTATTTAAACAGTTAATCATCTAGAAACAAAACTATTTATGACTTACATCTCTGAATCTATAGATGCAGTAGGAAACACAAGAAGGGGTACTTGATATTGACATTATCCTCCTAATCAGAAAAGAAATAATACAACTGGTGGAAGAGTAGGAGTTGCTTTTCATGTGAACGCTCGTGTCAGTCGCCTTGCCAATGGAAATACTCAGCCTGTCCATGAATATGAATCTGCCCTTTCCAGGACAGGCCAAATATGATGCTAGTTCTGCTTGTAAATAACCTGCAGATGAGATATTAACTTTTAAAAGGTCAGAGTCTGACCTGGATTTCAGTGAAGTCAGCAGGAAGATGTCAGCAATATCAGAAAGGTCTTCAGCGAGCAGTGAGAATGGCCTCAGGTGGGGTGATAGCCAAAGTTCCTGAAAGGCTAATGTAAACTTGGGCATCTGTTTTCTAAATTCCCTAATCCACACATTACTTCACTTGTAGTAACTTCTACAGTTTGCAAGAAGGTACTTGGGTAGGGGCTGAACCTCACCTTTGCTTTGAAACCCTTTGGCAGACAGTGCTGTGAACACAGCAGAAAGGGTCTTTCAAGAACTGGGTTTTTTTCTCTTTCTCAGGCAAATGAGAAAGTCCATAAAACTCAAGTGAGATGAACTGCTGCAGGTACCTGCTGGTTCCTGGAGCTGGGCAAGTAAAACTGGTGACAGACACCAGCCCCCTGGCCTTGGATGCAAACACCATTAGGTACAGAGGTGTGATTATCACAGAACATTAGGGATTAGAAGGGACGTTGAAAGATCATCTAGTCAAATCCCCCTGTCACAGCAGGATCACCTAGACCAAGTCACACAGGAACACATCCAGGCAGGTTTGAAACATCTCCAGAGAAGGAAACTCTACAACCTCTCTGGGCAGCCTGTTCCAATGCTCTGTCACCCTTACTGCGAAGAAGTTCACAGTATCACAGTATTATCAAGGTTGGAAGAGACCTCATAGATCATCGAGTCCAACCTGTCACCACAGAGTTCAAGGCTAGACCATGGCACCAAGTGCCACGTCCAATCCTTCCTTGAACAGCTCCAGAGTTGGCGACTCCACCACCTCCCTGGGCAGGCCATTCCAGCGGNGGCGACTCCACCACCTCCCTGGGAAGGCCATTCCAGTGGCCAATGACTCTCTCAGTGAAGAACTTTCTCCTCACCTCAAGCCTAAATCTCCCCTGGCGCAGCTTGAGGCTGTGTCATGAGTTCCTTCTCATATTTATGTGGAACGTCCTGTGTTCCAGCTTACACCCAATGCTCCTTGTCCTATAATTGGATGATACTGAAAGAAGCCTGGGTCCGTCCTCCTGACCCCCTCCCTTCACATATTTAGAAGCATTAATGCAGTCACCCCTAAGTCTCCTATTTTCCAAGCTAAAGAGACCTAGCTCCCTCAGCCTTTTCTCATAAGGGAGGTGCTCCACCTCCTTCATCATCCTGCACTGGACTCTCAGCAGCAGCTCTGTGTCCCCTTTGAACTGAATGGCCTAGAACCGGACACAATACTCCAGATGTGGTCTCACCAGGGCAGAGTAGAGGGGGAGAAAAACCTCTCTAGAACCACCTCCCTTCTGTTCCATCCCAGGATGTTGTTGGCCTTCTTGGCCACAAGGGCAATTGCTGGCTCATGGCCATCCTGCTGTCCACCAGGACCCCAGGTCCCTTTCTGCTACACTGCTCTGCAACAGGTCAGTCCCCAACCTATACTGGTACCTGGGGTTGCTCTTGCCCACATGCAAGACTCTACACTTACCCTTGTTAAACTTCATTCAGCTCTCCAGCCTGTCCAGGTCTTGCTGAATGGCAGCAGAGTCTGCAGGGGTGTCAGCCACTCATCCCATCTTTATGTCATCAGCAAACTTGCTGACAGGGCACCCTAATCTGTCATCCAAGTCATCAATTAATAGATGGGATAGTACTGGTCCCAGCACCGACCCCTGGGGCACTCATAGTATCACACAGTATCACAGTACTACCAAGGTTGGAAGAGACCTCACAGATCATCAAGTCCAACCTGTCACCACAGAGCTCAAGGCTAGACCATGGCACCAAGTGCCACGTCCAATCCTGCCTTGTACAGTTCCAGGGACGGCGACTCCACCACCTCCCTGGGCAGGCCATTCCAGTGGCCAATGACTCTCTCAGTGAAGAACTTTCTCCTCACCTCAAGCCTAAATCTCCCCTGGCGCAGCTTGAGGCTGTGTCATGAGTTCCTTCTCATATTTATGTGGAACGTCCTGTGTTCCAGCTTACACCCAATGCTCCTTGTCCTATAATTGGATGATACTGAAAGAAGCCTGGGTCCGTCCTCCTGACCCCCTCCCTTCACATATTTAGAAGCATTAATGCAGTCACCCCTAAGTCTCCTATTTTCCAAGCTAAAGAGACCTAGCTCCCTCAGCCTTTTCTCATAAGGGAGGTGCTCCACCTCCTTCATCATCCTGCACTGGACTCTCAGCAGCAGCTCTGTGTCCCCTTTGAACTGAATGGCCTANACAGTATCACAGTATTATCAAGGTTGGAAGAGACCTCATAGATCATCAAGTCCAACCTGTCACCACAGAGCTCAAGGCTAGACCATGGCACCAAGTGCCACGTCCAATCCTGCCTTGTACAGTTCCAGGGACGGCGACTCCACCACCTCCCTGGGCAGGCCATTCCAGTGGCCAATGACTCTCTCAGTGAAGAACTTTCTCCTCACCTCAAGCCTAAATTTCCCCTGGTGCAGCTTGAGGCTGTGCCCTCTTGTTCTGGTGCTGGCTGCCTGAGAGAAGACAGCAACCTCCTCCTGGCCACAACCACCCCTCAGGTAGTTGTAGACAGCAATAAGGTCTCCCCTGAGCCTCCTCTTCTCAAGGCTAAACAATCCCAGCTCCCTCAGCCTCTCCTCGTAGGGCTTGTGCTCAGAGAACGGATCTGCATTTGCCTGGTGCGTTCCTTCTGGTTGGTCGCAGCTGCAGATTCTAGGGATGATGCCTGGAACCTTCTGAACTCCTAGGTCTGTCTAAGATCTTGCTCCTATTTGGCCATGGGAGTAGATGGTAGGAGTGGGTGACAGTGTGGCTGAGGTGCCCTCCTGCACCATCCTCCTGCGCAAGCGGGCAGGCAAGCCAGCGGTGATGACTTCATATCTTCCGTCCATCAATTGCAGCAGCTTCTTTAACGGCTGCCGGCAGAGTGTGCAGGGATCGTGCTTAGCTGCCCACCGTCGAATGCACCTTAAGCAGAATATGTGCAGGCAATCCGCGATGTGGGCTGGGTTCTGTACCTTTCCCAGGCAGATAGGGCACTGGGATGCTTGCTCTTCTGCTTCTGCTTCCTCTGGATGGGGGGGCTGGTTCATGTCACCACCCAACGCAGAAGAACTGTTCTCCATCATGGCTCCTTTGGTTGCCGATTATGTGTCCTCTGCTCTGGACCTCTGAGTGCACAGGCGTCACCAGGGGCCGTATCCCTCAGAACCAGACTGCTCCATGCTCCTTTCCTTGGGCCACAAATGCCACGTTGGACAAAGATAAGTGTGAGCAGTTGGGTTGGAAGTAGAGATGGAATGCTGAGCTCATGCAGAGTGAACTCAGCACCGAATTCCCAGGGGTGCTTCTAGACAGGCAATAGAAATATATATGGAGCAACTGGAAAGAGCTCAGCAAAAGACCACAAAGATGATGCAGTAAGTGGAGCATCTGATGTATGAGGAAAGGCTGAGAGATCCACGACTGTTCAGCCTGAAGAAGAGGCTCCAGAGTTATCTCACCTGTATGTATACATTTCTGTAGGAGAGGTACAAAGAGGGAGGAACCAGGCTCTTTTCAGAGAAGGGCTACAGAAACACAGGAGGGTTCCCTCTGAAAACTGAGAAATGCTTTTTTTACTGTGAGGGTGACTGAGCACCAGCACGGGTATTTCTGTTCTGGAGTCTCCATCCTTGGAGATACTCACTGCCTTTTGGACATGGTCCTGGGCAACTGCCTCTAGATGGCCCTATTTGAGCGGGGGGGGTTGGACCCATTGCCCCTTGTCCTACCATTGGACACTACTGAGAAGAGCCTGGCTCTGTCCTCCTTTGCTTGCTCTTTAGGTGTTCATAGACTAAAGAGGGCGCGTCTCATTCTCTTCTCCAAGCTGAAGATGTGAGCAGCCATTCCTCGACAGGAGGAAATAAGTGCCTGGGTCATGGTTTTTCCTGGTGACCATAAAGAGGGGCTGGGGGAGCAGCAGGAAGAGCCTGTCCTGGGAGGAGGAATGCCACGGAGTTGGCTCCTTCCTGCAGCCCCAGGGCCATGGGGAGGGTGCGGGAACAGAAGCAGCAGCACTGCCCCACTCAGCTCTCGGTGCTGGTTGAGCCAGACTGGTGCATCTGGCGCTGTGTGGCGGCAGCCCATGTCTGCCTGGAGGATGAAGGGCTGTGCACGTGTTGCAGCCAAGACAGGCTCCCCCCGGGGTTAAGCTGAGAGAATGCGGGATAAAGAGCAGTCAGGTCTTCTTGGCAGGGTGATGCGCTGAGTGGGGGGTCAGGAACGTCTTGTGGGCTGAGATGAGTAGCCGTCTCCATGTACTGGGGGGCCCAGCGCTGTGCCGATGGAGTTGCTAGCACAGCGCCGATGGAGAGGGCTCTTCTAACCCCACTGTGCCGTGCCGTGCCGTGCCGTGCCGTGCAACCAGCGCCAGTGTCCCTGGGGAGCAGCGCGCATATGTGAGGGACTCAGCTTGTAGGAAAACTGCGCGTGTTCTCCTTAGTGTAGAAACCAACTCACCACTGTCTAGAACACAAGCCTAAAAGCGAAAAAAAAAAACCCAACGGAAATCCTTTTCTTGTTCTTTATATAGTCCTTACAATCATCATGTGATTGTGTTCAGCCGGCTGAATCACGGCCGGTCCAGTGTTTGCTGTTGACAGCCTATGGCTGAGGACTTGAGGCATGGGACGACTTTCCCAGGGAGGCACTGGAATCGCCCCGGCTCGCTCGGGCGGTCACGACTCTGCTGGGCTCCCGCCGGGGCAGCCGACGGCAGCGGCTGAGAACCGCGCTCGGGTGCTGCCAGAGTTTTAAGCCTCAACGTGCGTCCCCCGAGCCGAGGCTCTCCCGCCGCACGTCGAGCGGTGCATGCTCTTCCCCTTCCTGCTGCAGAGCCAGTTCTGCCGCTCACCTGGGAGAGGCAGGGAGGGTGTCGTAAAAGCAGGAAAAACCATACCCAGCACTCAGCCGGCCCCAGCAGGAGAGCCCGGCGCGGCTAGGGGACACGGCAGCCCTCTCGCCTCGCTCGGCCAGCGAGGCAGCAAGGTAAGACTGGTTGGAGATGTCGCTTCTCGGTCCCTGCTCGCAATTAGCTGTTGACCTACTTCTGGCTCTCGGTGGGCTGTTGGGTTTTTCCCCTCAAGCTGTTGTCTCGCTCCCTCTCTCCCCAGCCCCAGCGCAGTGATGCCCCGAGTCTCACCGACGGCTACGTGTTTCAGCCATTTCGGAGCAGTTCTGGCTGGGTTTTGTAAATCAGGGAGGGGGGTTGGGTGAACACAGGGAACGGCCACGCCGGGTTTCGCAATGTTCTCCTATTTACGCAGCTGCCTGGCGATGCCTGGGAGCCAGGCCTGACCCGGCTCCCACTCTGCGCCACTGGAATACGTCAAGGTGCTTTGCTGGCTCCTCTCCCCGTCCTTCTCCTCTCCCCCGTCTTCTCCCTCTCCAGGTGCCCTAGGTCCAAGGACCTAGTGAGACAGAGGTGAGGGCAAGCGTGGCAGAAGCAGGATGACAGACCCTTTGCTTTGACCTCCATGGCTTTGCTATGGGAACAGTGGGAATGAGCCAGGAGTGCGGCTTTTTCATTGGGATAAACCAGATGTGGAAAACCCAAACTCATTTTACACAGTAAATGCTGTTTCAGGTCCAGTGGCTGGACAATGAGAACAGCAGATCTGGGGTTACTCGTCCCTGACCACCACCAAACCAGAAATTCTGATTTGCTCCATGCCCCAAGTGGGCTCAAGGCCTGGCCTGGCTGTGTCCGTGCTGGTTGTGACACCAAAGATGGGGGTGCAAGGGGCACCAATGTCCCACCAGTGCTTGCCAATGCCACCAACGACCGGCCAGCACCTGCTGAAGGTCCTTCTGCCCTCAGTGTTGCCAGCCTCTGCAACTGGGCTTACTGAGCACCCGCCATGCCTTGAAACACACTCTTGGGGTTTTTTATGGGTTTGGGTTTTCTTTCTGTCTTTCTAAGGCAGGAAACAAGGCACGTGCAGTTATGGTGTTGGAGTCTGCCAGTGCTCTCCACCCGCAATGGGCCTTTTGACCCATTTTGCCAATGGGCAAAGGATGTGTGTCTGGCAGATGGAGACATCTCTGTACATTCTGTGAAAGCAAAAGCGCCAGGCTGTTCTCACGCCAGCTGAGGGAGAGGCACCAGGTCCCCCAGGCGTCCCCACACCCTCCTCCTACCCGTGCACCCTACATCCTCAGCTCTGCAGAGTTGAGAGAGAGGTGAGGAACAAGGGCTATGTCAACCCAGTGAAATACCAGAGGTTCTCTCTTACCAGGAACAGGAGGCTCCAAAGTAAAGCTACAGGATCAGGCTGGGGAGATTTACACCTCTCACAGTGGTCTCTAAAACCACCTCCACTCAGACAGGATTTTTAGATGTCCTTGGCTGTGGAACATCTCCATTGAGGAGTTACACAATGAAGTCTACACTGCAGAAGGAAAAATATCAGGTCTACTCTAGCCTGTGCACTCGGTTGCCCAGTGAAGCACCATCACTGCTGCAGAAGAGAATATGCTGTTTGTCAGGCAAGGGAGGGGTGAAAGTACATTCCTGTCTTCTCCTGGTACATGTAGATGTTCATGCCATGGCTAAAGAAAATATATGTGGAATGTGGTTTTCATTCATTCATGTATGCAGGAATGTGTTTTTCACGGAATGGTCCTAGAATCTTGGAATGGTTTAGCCTGGAAGTGACCTCGGCTATCATCTAGTTCCCATCCCTTGCCATGGGCAGGGACTCCTCTCACCAGACCAGGTTGTCCAGTGTCTCAGCACCCTCACTGTAAAGAATTTCCTCCTCATATCTAATCTAAATCTGCCCTCTTTCAGCTTAAAGCCATTTGCCTTCATCCTATCTTCAGAAGCTCTTGTAAAAAGCCTTTCCCAAGCTTTCCTGTAGCCTTCTTCAGGCATTGGAATGCTGCTATAAGGTCTCAGCAGACCTCCTCCAAGCTGAATAGCCCCAACTATTGCAGCCTGTCCCCACAGCAGAAGTGCTCCAGGCCTCTGATCATCTTCACAGCCTTCCTCTGGACCTGCTCCAACAGTTTGATGTAATTCTTGTGTTGGGGGCTCCAGAACTGTGCGCAATACTCCAGGTGGGGTCTCACAAGAGCTGAGTAGAGGAGGAGGATCACCTCCCTCAACCTGTTAGCTGTGATTTAGTATTCTTTTCTGCTTTTTCCAGAAGTGATAAATGTAAACATCACCTACCCTGGAGGCCTTAACCTCTGGACTAGAAATGTGACATGTTGCCTGAGTCTTTGCTGAGAGGGGTACCCAAGGGAGGGGGTCCACAACAATAGCAGCCAAAATTCTCCGTGGTAAAGGAACACTGGAGCTTGGATTTCCTTGTCTGTGTTTATTTAGGTTATAGACCCAAAACTGTTCCATGAGTTGAAATGGAAACAGATTTAATAATCAAAACAAGACCTTTAAAAACTCTAATATTAGCACAAAGTTATACTCAGCTCATACTCCTAGTGAGTGCTGGGAAGAGGCACCCCAGCTCCAGCCAAAGTGCAACAGGAGGGTCACCTCAAGAGCAGTAACACAGCTGAGATTCTCCAGGAGTGGCACGACTGAGGAGGCAAGCCGCCAGCAAGAAGTGCCCAACAATGAGCATGATATTCTTGAGGTGGAGTGCTGCTGTTGGCCAGCTCAGGTCAGCTGCCTCGACTTTTACTCCTCCTGGCTTTAAACACCTGGCTATGTCTAGACTGCTGGAGACCGTGTCCATTATGGAAACCACATACCGTGGCTGGCCAACACCAAAAACAAAGCGTCTTATCAGCTTCATTCTCACCAAAACAGGTGCTGCAGCCTCCTCAAAAACACAGCTTTCCTGAATAGAAAATTGAGTCTATGATTCTACCCCAGCAAAACCAGAACAGCATCCTAGTGGCAGCGTGCAAATTCTGCATCAGCTTACTCCCAGTCTGCAGATAGGTTTCAGCAGCACCAGGGAGCTTAGAGGATTCAGCCAAAGTACACAGGAATTATTTGGAAACCAAGAAATGCCTGTCCATCCCCCGTCGTGATCTCAGCTTTGCCTTAACCCACGCCCATCCCATTTCAGAAATGCTGTGACTGGTGGATAAAAACCCTTGTGTGTTTTAGCAAGGAAGATCAGGCTTCCTCTTCATCCTTGTATTTTCTTTTCTAGCAATGCAGACAAAATCTTTGATTGAACGAGCAAAGGCTTTTCCCCCTTCTCCGGAAGCGATGGGCTGTGCAGCTACACTCACATCGCGGAGGGCCTCTTTGCTCACGACAGACATTTCCTAATCAGAAGCAGAGGGACGGTTGGTGTGTGTTTTGGGAAGGCGCATCCTCACAAGCTGTTGTGCTTGGAAACACTAAATACCTGATGGCGAGAAAACTGCACAGATGAGACTGAGGCCAGCACCCTTCTCCCTGACCAACCCCTTGTCCCTGCCAGATGTTTTCTAGAAGAGTTTGGCCAGCCCTTGGTTCAAACCTGTGTGAAGAAGAACTTGAAGAAGAGTTTGTTCCCTGTCATTGATGCCTTCTCTGCAGCTTCCCAGGTGCAGGAGGGCTGGGCAACTTCTCTCCTGGCTCACTAGCAGAAGCTGTGAAACACAAGGGAGCTGGGGTGGGGCTTCTTTGCAGGAGCTTGGGTCACTGAGCACCCACTTGGAAAGGTTGTTTGTGTTACTAATTCATGTTACAGAAATGAGTCTATGAGCAGAGGAAGGAGAGAAGGACAAGGATGGTTCAAGGAGTTCACAGAACCACACAATCACAGGACACTAGGGATTGGAGTTCCCTCCACAGTTTTGGGAGCAGTCCAGGCTATTCTGTCCCTTTAGAAAGGGCCTCTTCACTCTCTTACAGGCAGGAATATTTGCCGTGGCTCCAGCTGGTTATCAGTGATCTCCCGCATAGGTGCAGGAGGGATATTAAATTCTCAAAGCTTTATGGTGATATCGTGATCTGACTTGAAGCTGCTGTATCTGCGGAAATGAGATTGGGCACAACCTCTGCACTCCGGTGCCTTGTCCCAGGAAAGGGATCAGGCTACAAGTTTCTGAGGGTATTTCCAGATGCTGAAGCATACCCTTACCCAAATTCTTCAATGCAGGAGACCTAAGTGAGTGATTTTTCCGTCCTATGCATAACTGTACTTGCAGGACGGGCTAACGAGAAAAGTCAGAGGAAACCTAATCAAACTCTACAACATGAAGCAACATAAAATATTGGGATAATGGGCTAAGCTGAGTCTTCTTCCAAAAGCCAAAGATCTTTGTCAGAGCAGAAACAAGGTCCTGGAGCACTGCTGTTAGGGGAGGGTGTTTCTGAATTATCTGTAGCATTTCCAGCAGCATGGGGATTTCCCTCAGGAATTCCCATCCACATGCCATGGCCAGCATTACTCAGAAAGTGTTCGTTCAGCATGTCCCTGGGTTAGTTTATCCTCGGGGCCATCTCTACAGACAGAGCTCTGCTGCCGTAACAGCTTCTCTCTCCAACCAGAGCTACCAAGGGAGAAGGAGGATGAAGTTGCTTTTCTCCCTCGTTAATGATGTGTCTGTTTTAACAGCAAAGCCCCTCTGTGCCTTTAACCTGGGGCTGTGGAAGCAGGGGCTGTGTGTAGGTAGCAAAGCTCAGCTTGCCTGCAGCGAGAGTCTAAGCTTGTATTTAACCCTTATTTTTAAAAACTAGAAGCTTTTGCAAGTAGAAACACAAGTGATGGCATCAGGTCTCTTTTGTCACTCTAAATTATTTTGACTCAGATATTTGGGGTGATTTTCATAATGTTTAGCTCAGGTTACACAGGAAGGAAATAAGGCTGTAGTTTAGATATTAAGTTGATTTGAGAGATAAAGAGGCATTTATCATTTCAGAGAGCTAAACTAATAGGAAAAACATTTTTAAACTGTTCTGAAGGAAGCCATTTGAAAAGTTTGGTGGCTGATCACTTGCAATACAGTTTAATAAAGTCTTAACATCCCTCCTCCCAAAGGCAGAGGAAATATGCTAAATGACAAGCTTGAAGAAGACAAGTGCCAGGGTTTTTTTCTGCCCATGTTGTGCTTTTCGTTAGGTTCATGCATTCTGAGCATGGTCCTTCTCACAGAATGCCAGATGTTAGCAGTGAGACTTAACAAAAAAAGAAAAGACCAGATAGTTTGTGAGTTGTACCCTCCGAAGGATCTGAGCAACTTTTAAATCCTGTCTGATACCTGTCTGAAATCTGACAAAGTCGGTTGGGAGAGTCCCATTTATTGACTGAGTTTGGACCAAGTTCTTGGTCATCAAGTTCACCAAAATCTGTTCTTCTAGTCATGGTGCTAAACTAAAAGCTGTTCAGTATGGAGTATCTGAATGCAAAGTTGTCCTGGTTTCAGCTGGGATAGAGTTAATTTTATTCCTGGCAGCTGGAACAGTGCTGTGGTTTGGATTAGTGTGCGAACAATGCTGATAACACTGGTGGTTAGCTGTTGCACAATAGTGCTTCTCCTAAGTTTTGGGACTTTTCAGCTTCCCCTGCTCTGCTGGTGAGTTGGGAGCATGGCCAGGGAGCTGACCTGAGCCAGCCAAAGGGATGGTCATGCTCCATGTATGAACTGGGGTGGTGTTGCCAGGGAGAAGTGCAGGTCACTGCTTAGGCATCGGTCAGCAGGCAGTGCATCACTTGTCTTCACTTGGGTTTGTTTCTCTCTCTTTTTTTTTAGATTCCCCGTCAGCAGCGGTACTAGTAGAATATTTTATTCCTATTATTGTTGTTATTTTATTTTAGTTATTAAGCCATTGTTATCACACAAGTGTCAACTTTATTCTGATCCTTCTCTCCATTTACCTGAGGAGTGCTGTGTGGTGCTTAGTTGCTGACTGGGTTTAAACCACAACAAAAGTGCTCTGTAGCATTTTGACCTACTTCAGAGACCATCAAAGAAGTGTCTTCGTGTACGAGGCATTGCAGATTCGTTTCTGAGAAGCCACATTTGGGTGTTTGCTGAGACACCTATCTCATGGGAGGGAGGCTCAGCAGCAGCGTGGCTAAAAGGGTGGAGCTGTACCCCAAAACCCCACAGCCAAGCTTGTGCTATGTGAACACTGGGGTGCATTTTGCCTGAGGAACCAGTCCATTGGAGATGCTCAGTGCAGAGAATAAGAGTTTGCAGCATTTGTGCTGCCTGTGTGTCTTTCAGCTTCCAAGCAAACAGAGATATCCTCAAGTTAGAGCATGTCTGAGCCAGCACTTGGAGGCCAGATGATCTGAGGGTCAGGTTTACAAAGCTGTTGAGATGAGCAAAAGGCAGATGCCTTGTGGGGAGTCTGACACCGGCCCTTCACAGGCATTTTTCTAAGCCTGGCAAGGGGCCACTTGGCAGCTTCACACCCTGCCTTGTGTCAATCTGACTTCGCACTCAACTGTCCTGGTGAGCCGCTGCCGCAGAGCAGTCACCACCTAAACTGCCACCAGACCAAAGGTCCCAGGCAAACACCCTGTTGCCACTGCTGTACAGGACAGCGCAGCACAAGCCCCTGTCATAGTCCAGACCAGGTTGTGGGCACGGAAGTTCTCCTCTTTCCCATCATGCCAGTTATGACCGCCAGAGAACTGTGACTCAGGGCACAGGGCCAGCATTGGTGACGTGGCACCAAGGAGCTGGTTTGGCAGCAGACCCAGCAGTCCCATGCAGGAAGGGGGATGCAGCTGTCAGAGCTGTGTTGGTGCAACTAATAGCTGCTCCGAGCACTTTGCCTACATGGCAACATTTGCCAGAGCAGTTATCTGACTGTAATTATCCCAGGATGACTCTCCCAGTGGACATGCTTGTTGTAACATAGGATACGTGTGAACATATGCTGAATATTCTACACAGATGAGGTTTTAAGTTATACAGAGGGGGAGTACTTACATTGCAGCCAGCAGCAAAGCACCAGCTTTATCCTACTTCCCACCGAGAATTTTCTAGGCCAGAGGTACTTTTCAGGGGCAATAAATGTCATTTGATCTGATCAGAATGAGTATAAACCCTCACTCTTTCCCTACAGCATGGGACATGCCACTTGCTTTCGCAGTATTGCCATGGGCCAGTAGAAGTCAGGACTCTGCCTCATACCACCATGTGATCCCGTTCTGCTGTTTGGCACAGTGTGGTCATTGGAATATGTTCTTCGTTTAACCTTTCTGTCCAAGCTTCTTTGGGTTGGGAGAAATCCTTGGATCACTAAAAAATCCTCAAGAATGGTGTGATTTTGACTACTTCACCAGGCTTCCAAGACAGATCCTGTTGCCAAACCCATTTCTGTTCCCACTGCTTGAGTGCTTAGTCCATTCTTCTTTGATAGGTTATTAGCTTCTCCAAAGCAACAGAAAAAACAGGCCAGGGAAATCATGAGCACTGGGTTTCTTTCTCTATAATCCATGGTAACAGGTAAACTTTGCTGGGAGTGAGCTACTCTACCCCTGTGTGTAAGAGGACAAAGATAGCTGCACTGCCTGAAGCCCACTCAGCCTTCACCCACCGCTGCTGCCATCACTAGATGATCTTTCCAGATCCCTTCCAATCCCTAATGTTCTGTGATTCTGAAGGTGATGCAGAGACATCGATCCATCACCAGGGATTGCTCAGCTGGACCAGGTTTACTGACAGCACCCCAAAAGGAAGTGATGATTTCGATGACTGGGCCCAAGGCAATTCCAAAGGAATGGGAACAAATCCAAACATTAAGTAATGTCTCTAAATTGTCTTTTAGTTTTCAGTCATTTGAAATATCTGCTGCCTTGTGATAGTAGCTTTGGATTGACATTACCTAGCTAGATGTGTGGGGAAGTTCAGATCCGAGGCACTGGTGTGGAGGTCTGCAGTCAAGTAATTGCAATGGATTGTATCCCCTGGAACACGCCTAAGACGGAGCCGCATGCCTAAGCAGCCTGCTCTTCTTGCAGGTGCAGAAATTACCTCTGAGGAACAGTTCTTGCACATTCCCCCCCCCCAGTCTCAGCAGGAACAGAAAGTTCCAGGAATCCCATGAAAGCCTCTGTTTTGCGCAATGTGATTTCCAGAACTCTAACCAGTATTTCTTTCCCAGTCTGTGGGACAGATTTGTTTTGAGATTATTGCCTGTGTGAGACCGCGTTCACAGGAGTCCTTTCTCTTTGTTTTCCAGTTTGCTGGAAAACCCTGGCCTTGCAGCGAGGCAGCTGACTCTTGTTTCTGAAGTGACAACAAACCTCGGAAATGGCCTCTGTGTCAGGTTAGTCCAGACAAGGGTTCTGTGCTGGCCACACTCCTGCTAATTCTCTTCTTCCCTGCTTTGCCAAAATTATTCCAGGCTTTTCTCAGTGTTCTTTCTGCCTGTCTTTTTAAAACTCATGAAAATGTAAAAAATATAAAGAACACACACTGCGCTTTGGTACTTCAGCTTGCAGTCATCAAATGATGACTGACAACAGGCACTTGTCTCTATTGTTTTCCATCCACTGTGTTTCTTCTCCCACCTTTCCAGGCTCTTCTGTGGGTCGAAGCATACCAGTCGAAGTGGATGAATCCATGCCATGGTCCCCATTACCTGAACAAGTTTTGGAAAAGGCTTTGCAGCCTTCTGGAGAGGATACAGAGGATGAGGAGTCCCAGAGTTCCCACTCTGTTGCTCAAAGGTCTCAGTCTGTGGCTGATCCCTCATGCCTCTGCAGAGCAACAGCACCTCATCAGTCAGCACCATCCATGAAGCCAGACAGCAGCTTATGGTCTAAATATACCAGTCCTGGTGGAGATGGACACCTCTGCTTCCCCTGTGAATCAATAACGGATGCAGTTTCATCCAAGATGCATCTTGTAGCTATGAACAAGCCAGACAATGTGCAGCTTAGATCACAGCTTTCAGCTGACGCTGAGCACAACTGCAGTAAATCACAACAGAGCTTATCTGATGCTCCTGAGGACTTGCTGGCAGAAAGCAGCCAAGGGAGCTCACAGTTACTACAACCCTTGGGATACCGACCCCCAGCAGAGCTGGAGAACGTGGACACAGAGTACCACTCCCAGTCACGAGATGTCATGGGCATTAGGCATCTGGAGCCCCCCTTACCACTGGTGTCTGTGATGAATTCTCAGGACCTCCCGGGACCACTGATTTCCAGAGAGTATTTTGGACCTGAACATCAGCAGTGTCCTATGTGCCAGCGCTTGCCTCATCCCAACACCTCCTCACAAGCCCATGGCTGCTTTGGCCACTGCTGCCCAGCAGAGCAGCACCCCCAGGGCCCACGTGAGTAGCACCAATCACCCTGAGTGTTCCACAGCCATCACTCACCAAGTTGGTGTTTTCCCACTGCACCTAACAGTGGTGCCCAGCGTGCAGTCGTTAACCCTCTAAACATCTACGTTTTCCATACCCAGATTTTTCTGCGCTGCAGCCACACTGTCTAATGCTGAATTGCTGAGCCAGATGAAAAGTCAAAGAGCTCAATAGCCTCCAGTGGAGGCTATTTGCTTTGCTAGAAACTCGCTTTCGCTGGTCACACGGAGCATGCACAGCCCTGTTACTTCTTTTCCCAGTTATTTCCTTCCTGTCTGCCTCAGCCATTCAGCAGCCTCACACAACAGCTGGATTCTGGTTGTTTTCATAGAATCAGGATGGGAGGTTACCCTCACTTTCTCTAAGGAGTGTCTCCCAGCATCATGACCAAAACTACCTATGTCCAGTTTTAGGGTTTATTCTGACGTGAAAAGAGTGTGACATCCATTGTCCTCCCAGGCTGTTCTGTTGTCAGCTGAAATGAAAGCTCCTTCCTTAAAACGGAGCCCCCTGAGCTGCTGGTGATGGTATCGCTGAGCGCTGACGTGGTTCCATCAGTTCGGGTGCTCTGGATCTCAAAGACTACAATGCAGTTTACAGCCTGCTGTTAATTAGTATTCCTTTCCAGTCTCTGAGATTTTCATCTGTTATGAAGTGAGCTGTGAGCATTCAAAAGCAGTATCATTGTTTTAATATCATTTATATTACATTAGACTCATGAGACCCCAACCTGTTTCGGACTGGCTTTGTAATAAAAAGGTGTAGGCCTGTTCTGATAACCTCTTTTCTAACCTTCTTTTGACTCCCCAGCATTTATATGACATTTTGTTTGAGGAGCTTTTGTCATTGCAGCAACATGCTGTAATTAGGTACATGAAAGAGGGTATCACATCCTCAGCTTTCACCTCAATATTGGGACTTTCTAAAGGGGAAGAGGCTGCAGATGGACTTTCACTGGGATCTACAGCTGAACAGTTGCAAAAACGTGGCCTCTCTTTTTCTTTTTGTGTCTTCTCCTTTCAGTTCAGCTTTAAGCAGACAAAGAGCTGGCTGCACAACACCCTTTACTATTTACCTCCACTTGCTTCCTCCCCATGCAGGCACAGTAAGAACTAGAACATCTACTGAATGAGGCCATTTTGCTTTAAAGTAAGAACTCTGGAAGACTTTCTTTAGGGGAAAAAAAATCAGCAAAAAATCACTACAATTTCAACCATATCCAGAGGGCTAAGAGACTCAAATGATCTCAGATGGCTGGAGCAGATTTGGTCAGGACCACAAAAGTTTGCAACTGTGCTCCTGTTTCTCACATGGCCAGTACAGTGTAAATCACCTCCTGACAGCAACCTGCCTTTCAGATAATTGTTGGGCAGTGGCAACCCACAACAAAGATCTGCAGTCTGTGTTCCTCTCCTGGGGCAGAGCAGTTGTGCCCGTAGGCTCCAAGCTGGCTCCAGACACCTGCTATTTGAGATACAATGGCAGAACTGCTCCTCAAGTTCTGCTGCTGAATGCTGGCAGCAGAGCCATGTGCCCAGGGACCGTGTTTTCAGACATTTGTGTCTGAGAGCTGTGGAGTGTGCCAGCACCCGTGGCTGGTTGCACTCTGCTTCCCGAAGGCATTGCTTCACCCATTAAAGTACTGGAGTTTCAAAGGAAGCGGGTGAAACACTGACCCAAAGACCTGCAAACCAAACTCAAGCTCCCAGAGCCCTACCGCCTTCCCCACGGAGCTGGTCACAAGGACCCCTTGAGCAGACCATATTCAGTTTCAAGTCTTTTCTTCCAGCCTCTTTCTCCTCAGTTTAGAGGGAGAGCAGGAAAATCTCCCAAAACAAAATAGAGTGTTGTCGTCTCGCCAGGAATCTCTTTGCCCTTGTGGGGTTGCTTGGGGTTTATTTCAAGTGTGAGCTCTTGGAATTGGGCTGTTTCATCAGAGCTTTGTTTTTTTCAATATTTTTCGTCCCCCTTTAAAAAAATGTTAGTCCTTCCAGCTGCTAGGAAAAGGAAAGCATGACCCCAAAATAACTAAGAAGGATTTTGAAAAACAGTCGGGGGGGGGGGGGAAAAAAAAAGGGTTTGAGTACCGCAGCTTTCAGAGGCAGTCCATAACCCCACAATCATGCAGTGCTAATAAGCCCTGTGAGACTGGACTTTGATCTGCACGCTGCGGCTTGGAAGTGCACTGAGCTGCTGCCTAATGAAAACTGCAAGCAGAAAGCCTGGAAAAAAGGGGGGAAAAAATTAGCTTTCCCCATTTGGGAAACAAACAGCTCACATTGCTTTCTCTTTCAGTTTATGCCAAGAATTCCGCTGTGCATTAGTTATTAAACAGCATTAGGTGGTGCAGCCAACAGCAGCAAGGCTTTGGCAGGGTTAATCGAGCAGAATTGTCACTTTGGGGTTCTCGTGCAGACTCTTGGATGGCAGTAGGAGCAGCAGCAAGGCCACAAAAGGTCACTGAGGCAAAAAATTCATACAGGGCAAAAGAAAAAACCCAAGAGGTTGTTTTTTCTCTTTTCATTTGCAATAACCACAGCCTGTTCAGCCTTAGTGTTGCAAACTGATTTGTTCCAGGATTTTGCATCTGCTTTCATGGGAACATTGGGATGATTCATTTTCTCAAGTTATTGCCAGAGAGAAATTAAAAATACCAAACCCAACCAAAATAACAGGGAGTCACGGTACGTGCGAGGACAAAGCAGTCCTGTGTGCTTAACTGTCAGTTGTCCCAGCAGCCCAGCTCGGGGCAGGAATCTGGGCCACGCCACACAAAGATGGGAAATAGGAAACTTCAGACTTCTTTTGGCTTCTTTTGGACTGAGGTAGTTGCACGTGCCTCCAAACTGCTCAGTTTCCCAAGATGTGAAGGAGGATGTGCCTGGAACGGGATGAACATAAACGGAAACAAAAATGTATTGGCTGAAATGATAGTTGCCGCCTCTATTTTCTTGCCCTCGCAGATGGCCGAGTAGCTCCTTACCAACGTTTTGCACACACATCGCAACCGCTTCCTCCAGTTCCTGAACCCTGCGTGAGAGTGATCCGCCCTGCGCAGCAAGTCGTCCCAAATTACTCAAACCTTCGTGCTCCCAAGGGTGCTGGAGACCTGCCGCCACAGAGGACGTGCTCCTCCCCTGGACCTCCTCGATTCCTGTAAGTATGCTTTGAGGACTTGGACGGAGCACTGTGGAAGCTCCTCTGAGCTGATTTTGTGGGCTTCCAACCAGTAGTCCTGGAGCCTGATAGTGTCAGTGCCTGGGCTGCAGGGCTACATGCGAGACCTTGTTTTTTTTTCTTTATTTGCTATTTTACACCAACAGGGGCCTGACCTTACCCCAGAGAACTTCAAAGCCAGAACCCTGATCTGCTGTCCCGGAGCAGCCTGAAACATGTGTGTCTTAAGGAAGACAAACACTTGAAGGTTAAAGGAATGAGGTGCTGAAAAATATCTCAGCTGAAACCTTAGAGGTCTGGTGCTCGAGAGCAAAGGTCAATTCAGTGGCTCTCTGAGATCTTCAGCTTTATGCCATAGCAGCCCAGGTCACCTCAGTCATTGGCTTCCAGTGATGGCCTTCTTGTATCTTCTGTAGTAGAGATTAAAAATCACTGTTATGTCTCCACATTGCATTTTGCAGCCTTTTCTACAATTTATCACATAGTAATGAAACATCACATGTCCAGCACTCACCATGCAGAGCTTTCTAGAATGGTTTTCACATATTAATTTGCCAGGTCTTACATTATTACCAGATAGGAAATACTATCCAGTCAGAGTTTTCTGCAGACTCAGCTACCTGAAGACAAGTAGAAGCTTCAGATACTGAGGACATCTGAAATCAGACTTTCTTTAAGTGCCACAATACTTTTAGAGGTGCTAAACTTACAGGCATCAGTGTTTGAAAATGCTTGCCTACATGACGTGATCTTGGCCGTGGGAGAAGAGGTGGGACAGAAGAGAGTAATCATCTGCTCTGGCCTGGGAAGAGTCAGGGGCTGTGACAGGAAAGCGATAGCAAGATCAGACAGTACCTGCAGCAGAAATAATTGCCCCAAATGGTTTGTATGAACTCATAAAACTACTGAGGGTTAGTGTGTATCTTTTGCAGCGGCGAAATTTAAACACAGACTCTGAATTTTTGGCACATGTGTTGGATGAGATGAAGTTTTGCAAGATCTGTAAATTAGCCACAGGGTATTTTTATTTTTTTTTGTCCATCAATGAGCTATGTATTGCTTTTCTTGGTACTTTCTTCAGCTAAAAGAAATACAGGTCACATGGGGTCTCTCCCGCGGCTGCATGGCTGCTGGTTGCATGCTGGTTCCAGGAACAGCAGTTCGATGTTGGTAATATTTGCCTATAGAGTATTTTCTAACAGAAAACATCTGTATCGAAGTGAATAAACCAAATCTTAATGTGACAACAGAAAACATGCTGCGACCAGCCTGTCATCATGCGTTTAGGGAAGGCAAAGGAAAAAGAAAAAAGAGTGGCCTTGACTGACTAAGCATCACTGCGCTGGGGGGAAAAGCTCTCAGAGAAACCCAACACTCATCCAACACATTCAATGCAGCCGATTCAAAGCACACCTCGTGTAAAACTCCCCGTAGATTCCCCTTCCCATTGAATTAAACTGTGAAGGCAAAATATAGTAGGTCAATGACTGCTACGCTTCCTTTCTCTGTGACTATAATAATGAAGATGCTAGGCAGGTCTGGAGCACAGATCCCTGACATGTGAAACCCCCGTTGGGTCTGCTGTTGCTGGTCAAGAAATTAACTTAATTGCTGTTAACAAAATGTTGAGTTTTGTGCAAAAATGGAGACCTTCCAGACCTGGAATTGGAGTGCCCTTGTCCCCTATTTTTCCTTATCCCCACCTCATTCTGTGCCTCCTGTGCTGCACAGAACATCCCGAGAGCGACTGAGGTGTCATGAAGCACCCTCTAGATAATGGGAAGAGGTTACCCAAATTCCACCCTGCTCCATACTTATGTGACAACATGCATGATGTAGCATTAGTTTTCACTCAGATAAGCCCTTTGCTTGTGCTAACTGCAAATGAAGAGCTTTCAGCCATGAGGTGCATTTACTGCCTGTGGCTAGTGTTGCTTCTGCAAAAAAACTGCTTCTTGTGGTAGACTGTCACCATGGAGTCTGTTCCAAAGATGCCATAAAAAATAAGTAGAAATGACAAGCCCAACAATTCTACAAAAACTTTTCCTAGCAAACATACAGATAATGTTCTTACCGTGTTATTAAAAGAGGAAAAAAAATTGGAAAATAAATATTTTTTAAATCTTCCCTTGTAGAAACCAGCTGTACAACCAGCAACCTGATGGTCAGTGGCCCCCCAAGGCATGTGGCCCAGATGAAGCATGCTGTTGTCCTTCTGACAATTTTCCGTCTCCAGCTGCCATCCCAAGACCTCTCAATAACCCTGCAGCCAAGGGAACTCTGAGAACCAGCAATCTGCCGGAGGAGTTGCGTAAGTGGTTTGCAAATTTGTTCTGCGCAAGACTTCACAGCACAGCCTGACAGCTTTAGGTGGGAAAGCTTTGGGGGGCAGGGAGAAGGCTGGGGAAACAACATTAAGACACAAAGTCAACAAGAAAATACTGAGTGCCACCACATCTGTAGGGTAAGAGTGTTTGTGTTTGGTGGGATGGAATTACCCCCTTGAATCCTGAAAGCAATTGTCAGTAATCATTTGTTATTTTGTTTACAAATAAATAAACACTGTTTAGATTGCTTTCATGACTTCTTGCTAAACAGGATGTCCCTCTGAGGCAGGAGGCACTGGAGCTTACAGTAAGAGGCTAATAACAAACAAAGCCTGAGGGATAAAGTGTTTCAGTCTGTCCCAAACCAGACACATAAATATGTCCAGTCCCAGCCTCAGTGTCTCCCTGAACTGGTGAGTGGAGAGGACTTTGGGCCAGGAGCCCATGCTGAGAGCTGAGGGCAGCACAGGCACCGGCTGGGCTGCTTCTCCTGCCACCAGCCTCTGAAATGCTTTCACCCTTCAGAAAACTTCAGTTTCAGAAAACTAGCTTGCTGTACTGGCTAGGAGGTGAGAGAGACCATTGCTGAGAAACCTCCACATCACTCCTCTTTTGAGGTTGTGGTTTTTTCTTTATTCTTCATTTTGCACATCACCTTCCAAATCCAGAGAATTGCATCTCTTTGTCCTGTAGGAGTAGGTCATAACACTGGACACCACTCATGGATAGACCCTACTCTCCTGGTCAGTATGTCCTAGGCACAGGAATCACGGTGACACACGCGTGGCTGAGTTAGATCAGCGAGCTGGTTTACCAGATCTGCAAATCCACAGTTCTTCAGTTAGTAAGACAATGTCTTCCACGCCATCATGGCAAGGACAGCTGCACACACTACTGCCATCAGCCAGCCATCTTGTCTGCTGCAGAACCCACAGTGTGGTGGGAAAGGAGGGCCATGGAAGTCTTCTCCTCCAAACAGTGTGTTTGAATGCCCTGCATATTCATATGGACTTCTTTTCTCTTAGGCAAGGTCTTTATAACCTACTCAGTGGACACAGCAGTGGAGGTTATGAAATTTGTGAACTTCCTGCTTGTAAATGGATTTCAAACTGCTGTAAGTATTCCTTCCCGAGAAAATGGGTTTCAATCAGGGTAGGAAAGAGACTTTTTAGAAAAGCAGAGGTGATACATTGTTCACTTAAATGCTTTTCTGTTTGTAATTGTGTTTTGTAGGTTAGACAAGATAGGAACAGGATGTACTAGCCTTGACTTTAAAAGTCATAATTTGTATGATTTACCTTTTTGGTTGTTCTCATTTTAACTGAAATTTATGTTTGAAAAGTGTTTGAATAATGAGCCTGGGAAATTTCATCTTGTGACACCAGATAGACAATAGCATGGGTTTTTGTGAGCCACTGCATTAGTGCTGTCTCATATTTGATCTGTAATACTACCAATATCAAAAAAGGTCAGTTTTCAAGTCCATCCCATCCCAGCTTTTTTTCTGAGACGCTACTGCATGTGGATACCTTTCTGCCGAAAAAATGACCTAAAATCAATGTATTTCACAAAGCTTAGTAAAAGAGCTCATCTCATGGTTCCATGTGCTTTGTTATACTTTTAAAAGGGATTCTAAAATCACTGTCCTGAAAAGGTCTGTGTCCTACTGTCTAACACTGTAAACCATCCAGGTTTTCATTTAACTTCTCATGAGCTTTCTTCATCATAAGGGCCCTTTCTAAGGGAACTCATAGGATTTGATGTTTGTGAAAATCTCGGTTCATATTTTCTTATTTCAAGTGCCTGTGCTGTCTGACCTCTCAACCTTCCCTCCTTGGCTTCGTTTCAGGAAAGTGTTTAAGCAAGCGGCTGTCATTAAATGGAATGAGACCCACTGGGGGGCTGTGCACATGCTTATTTACATTCACAAATCAAAGATTTTTTTTCCCAGAGACTGCAATTATACTTCTCTCCAGCAGTTCTGTACTATGACCAATTCGTAAGAAAGCTTTGGGCACCATAGAAGTCTGGAGTAAAAGGCTGCTTAGCAGCACCTTCGCTGGAGAGGCAATTCTTGAAGCCTACTGCAGAATAATGAATAAAGCAAAATGGCCCCGAAGCAGGGAAACAAATCGGCTCTCTACTTTCAAAAAGGGAAAAAGAAAGGCTTGAGAGCAGAAAGTGACTGTTCTATCAAAGGCTTAGATACATTAATATTTACTCCATTGGTGATGGTCATTGATTGCCATGGATGTGCAGGGAAGTAGGGAGTGTTGGTCCTGTTCAGTCATAGAATCACAGAGTCATTGAACACGTTGGAAAAGACCTGTAAGATCATTGACTCCAACCATTAAACTCTACCAAACCCACTGCTAAACCATGTCATGTGAAGTCCTCCACCACTCTGCTGTTGCCAAAGTCTGGGCCAAAATGTTGCTGCCCTGTCTGACTTCTCACCACACACCCTGAAAATGCTGTTCAATATGAATCTAAGACTTGATACTCTGTATAGAACATCCCAGCCAGGACACAGTGGACATCTACAGCTGTACAGACCAAGGTGAGCAGCCATCCACTTTCATGGGGTGTTTAGCGAGGCATAGAAGCCATTTTCCAAACATCACATATCTCATACTCTTTGGCGTCACAGAGTCACAGAATCATTAGGGATTGGAAGGGACCTCGAAAGATCATCTAGTCCAAACCCCCTGCAACAGCAGGATCACCTAGACCAAGTTACAGGTTTTTCTGACGCTGTTGAAAAAAAAAAATACTTGGTTGTTGTGAGCTGGCAGGGCAAGGTGACTGGTCAAATGGGCAGCTGATCAGGAGCACAGTGGTGGAATAGGAAAAGAGTAAGTGTGTATTTCAGTGCTGCCAAATGGGGATGCAAAGTGAAAGGATGCTCATCACAGACTTTCATTCTCTTGTAGATTGATATATTTGAGGACACGATACGAGGTATTGACATCATTAAGTGGATGGAGCGCTACCTAGGTGATGTATGTAAAGGCAATTTAACCTTGTTCATGGCATAGGTGACCCGAGGAAAATGGATTAATTATGCTAATAGCAACAGGAGCAAAATCAAAACGCAAGATCCTCCTACTAGCTTTCATGCTCTTGTGGAAATGCCAGAGGTCTCAGGCTCAGAGAGCACAGGCAAATCTTGCTCACTTCTGTACCTTATGGTCCCAAAGCTCGCTCTTTTAGAAATGAAGAGCCAAGTCTGGCATTCCAGCCAAATTCCAGTGCTGGCTGTTGCTGTGGTGATGCAGCCCCATTTAGGGGTGTCATCAGGACAGATTCAGCTTGGGCTCATCATGTGTAATGGAGGTTCTGAAACCAGAAGCTAGGGTTGGATTTGGTTTTTCCAACAAGATTGTCATGTCAAGTACAAACTGGCAGACTTCCTTTGGGACTCCCACACAGTCAGCAGGAGAGACTAGTATGTATCTAGTCCTAGTATGATCCTGGTATTAGGATCCTTCTCTGACCACCTACCCCAGAAATGTTTGGATTCCTTCACTGGTTGTAGAGGCAGTTCAAAACCAACCCTTACCTGTGTGAGGAAGGAGGGATTGCTTGGAGACAGGCAGAGGATGTGTGCAGCTGGGCATGTCTCTGAAAACCCTCAACATCTGTAAGTGCTTACATGCATGTCAGGCACAAGCAAAAGTAATTCTGGAGTATGTTAAGCTGGTGTAAGGTATAATGGCTCCTCACTGTATTTGACCCGACAGTGGGGCAAAGTCCCTTGATACTGCACACGAGAAAAGAGTTCATTAGGTGCCAGGATGACTGTGAGACACAAACTTGAAAGCCTTATACGGCCTGATGTGGCAGGGATGAAAGACAGGCCCTAGGTAAACACAAGTAGGAGGCTTTCATCTGCTGAGCCTCTTCACTGCCCCACAGTTAAGGAGGAGAGAGACATTTCCCAGACATTGAGGATGGTCTCTCTATGGAAACTGCTAAGATCAGCAGGAAAAGTAATTTCTGTTGCTGAGAGCCCTAGATGTGTCTTCCACAGGCCACTGCCTCTAGTAGCTTCATATATGAAAAGCCATAAATGGTTAAATAGATGCACTTTTACATCAGCTGTTGGAAAACACTTAGATCTGAATTTGAAGATACACGTTGCTATGTCTGTACATAGACACTCTGCACGGATGAAAAAGTAGCTTTTTATTGCAGGGATTCCAACTGTAAACTGGTAGCTGCGAACGTATCTCCTGACATTTAGATTTTCTGTGCTGTGAGATCTCGAGAAATAATGAGGAGAATGAGTATGTGAGTTCTGCTGCATTTCCTGCCAGGATGAATGAGATCCTCTGGCGGTCGCCAGGAACATAAAGATCACTTAAAACACAAACTGGCAGATTTCCGATCTGCCTCTACCAAACACGCTGTGCTTCCCAATTTCATAGAAGTGCTTTTCTCCCTAACAGAAGACGGTGATGATAATCATAGCAATCAGTCCAAAATACAAACAGGATGTGGAAGGGGCTGAATCCCAGCTGGACAGGGATGAACACGGCTTACATACCAAATACATCCACAGGATGGTAAGCAAAGACAGGCATTTGCTGTTTTACAAAGACTCTGTCTCTTTTTCTCAAAAGATAAATCTGTCTCGAAATGGCAGGTTCTTTGCTTTGTTTTCCCTAATCCCCACAGTTAAACACCCCCCTTTGGAATTCATTAATCCTCCCTCTCATCAGCTCCGTATGTTCATTAACATCTGCTAAGAGGTTAAAGGAAGAAAAATCCTATTAAACATGCTCATCTTATTTCTCAATATTCTTTCTTGTTCAGTGTTTTATACCCACCTTCACCTCTCTGAGCCCTCGTAGCCCATCACCCTGAGCACAATCTTGTCTAACAGTGCCTGACCTCCTTCCCAATTAACCAGCCCCTATCACTTTGGCCGTCCTGCAGCTGAGATCTTTTTGTGGCAGCAGTAAAGCTGAATGAAAGGTGGAATTGCAAAGTGAAGCCAGAGCTGCAAAGAGAGGGCTCCTGGTAGACAAAAGGTGGCAGGGGACCGACTAGAGTCACAGATGCCCATCTCTGCAGTCTTTTACAGGTTGGACATTTAGTCCAGAAGAGCCCACAGAGCCATGAAACTCATCCTTTCTTGCTCAGTTCACTGCCCTTCTCACCCTATAGCCCATCTAATTACTTCAGATGTGGTCTCACCAGGGCAGAGTAGAGGGGGAGAAGAACCTCTCTTGATCTGCTAACCACCCCCCTTCAGATCCACCCCAGGATGCTGTTGGCCCTCTTGGCCGCAAGGGCACATTGCTGGCTCATGGTCATCCTGCTGTCCACCAGGAACCCCAGTTTCCTTTCTCCTACACTGCTCTGTAACCGGTCAGCCCCCAGCCTATACTGGTTTCTGGGGTTGTTCCTGCCCACATGCAAGACTCTACACTTGCCCTTGTTATATTTCATTAAATTTCTCCCTGCCCAGCTCTCCAGCATGTCAAGGTCCTTCTGAATGGCAGCACAGCCTGCTGGGGTGTCAGCCACTCCTCCCAGCTTTGTGTCATTAGCAAACTTGCCGACAGTGCACCCTAATCCCTCATGCAAGTCACTGAAGAATGCAAAGAAAAATTAAAGTGTTGTTACAGTGAGTTTGGCAATTTGTTCTATTCTAGATGCAGATCGAGTTTATACAGCAAGGAAGTATGAACTTCAGATTTATCCCCGTGCTGTTTCCAAATGCCAGAAAGGTATGGTACACCGCTGCCCATTGCGTGGTTAGCAGATATCTCTTTGATCACAAGGTACCAATGAAAACTTCAACCCCAAACCCTCCATTTCTTCATTCTTAATATCCCACTAGCAATGTTCCAAAACTACGTTTTACATGGAAAACGTTATTAGTTTGTGTAGAGACAAATTACAGACATTTCATCTATAATATAAATCAGCACGTAACTTTGCTTCTGATGATAAATGAATGACTAAATCTCATATTGTCTTGAGCAGGGGAAGAATTTAAATGGAGAGGGACAATCTATCCCACATGCATGCTTCTCATATTAACCCTTCTATAATTTTGTCCAGATGTGACTCCAGTGAGTGAGATGGGAAAGATTTTTGATTGATGTGAAGTGAGGATCTGGAAGAGGGTGGGTTGAGAATATAAAAGCAAAGAGGATAAGGAGTACTAAAGTACTAGCCTGTTGCTTGAACTTCGTTGGGCCCATCAAAGGGAAACTACTAGGTTTTTTAGGACTTGCAATTTCATCTGCTCTCCCTACTGGTTTTGAGGATTCATTTGAGAATGAAGAATAAGTAGTGCAACAGATTCTTGTCTCTTCTTCCTCACCCTGAGAGAATCTCTTGGATTTTAGCAATGACGGTAGAGTCAAGCAACTTCAGTTGCACTTGAGAAATTGTGTTCTTCCTGAGTGCAGAAGGGATTTAGAAGGGATCTGTGTTCTGCTTCCACTGCTAAATGCTGTGTGCACTGTTGGCAGCTGCCACATTACCCCATGGCACAGCTGCACTTTGGACAGGTATGGAACCAACCTGTACTGCTTTGTGTGCCCGAATTCCAGAACCTGATTCAGAATTTAAACAATGTTATCAATGATTGTAAAGTCCCGCTGCACCAGTGGGTTTTAGTGCAACCAAGATCTTTATTTAGGCACCGAATTAACATAATCTCAGACATTTGCAAACGTGTCTCTGGTATTGTGAAGCATGTGAGGCCCTTGGAAATGAACAGAGCCCCTGGTATTTCATGTCATTCAGTTCTCTCCCAGGATTATCTCACTCTTGTCCTTGCCTCAAGTGTGAAAAGCTGGAAGACAGCACTGATGGGAACTGGGCAGACCAGTCAGCACTTGCAGACACTCTTCACTGCTGGATCTCTGTGGAAAGGCCAGGACTGCTCCTAACCTTGTGGTCTGCTGGAGCCCCTGCCATGCCAACAGAACACAAAGCCTACAGCCACTCGGCATCTTAAGGGCTGCAGAGACAAGTGGCCCAGCAGGCACTTTAGCCACCTTTGGGCTTTGAGGCAGAGCAATAATCTCATGTTACTTTTGGCAGAACTGTATGTATTGGAAGATTATACAGCACAAAGGAGTGATTCTGTCAGACAGGGATCTGTAAGGAATTTGCAGGGTTGGTGTATTCAACTGTTCCCATCAGGCTCCAGACACCCTTTACACCCATCCTCTACAGCCCACAGCACCCTTCAGTTTTTCAAGAGCTGCTCTTCTCATTTAAATTATGCAGATCTGTGTTTTCCATTAGCATTAAGTTTTGCTTTTTGTCCACACATTTCCGTGGTACATCACCTACCTTCATCAAACTAGCTAATAATCACAGAATCACTCTGGTTGGAAAAGACCCCTGGGATCATCAAGTCCAACTGACTACCCTACCTTACATGTTCACCTGTAAACCATACCCCTCAACACCTCATCCAAGCAAATTTTAAACATATCTAGGGAGGGCGACTCAACCATCTCCCTGCGAAGCCCATTCCAGTGCTTAACCACCCTTTCTGTGAAAAAACTTTTCCTAATATCAAGCCTAAACCTACCCTGTTGTAACTTGAACCCATTCCCTCTTGTTCTATCACTAATTGCTTGTGAGAAGAGACCAGAACCTATCCTTTCAAGTAGTTGTAGAGAGTGATGAGGTCTCCTCTCAGCCTCCTCTTCCTCAAACTAAAGAGCCCCAGCTCTCTCAGTCTTTCCTCCGAAGATTTATTCTCCAGGCCCTTCACCAGCTTAGTTGCACCTCCTCTGCACCTCCACATCTCTCTTGTATTGAGGTGCCCAAAACTGGACACAATACTCAAGATGTGGCCTCACCACAGTACCGAATACAGGGGAATGATAACCTCCCTACTCCTGGTGACCACACTATTTCTAATACACGCCAGGATGCCATTGGCCTTCTTGGCCACCTGGGCACACTGCTGGCTCATACTGATCTTCCTGTCAATTAGAACTCCCAGATCCCTCTCTGCCAGACAGCTCTCCAGCCACACCTCCCCAAGCCTGTAGTGCAGGACCTGGCATTTGGCTGTATTGAAGCTCATGCCATTAACACTGCCCATTGCTCCAATCCATCCAAGTGTCTCTGAAGATCCTCCCTACCCTCTTGCAGATGAATACTCCCACCTAACTTGGTGTCATAACTTACTAATGACACACTCTACGTCCTTATCAAGATCATCAATAAACATGTTAAACAGAGATGGTCTCAACACTGAGCCCTGAGGCCACCACTTGTGGCAGCCTGCCACCTGGATTTAACTCCATTAGCTACCACTCTTTGGGCCCTGCTGTTCAACCAGTGTTTTAACCAGCATGTGCTCCTCCAAGCCATGAGCAGCCAGCTTATTGGGGAGAATTCTATGGGGAACAGTGTCAACAGCCTTTAGAAAGTCCAGGTAAACATGGTTATAATTATATAACTGAGGACATCCTTGGTGAGAGCACCAGAGCCTGAACAAATTGCAGTAATGCAGTCTCTGGGCAGTCAGAGAAGGTGAGGTACCCGAGAAAGGCCATGTATACGTACAATTGGATAATGTTGGCAGACAAATTACTTCTGTTTTGTCTTTTTATATTGTAATTTACATGTTCAAGTTCTACTGTAGCTGACAGAGGAAAAGAGCAGTAAAGGAAAGTGAAATTTGGAAGGTTTTATCTGGGGATGTGGCTATGGGATGAGATAATCTCATGCAAAGCATGTCATGAAGCAGTGCTGGTATGTGGAAGTTAGCTGACCTCTGACAGGAAGGGATCTGTGTGATGCAAGGAGTGTTTCTACAAAAATTGACTAATGAGGAGAAAAAGCACAGCACACAGTTAAGGTGGAACTGTCATTTCCACCTTGTGCACTGCTAAAGGAAACTTGGGCCTTGCTGGTTCATGGTGTACATTGAGCCTCTCCACAGGAATGTGTCCTCCTAACCTGGTCATCCAGCATTATGCAGCAATTGCCTCACTCCAGAGGCAACCTTTGGCAGAATGGAAGCAGCAGGAGGGTTGATGTGAGCAGGGTTGGTGCCAGAGAAGGCAGGAGAGCTCAGACCATGCTCTACCCTGAATGCACAACCCTGTTCTTCTCACTCTGATGCTCTGCCCTCTCCCTTTCAGTTAGACCCTCAGAGTTATCAAAACACTCTCTATGACATAGGAAGAGTTTCCTCTTAACTCACAGAGACACACCAGAATAAAAAAATTACAAGGCAGAAACCACTTTCCCATTACTGCAACCCACACTGACAGACGGTGTGGTGTGGCAAGGAAAAGCCCCTTCTCACTTTGCCAGCCCTCCTTTTGGATCTAAATAGCAGCTGGAGTCACCCCTTTGCCCCTACACGTCTCCCTCAAGTTCAAAATATGGCCAGGGTTGATTAGTATGCTGATGCTTTTGGTGCCGAGCTCATTATGGAGGATATTAAATGAAACCAGCCACAGGAGCAGCTCAAGAAGAAAGATACAGAGCCTGCTCCTGGATGTATGGAGCCTCTCTCATCATGTCCCCCTCTCTGGCTCCTTAGCTACTCTACATTTCTCACACTAATTTCCATCTTTCCAAGCTTAACTAACAATTTCCCATGTGGACCTATACCAAATGCTTTACTGAAGTCCAGACTGACTGCATCTACTGCATTTTCTTCTTCAGAAAACTGTAGTGATAGAGCGCTCACTTGCTGAGCCTCACTGCATTTCCTTCTGCAGCTCCTAACAACATTTAGAAACACGTTTCACAGGGTAAGACTGCACACGTGTACCCAAACATAATCACCTTTCTTTCTCCCAGTAACTTTTGATCATCTTGGACAATTTTAAAGGAACACTGCTGGATTGCCCTTGTTGGGCAGAGAGGTGTCCACCTGGAAGAGCGATATTTTTAAATCTCTGCTTTGGGGAGACTATTGACCAAAGTCTTGAACTTTCTGGTCCACTGGAGAACCTGGAAGGCCAGGCTTCATAGATGCACTGTCACCAAGCTGCTTGTTCAGAAGCCTAGGTGAGGTTAGGCTGGTGGCTCTTCAGGTGCCTGTGGGACTTACTTACATCCTTCTCATAGATAAATTCTATGATTGTTTGCTTCAAGTAACACAAACAGCTCCCTGAGCAGGGGAAATGATGCAGCCTCATTCCCACAGCTCTACAGGCCTAGGAAAGACAGACCATTAGAGATGGATGAGGCTTGAGTATGAAAACCTTGGACTGTAGCTATTTTTTTACTGGCAGGCAGTTTTTTACTGGCATGCTGTCCATGCCAGGGCATTCCCGGGTAAGGTGCCAGCAATGTGTTGCATGCCAGTAGCTCTTTGCTTTGTTGTCTTGGTTCCACTGCCTTCTAACAGGGGCCACCTCGGGAAAATACTACCCTGCTAAATAAGGTCCAGGGAGAAAGTTCTGGGTGTCTTGATTGCTTAAGTTTCTTACCTGCTGTCCCTCTTGGGCTGTGTTTTGGTATCTCCAAAACGAGATCTACAAAAAGAAATCACCATCTCCACAGTGGACATGAGCTGATTTGTGTCAGTCTTCAAGTCTCTTTTAATTAGTGGTACAATAGCTTTTCACTCTTACACATCCCAGTTGTCCATATTTAAACCTCCTAAGCCTGTGGAGACATGGGAGAGTGAGGTCTGAGCAGACTTCTTTCCCCCAGCCCGCTGTCACTGTCCAGGGCCATGGCGGTCCCAGCTTGTCATAGATGTAGTGCTGAGGGACATGATTTAGTGATGACATTACTGGGTTTATTTGGATTTAGGTTGGACTGGATGATCTTTAAGGTCTTTTCCAACCTTATCATTACTGTGATACTGTGATACTGTGACATGGCAGTGTGGGTCAATGGTTGGACTTAATGATTATAAAGGTCTCCCCCAACCAAAATGATTCTGTGATTCACCATGTTAATGGGCATTATCCAATCCCTCTGAAAGATGGCACCCTTCCCAGGATGCATGGAGTGATGGAAGTTTGACCTCACTACGCTGGACATGCATTAGCTTCTCCTCGAGTTTAGCATCGGCTTCAGCCTCCTGTTCAGGAGGTGGTCAGAACACACCATGCTTGATGAAGGAAAGTCACACTATCAAGATTAGGAATGCTCCTCTAGGGTTCTGCTCTTTCCCTACTGATTCCCGTTGCAAGGTCGAACATGCTGTGTGGATCCTTCAGCAGCTACTAAAGTGGCAGCTTTCATGGTAGTGGGACCGAAATGTCTCCCTTCTCTCCTCAATGTTTATTTTCACAAGCACATAGATGCCTGTCATTGAGATCAGACTCACTTTGAAACGTGGTGAAATTAGCCAATGTGATGGCAGAAAAGAAAGAGAGACAGGCAAGCTGTGAGATCACACAAAGTTCATTTATTTAGGAACCCAAACACAATTTTGAAGCCAAAATAAAATTTCTTGTTGTCATGGGAAATGTCTAGAACAGTCAAAATGAAATCTTGCTTGGCAGGGTCTGGTGGAATCTGCAAGATTCTGGTACGGATTCAGAAGGATTTATGGAATTCTGCTTTTTTTTTCTTGTTTTGTAGGAACATGTGCCTACCTGGCTGCAGAACACTCACATCTATAAGTGGCCAAAGAATAAGAAGAACATCCTTTTGCGGTTACTGAGGGAGGAGGAGTATGTTGCTCCTCCAGTAGGACCTTTACCAACACTCCAGGTTGTGCCGTTATGAACATTATTACTTAAAGTGCATGACAAGCCGTTGTTAAAGGGTTGTTCTTGGCAGGGAAACAACGTTCTTCCAGATGGCTCTTTTTTATGACAGAAGACACTCTTTCTGCTACAGGAACTGGTTGTCTTGGATAACAGGCTCAGCTTGTAATCTCTACCACGTTAAACATCTATTTCTGAAGCTGCTGGGGCAGAACTATTTTCTCTAATTTTTTTAATAAGCGGCAAATAGAAAGAATGCCCAGTTTTCTTTTAACATCTGTTTTTAACATATTCCTTTATCATTTGATACAGCAAACAAATACCAGAAATAATGTTGCAATGAGTGTAGAATAAAAATTACATCCCCCTTTTTGCTCAGGGTTTCTTCAAAGATAGTCCTGCCTTGTGTAGCATTATCAGTCAGCTCATCTGTGTATACGCTATTAAATTTATTTGCCTTTTGTAAGGCAACCTTCTAAACTGCATCAGCTTTTATTACAGTTGGGACAACGGAGGAATGGTAAGTGTTGTATAACACAGGTTTTTCTCAGCCTGTCTTGCATAAAGACACTGTCTTCAATTAGAGGACTGTTAGATCTAGAATCTCTGGAGTTCCCTTCCCTTACACCTCAGCCCCTTCAGTGTGTTATAGCCTTGGCCCCCAAAAGGAGAGCTGAACGCATGACTACATGTGCTGTCAGTACTGTAGTGTGCCACAGGCCTTTTTATAGCCGTCCTTTAGCCTCGTGGCAGCTCTTCAGCCCGTGTTTAAGACAGAGCTTGTCAAAGCACCATCAGCATGTGGAAAGCCAGCAACTGCAAAGAGAAATAACTGATTCCTACAGCTTGTGTGCAGTATGGAATAACAAAATAATCAAAGCTGTTGGAGACCCACGGTGCGTTGGCAATCCGGAAGGCTCAACATCACCACGTCTGCTCACATTTGGACATTGTTTCGGAAGAGACCATAAGTATGACTTCGATGAGGGTTTGTTTTTTTAAATCTGCATTAACCTTACTGAGGGACCAGCTGGCTTAAAACTCAACAGTTTTAATTCTTCAGAGCAGTCACACAAGAATGTCCTGCTCTGACACTTCATGCCTGCCTAACACAGGCTCTTTTCGAGTCCATCTCAGCCTTATTATGTGCTATAGAACAACCCAAGCATAGCTTTATACATGTGTTTGGTAGTCCAGAAAGTAAACTAGCCCAGAAGCTGATGCTCCTAACTTCTGTTACATCACCCACATCATTTATTAGCTTTCCTTGAAGATGGTGCCAGTGTGGTGTGTTGACACAGGCCATGCTTTGTGGCGCTTGTGAGAAACAACTGAAAAACCACCCTGTGGACATATTCAGATTTTCCTTCAGTGGGCTTTTGCAGCCGCTTATGAGAATGGGGAGAAGGGTATATCCAGTGTTTGCAAACAGAGGACCATCCAAGAGGGAAGGTTGGGCTCATGAGAAGCTCTTGAAGTGTCTTTAACAGCCCTGAATGACTACACCTGGGCCCTGAGTGACCCACCCTGGTGCTCCTCTCAGTATAAAAGCAGGACCTGCTTACAAGGGTATCTGGCAAACTGTCTCTTGGTGGATGCATCTTGTATGGTTTCCCTGTTGTTGGAAATACTGCTGACCATCTGGCATTCAGAGCTCCCAGTAACAGCAGGATGGGATAGACTGGATCACCATGAGGAGTTTTCTCAGGTATTTTCCATTGGTTATCCCTGAATGGCTACAGCAGAACATGGACTATGGTTGATTTCTCTGTTGTTGAATTTTTGGGTCAGTTTGCTTTCTGTTGCACCTGCAGTGAGTGGATCTGTTGTTTAATTTGCTTCTTCTGTTGCTGGCTGTGCTGTTTTGTTTTTGCTCCCTGTAGAGCTAGATAATAAAATCTACCTGTGTTTTCTGCTGATTGCTGCATCTCTTGTTAGGTTATGTAACTGGCAATACACCAACTCATGACTTTGATTGTGGTGTTTGCTGTGCTTCCTACAACAATGACATCTAAAGGAAAGCTCAATGACTGACAACAGTCCAGTGCCAGTAGCTTCCTGACAAGACACAACACATTTGTGTTACCTTGGGGTACTTTTTACCCACTTGCATGTGGGGAGGGGTGGTCTGTTTTCTGTGCAAGAAAAAGAAAAACTAAGCTTCCAAATGAGAAAACAGCTTTCTAGAATATGGTGACCTTTACCTTGAAGATCAAAGTAAAGAAAAAAAGTGGGATGTGGGTACCTAAACACTGACATTCAGGACCACTTGGAGAGTCCTACAGTAAGGAGTTCAGCCTCCAGGTTGAGCAAACCTGTGGAAATGCTGTGGAATATCAGCCAATTCCATGGGGCTGTCTCTGGTGTTTTAAGATAACTGNTTTAAGGCCAGGCTGGATGGGGCTCTGGCCAACCTGGTCTAGGGTGGGGTGTCCCAGCCTGGTGGGGGGTTTGGAACAGGATGATCAGGTGGTCCCTTCCGACCCCAAGTGATTCTAATTCCATAACTTCTCCAGTGAAGTGATCCTGCTATGGCAGGGGGATTGGACTAGATGATCTTTCAGGGTCCCTTCCAATCCCTAATGATTCCATGATTCTCTAAGTGCTTCCAATGGCTTCTCTGCCCTTTCTCAAGCTTGTGCTGCATTTAATGTGAAAAGCTCAGAGATGACGAGTGCTTATGATTTTCATAGAAACAATTACTTAGGCAAAGAGCTAGTTCCAGAGCTGTGCGCCCTGTTGTTGGAGGTTGGAGTGGGGTTCAGGCCACAGAGTTCTCTTCCCAATGATGGGCAGCTCGCCAGCCAGTGTGCACAGGAGTCACAGCTGGCCACCCTGCCCCAGGACAGGGCTGCTAGGGAGCTGGGATAAGCCTGGATAAGGATGGGGGAGACAAATCTGTGAAGATGGGGCTTGGTCAGCTTTGCTGCTTGGAAGTCAGCATATTAGGGAGCTCAGACAAGCGTACAAACTTATTAGCAAGGCTGGGTAGTAAATTCCTTTCATCATTTTGGCTGTCATCCTAAAGTATGTGCTCTAGATTTACCACAGATTTGCTTGGCTGAGACAAGGGAATTTCATTAAGTAACTCCTGCACCATGTGACACACAAGGTTGCATTAAACGGTCCAGTGATCATTTCTATTCTTCTGTTTCAGTGATCCTTTTCTGAAAAACAAGGCTAGCAGAGGGAGGAGCCAGAGCTGAGCACTGGTGTTTAGGAAGTACAGAGAGCCCCATCCATTTAACTGCAGGGTCATTTTTTTATTATTTGTTTTGAATTGAAAACAATTCCTGGGATTCATTGATCTTTACATTAGAGTATCCTGCAAGTACAGAAACCGTGATGGGGAGAGTGTGAGTAATGAGCTAGCAGCCTAGTGAATCATTTCCCCTAAAGCTTTGTATTTGCAGAGAGACAGATGGTGGGAGCTGTGGAGAGGGAGAGGGAGGAGAAAAGCCATTTTTTGCAAACAACGAAAGTAGAGAGAGAGGACAGTGGGGGTAAAAAGGCAATCAGCAGGTAAGGAAAAAGAGACTGAAAATACACCAGCTCTTTCAAAGCTAAAATGTTAATTTTAGAATGGATTAGGGTTAAGAGAAAACATAGAAAGGAAATTACAGAAAACAAAAGCTTTGTGGCTCTTTTTGCCAAGGGCAGCCCTAAAAAAAAAATATTTGTAGATGAACTCTTGAGTTAATAATTAACTTTGTCTAAATAGTGGGGATGTAGTTTCCCTCCTGCAGCCTGGCAGTTACCCACAGAGGCAAAAGGCATCACCGGACTAGTGATGGTTATACCACGGGTTTCTTCAACAGCACCTGTACACTTGTGAGGGATGTGTGGGAGAGGAAATTAGGGTGAACCTAATGTGGGAAATAAAAAGCAAAGCAACAGGTGCTGGAGCATGCCCAAGGGGCAGCAATGAAGCTAGTGAAAGTCCTCGAGGACAGGTCTTATGACGAGTGGCTGAGGGAACTGGGGTCATTCAGTCTGGAAAAAAGGAGGCTGAGGGGAGAACTTAATGCTGTCTACAACTACCTGAAAGGAGGTTGTAGAGAGGTGGGGTTTGATCTCTTATTCTAAGTCAGTAGTGACAGAATGAGAGGAATTGGCCTCAAGTTGTGCCAGGGGAGGTTTAGATTGGACGGCAGGAAAAATCTCTTCAGACAGAGTGGTCAGGGATTGGAACAGGGAGTCACTGTCCCCGAAGGTGCTCAACAAATGAGTAGATGTGGCCCTAGTGAACGTGGCTTAGTGGGCATGGTGGGGTTGGGTCAAAGGTTGGACTTTGACCTTGGAGGACTTTTTCAACTTTCATTATTCTATGATTCTATAAGAGTTTACACAACTAGGGGTGAGAAGAGTGCAGCGCTAAGGCAGAGACACATCACTGGGAAAGAGCCTGCTCTGCAGCCCTGACAACGCTCAGAAGACACTAATGCATGTGAAGACACTTTTATGGAAGTTGCCTGTGTGACAGAAAAACGGACATAAAGTTTTTAAAGCTAGATCAGCCTCTCCAGTGAGGGAAGTGTACAGCAGCAGCAGTACAAAGTTAATCCAATAATGTCTTGCATGCAAGATGTAAAAGATGTCTTAAGAGCTCATTTTCCCCAGGTAGGCTCTTAACTGCTATCATTTGGTGCCACTGAAGAAAATATAGCAGCAGTCCCTGTAGCCTGTCTGGCAGCAGGGCCAATAACAAAGCTGGTTTATATGAGCAGTCTCACCAAAAGGCATCTTGCTAGGAGCACAGCCTTCCCTCATCTCCAGCCAGCAACCAGGCTGCAGATACTTCAGATCCAGGCATCTTCATATCAGCATCATTCCAGGCAGTGAACTTTAGCAGTGTGATCAGGGAAGCTCCACAGTGACATGGTACTGATGGAGAAAAGGGAGCAATTGTCAATGTTTATTACATGTCTGGGTTGATGCTGGTAAAGCTGATGGACACATCTGGTCTTAAAAGGTAATGGAGGTGGAGAAGGTGGAGCTACATGGCTTCTCAGTGCAAAAGCTCACTGCAGTAATGAAGGAAAACACATCTCGGTTTCTCAGCCCTCAGCGTGTGGGACAGGTGTGGGTTATCTTCGGAAACAGACACCTTTCATTACACTTTGGCTTTAAGAGGTTCCCCTATGCCCACACCTGTGGGAGCCTTTCTGTTTAACATGTGTTTCAGAAGCGGATCCTGCCTGGAATCATAGAATCATAGAATCACTAGGGATTGGAAGGGACCTCGAAAGATCATCTAGTCCAATCCCCCTGACACAGCAGGATCACCTAGAACAAGTCACACAGGAACACATCCAGGCAGGCCTTGAACATCTCCTGTGAAGGAGACTCCACAACCACCCTGGGCAACCTGTTCCAGTGCTCCGACACCCTCACTGTGAAGAAGTTCCTTCTCAGGTTGATGTGAAACCTTCTATGTTCCAGCTTACAACCATTGCCCCTCCTCCTATCACTACATGACACTGAGAATAGCCCAGCTCCATCCTCCCGACACCCACCCCTCAAATATTTGTAGACATTAATGAGGTCACCCCTCAGTCTCCTCCAAGCTAAAGAGACCCAGCTCCCTCAGCATCTCCTTGTAAGGGAGGTGCTCCACCTCCTTCATCATCTTCGTTGCCCTTCACTGGACCTTCTCCAGCAGCTCCACATCGCTCCTGAAGGTTATGGCTTTCAGCAGCCATCCCCTTCACCAGCCTTTATTGTAGTGTGGGAAGGAAAGCCCTCCCTTAATTCCAGCTTTGCAGTACTGATGGTCTGGCATTGCTCCTTCTCCTCTGTCCTGACACATCTTAAGTCCAAGGCTGGCAAACAGCACATCAGCATCAGTAGAAATCTCTACCAGGTCACGTCTGCTTGAGTTGGCGTAATAGCTGCTCACGCAGCTCCCTGCAGCCACTGCAACCTCACTGGCACATAGAATCACAGAATCATAGGGGTCAGAAGGGACCTCTGGAGATGTAGTCCATCATCCCCTGCTGGAGCAGGTTCTGGAGCAAATCACACAGGAACATGTCCATGTGGGTTTTGAATGTCTCCAGAGAGGTAAACTCCACCACCTTTCCAGGAAGCATTCTTGTATTCCTCCCAGGTGGTCAGTCCTTTCTTCCATATACTGTAAACCACCACCTGCTGCTTGAGCTTTTTCAGAAGGTCCCAGCTCAACCATACAGGGCTCCTGGTTCTTTTGCCTGATTTCTTGCTTCTAGGGATACATAGATTCTGAGCTTGGAGGAAGTGATGCTTCAAAACCAACTAAATTTCTTGTGCTCGGTCTCTGAGTCCTAACCCATGGTATTTTTCAAGCAGTGTTTTGAAGGGATCAAAGTTTTATTCTAAAGGTCAGAGTTGTGGTCTTGCTTGTTACAGTGTCTGCTACACTTCATTCTTAATTCTGTCTTCTCATGATCGCTATGGACTAGGGTGCCCCTGACCTTAATGCCCGCATGGACACAAACATCTCACAATGGCCACTTGAAAGTTTGAGATGTCAAGTCACAGGAGGAAGCAACAGGGTTGCGGCCTTTTCAGTGCTGGCTCCAAATTAAGCCAAGAGTAAGCTGGAAGACTTCAGCCCCACTCAAGCCTTTGCAGGCTTGGAGTGCTGCCTCAGCCTGACCATGGAGCCACACACAGACCACCAGCTGTGTGTCCCCATCTGTGGCCAAGATCACTTGTAAACAAACAAATATCTAAAACTACATTTCTCAGCCAGAGCAGGCTTGCCAGCTAGGCTGCAAGTCAAGGGCTCTTTGGTGTAGATGGGACCAGACAAATATAAACACACATACGCTCCATCACAGCTCTGGGCACATCTACACAAACTGGAAAAACTCTTGCCAAAAGCCAAGGCAGGGCTTTCTTTTGAGCATTTGTTCTTCATTGAAAGGTATCAGAGGATTTCTCCAGTTTCCAGCGCAGGAGCTCCTGCAGCCATCAAGCCCAAGGGGCTAATGGAGTGATCTAGGGAATCTCAGGTGAAACAGATGCACCTGGTGGGTGTAAATGCCTGCAGGGCTTTCTGGTGCAGAAAGGAAAAAGGGGGGGCACAAATCCTGCCCATGGACAGGCAGCTTCCCAGCACCTAGTTTGCAGGTTGAGCAGATTAAGTGCCCACTGTTCTATTTCTAAGGATGGGGCAGGTGTGACACATGCTGTGACAAAGCCCCACAGAACCACAAAGTGTGGGGATGCAGAAAAATGGCAGACAGGGATAAAAAGTAATTAGGAAAGTAGTTAGGAATTAAAGCAGATTTTTTTAAAAGTCATGACCAGCACTATCTGCAGTGAGATCATTCTGGATGGCAATTTGCCTCTGGATTTTACTCTTTTTTTTTTTTTTCCCCTAAAGGGTTACATTCTAGAATTGCTATCTTATCTTGGAGACTTTCTTCAAAGCTTCCTTCCTCTGCTTGGGCTGATAGTCTTTACAACATGTCTGTTCAGTTCCTCATCAGCTCTTTCCAGTGAAAATATGCTCAGTGTGATGCTTTGTGAGTGGCATGATCACCACTGCAAAGCTCTCCTGTGCCAGTCTTGGGATTTCCAGTGAGCAGCAAGTTCCGCAGCCCACTGTTGAAAAGTCTAGAGCCTTTAAAGGAACCAATTTACCAGGAAAGACTTCTAAACAGGTAACACCACTGGGGATTGAGTTAAGTTCCGGGAGCAGCGAGTGCATTAGTGAGTCTTTTTTCCCTCAGTTGGGAGAGAGAATTGAGGCCAGCTTGGCACTGACCCAGCCCAGTATGATTACTAATCAAGTACTGTGTGTATACAAACAATATCAATTTTTATGGGTCCATTCTCCTCTCAGCCTTACAAGACAGACAATTTTTTCTTTAAGCATTGGCTGCGTAGAAACTGAAACAGGAGAGACCCAGCAGTAAGACAGTCCCAAAAGATAGATGGGGGCTCCCTAAAAAGGCACAACTGAAACTCAGAAGACAAGGACTATGATTAAGTGAAAAAGAGGAAGAGAACTATTCTGTAATAAAATTGAATGAAGTAGTAAAACTAAACAGCTAGCATAGTTTGGGATTTTTTTTTTTTTTTGCTTCATGCTTAATTTTAAAAGTGCTTAAATAATTTAGCGTTTACTATTTTTAAAATGAAGATTGTATTTTCCTCCAGGCTTTTCAGTCCTATCTTAACAGTTTCACAGAATTATAGAGTGGTTTGGGTTGGAAGGGACCTTAAAGACCATCTAGTTCCAACCCACTGCCGTGGGCAGAGACACCTCTCACCAGACCAGGTTGCCCAGAGCCCCATCCAACCTGGCCTTGAACACTTGCAAGGAGGCCACGACTACCCTGAGCAACTTATTCCAGTGCTTCAGCACTCTTAGCATGAGAACTTTCTTCCTAAGATATAATACAAATCTACCCTGCTTTAGCTTGAAACCATTCCTCTTGTCCCATCACTAGAGTCCCCTGTAAAAAGTCCCTCTCCAGTTAAAACTATGCAGGGATTTAGCAGCCTCTCAAGGCATTTTGCATCAGCCCAGATATCAGCTCTGCTGTATTTGTGCCGTTTATGTGCTACTGCCTAGCTAGAAGCATAGCTTCAGTTCAGATTTCTCATTCCTCACATGCTTCCATTAGCTAAGGTCCAACCAAAAGCAGCAACCAATTTCTCATGTGTCATCTGTATTTTACAACATTAGGCAGATCCAGCTCTGTAGATCACTGCTCTGTGGCTACTGTGGAAAACCAGACTGTTCTTAGGAAGAGCTCACAGTCTGACTCCTATCTGTGATTTGAGTGGCTAACTAAAATCCTTTGCAAATTATCTGTCACTTCTTTGTAAGCCCTGGTTCCCTTCTGCATGTCTGAATTTGGGCTGGGGATAATGAACTTCCTGTGTCATTGACTGGGACACAAGGAAACTCATTGTACGCTCACCAAGGAGGAGTATATCAGTAAGGACCTTATAAGACAGCTCTGAAGGGTCTTGTTAGGAGGACTTATTCTCTGAGTTTCAGTCGTTTGATTAAGTGGATCATGCGATAAATACTTATAATGAACTTCTTCAGATGCTGCCAGGGGAAGCCTAGCAGATAAAATGCTGAATCCCACGGCATTGCTCTCGCATAACAAAATGATTACAAAGATGGAAAAATCATGCAATTCACTGGCTTCTCCTTCTACTCAGAACAGCACAACACTGTTACACAATTTTCTCTCTGATGCTCCAAATGAAAATATTCTTGCTACTAAATCCCGTTCAAACTAGTGCAATTTTCCTCCTGCTACTCACCAGGCCAGATTACTGCCACATGAAACCATTTCTAAGCAAGTCCAGTCATGCTTCTGAGTCTTTTCTTACTAAAGAAAATAAAACAACAACAAAAAAGCATATAACCAAACCAAATCTGGCCATAAACTCATGAGTAACACAAGCTAGTTTGACTAGTTTAAAAAATAAAAGTCAACTGGAATCACCACAGGGTAAACCTCATCTCATCGGCAAGAGTGGGAGAGGTCAAAGTGCAGGTCATGTTCAAAAGCGTCTCTTGCAGTTTCATCCAATACCTGTAGGATGGATAACCAGGGTAAAATGGTCTCTCCTCACCCCCGTTATCTCATTGCTTCTACTTCTCAGCAGCACAGCCTGTCATCTTTTTCCCACTCTCTCAAACTGCCTCCTTGTTAAGATGCTACAGTGCCTCTACAGAAAGAGCCCTGGGTCAGGGTGGAGTGTGAGATGCACTTGCTCCTGCCCTACCAGTCACCATAAATGATGGCACTGCTCCTCCAAGGCCAGTACTGTATCCCTGCCTCAAGTGTCATCTGTGGCACTTGTGGGGGATTGAGTGTCTTTAAGAAAGTTTTCATCAGGTCCTGGGACTAAGATGGGAAAGGCACACAGAGCCTCCACTTCTTGCTGAGCAATAATATCCATGTGCTCTGGCTACCATGGGCAAGAGCCGATGCCCCATGACATACCTCAGGCTGGCCTAATAGCTGATGAAAATACCTGTAAAGGCTCTGCTATGCTGAAAAGAGCAAGGAGATCTGCTGGCACTTTCAGGGAGATAGAGGTGACTGTGGTTTCCACTGGCTATGGTACTGCTGTCAGTGAGTCTGTGGAGAGATATGGAAGGGTTGGGCTCTTAAGTGAAGTAACTGGGTTAACTTGGGACATTTAATTTAGCAAAGGGGAAGTGGAGGCATGAATAATGCCTTTCCCTTCAGCTACTTATTGACATTGGTTTTCCCCCAGTCCAGATTCCTGACCTTACATAGTTGTAGCTAAGATGGCAAAGCCAGTTACTAGCAATGCCTGTCCTCAGGCTACCTCACTCCATACTATCCCACTGAGTAATCAGCTCTTTTCCCAGAGTCACTGGGAAATCACCTTAAATGGAATTGCTTTGGGAGTTCAGGTGTCAGGAGAAATAAGAGGGCAAAGAGTGGTAAAGGACATATCAGCTTCAAAGGTTTGTTCTGCACATCACCACTAGGTCTGTCAACAATGTTTGGTTTTGGAACCAAACTGGCAATGGTGATTTCTCCACTACCCTTACAGCCTTTGCATTTCCCTCCTGCTCTAAAGCCATACTGCACAAGACAAGAATGCCCAACTTGGCATAGACATTCAATCACTTGTGTATCAACACCAGAAAGCCTGGGTGGCCACAAGGTTGCTTTTGTGCAGTGCCTTGGAGAATGATCTTGGTTACGGCTGCCGTCTCACTGTGCTCCCCAGTCTGATTGCTCCTCATACACATGAGCAGGCCTATGCTGCCTGCCCACTGCACTGGGCAGATGCTAAACCACTTTATTGACTGCCAGTGTGTTAAACTACACAACCTTGCAAGTGAGGACTGTGACTGTAGTTTGCATAAACACTACAGCTGGCCTAGAGGCAAGCCTAGAAGCACCTAGGAGCATCCTTAGTGTATAACACTAACACAGTCATGCTATTTTTCAATCCATGGGATTGCAAAGGTGTAGTCGAAGGGATAACATAATCCCAATCAGCTCTGAGCATTGTCATGGCATGTGAAAAAGAAAGCTGTATCTTGATTTAATGTGCAGCTAAAGGAAATTCACACATCTAACAGTGAGAATAAAAGGTGTCTTCAAAACATGTTTCCCATGTGATCAAGAGTCAGTAACGATACTGCTGCTGGACTCAGTCACCAGAGGACAACAGGACTTTAGTTCTGCAAACCAAGTGAAAATTTGCTCTCTAAATTGTTTTGTTTCTGCTTTACAAGGAAGACTCCTGAAAACATTGGTGTACTAACCTTAACAATATTTTGGTATTTTGAACTGAATACACTCCCACAAAACATTCCCTTACATTGTACTTGCAAGTTTGGTATTTCAGGATAGCTATGAATGCTGGACATGAAAGGATTTTTCTCCCCTACTTCATGCTCAGAACAATTTAGGTAAAAATAATTTAATTCTAGGAAGTGACTGAAAAGGAAAAAGCTGGTGTGGTTTTTATGTAAAATCTGTGTCCCCAAGTTCTGAGTGTCTGGTTTTAAGAAACTCAATTCCTCAAGAACTAAAGACAACTTTTGAAACCATAAGGCATACTGAAACTGAAAATCAGGCTATGGTACTTCATTTTTCACTCATCTAGCACCACATAATCCTGTTACAGATGTCTACTGTGAGACTCTAATATTTAAATATTTTGCAGCAAAGAGCATCAGGGAGCATTAAGTATCATTTCCTTCCGACTTAAATCTTTACATGGCTCTTCCTTCTGCATGACAGCACAGATGAGGGTGTTTGTGTTTTGAACCAATAACACTACCCTATCCATGAATTAGTCTGAAATTTTGAATCAGATCAGTATTGATACCATTGCATTTTTTACTAGTCTCAAGCTTGTATGTATTGAATATCATCCACGGATTTCCTGTGAAGGTCTCACCCAGGCACTGAAAATCTGGTGTACCCAACTAATAAATAAAGCTAGTGAGGCAGGAGCAAGAAAAACCATAGCATACTTCTGGGAATCACTCCAGGGAAATGAATATGCAAGATGGCACACCACCCTACACAAAGCTGGCAAAGGTAAAATAACATTTGGGTTCAATCATTATAGAAAACAAAATTCTCTGTTCATGCATGCATGCTGGTCTTCCACTGAAACAAAAGGGCCAAGCTAAAACTGGACTTGGGCTTTCAGCAAATAGAGCTGCTATTAAGAGTTGTAGCTTATTTAAATAAACTGGGGCATTAAGTGTGAATTTGACACCTGGCTTTGATAAGGCCCATGAACTCCTTGGGAATGGCTATCTGAAGTGCTGAGAATTATACATACGGATGAATTTCACAACCAGGTCAAAGGACCAAGGCTGGACAGGTACCTCCTACCATACCCAAAGGCAACACTGTGTTGGCCTCTGTGTTTGCCACCAAGAAGGACCTTTAGCTCTGCCACTGGATGCAACCCAGGAGGTGCTGCACAGTGGGGACACAGGCCATACCAGACTTTGATGTGAGCGATGGCCCTCTCTGTTGTCAGACAGCCATCCAGAAGGGAAGGCTGGGCTCATGAGAAGCTCTTGAAGGGTCTTTAACAGCCCTGAATGACTACACCTGGGCCCTGAGTGACCCCACCCACCCCACCCTGCCCCACACTGGTAAAAGCAGGGTTCATTTGCAGAGATCTGGCAGTTTCCTTGCAGAATTAATCTAAACTCCAGATATGCCTTTACCTTAGCAGTCACAATGCACATATCTATATAGAAGGAGGATTAAAATCTGGTGAAGAAGGAAAAGAAGAACAATTGTCTTGTTTTCCTGTAATGGGTTAGATAAGCATGCTTCCATCTGTGCTTTACTTTTTTTTCTATCTTGAGAGTAGGATATTACATTTACTGGCTCTGACTCTTTCCTCAGATCTCACGCTTTTGCTCTCCTTCTGCTCCACTCTCAATTTCATAGTATTTTTTACTTTTTTCTATCAGGCTTTGCACTAGCTGATCCCCTGTTTTGTTTCCTGTTGTCATTTATGAGACATGGAAAAGCCGAAACCACTGCATACAATGTATGAGAGTGATAGGATGGCACAGAAGTGCTCATTATGCAAGGTATGAATTGGCACAGAAGTCATCCTGCAACTATGCAGATTGTAGACAGATGTCTGCCTCTGTTTTGTTGGCTGCAATTTGGAAATGTAGAGAATTCTTCAATAGAAAGTGTGATGTGGTCTTGCCAATTTTTATTTCATTCTGGATTGGTCCATAGTTTTGCTTTTAAGGTTGTAGGCTTCCTGTTGTCTTATAACCGCTTTCCTGGGAATGTTTTTTGGCAATTTTGCTTGGGTTCTTAAGTATTGTATGTGACAGTAGAATTGCTGCTTCCTGTACAGAGATAGCTCTGAAACAGCTATTTATTGCTGTCAGACTTCATTAGAAACTTTTCAGATTTGGAGTTTAGGAATAGTATCTTTAAAGTAGTAATTTACACTGTCCCAAATGTATTTTGTTCAGGTACTGTTGCCTTGCACATGGGTTTGGAAATCACTTTATCTTTTGTACAAATAAATATGGTTGTGCTGTCAAGTGTCACTACTTTCACTACACAAATGGCCTGTAGGAAAGCTTTTCTTTCTTATCTCTAACTGAATGAGAAATTACAATATAGCACCAGGATTTTGAGAAGTATATCTGCATCAGCTGCTGGGCTTTCATCTTCACTTATGGGACTGCGAACCCTTATACACCTATACAGCAATGTAAGCCTTGCAGCTCCTTGAGATTTTAATTTGGGCAACAGCACACTTGGTCCATCTTGTGTCTATGTGAATCCCAAGTGTGCAGGAGGATAATGACAAGGCAGCAGGGGCTGTATGGGATATGCACACATTTAGCACTGATCACTTACTGATAGGTAACTAATTTTTGGTTCTCCTCCCTATAAGCAATATGTACCTCTACTTCCACCCCAGTGTACTCACTAGAAATCATCGGTTTCTCCCATAGCAGCCTCAGATTCTTGGGAGGCTGCAGTTGAGACAATGCTCTGTGTTGAATCCCATCAAGAGTTGTTACTGCATTCTATGTAACATCTGTTGAATCGGGAAGACAGGTCAATGCTCTGTGGATGTCTAAGATAAATAATTTCCTTGGTGAAACTGCCAGCACAGATACTGCTCTGACAGCATATGATCTAACAGTTTACTGGAAATGCCACCACAAGAGAGGCTTACAGTCTAAAGTATAACTAAATAGGAAAAACCAAGTTAATATCTTAAACTATGCTACTTCTTGTAGTTTACTGGGTACCACTTCTATCCCAAGTGTGGAAAGAGAACTCTGTCTCCACTCTGTCTCCAGAAACATGCATTTTGAGGGAGCAATACGAACACCTTAATCCCAACACAAATCTTAGTAACAAATAGGGTTGATGGGTGGTAGGATAAAGGTAAAGCATAATTTATTATTTACATAATCATATATAAATCCCTACATTCTGAGTGCTAAACGCTTATGCCCCATACATATGTTTTATTAGACTACATTTGTAGGAGAAGGACAGTTGTGACCTCCCCTTGAAAGGGGATGACAAAAACACCAAACAAATCCTCTTTACAAAAAAAATTCTTCAGTTAATTTCATTCATTCTGCATGTGTAAGGACCCACAGAATTCTTCCATGTTCTCTTTCCAGTCAAAATGAACAGTGAAAAGGTACCATGTCCATTCATGTTCAGTTCTGGGGTTTTCCAACATTTCAGACATCCTGCATAGTTTACCATCAATGACTTCTCACCTAGAACAAGACTTACTGTAAACCAATATGATATGATAGATGCAATGTAGGCCCCCTGCTGAATGAGGTCGGTGCCCTGGAAACAAAGGATGCAGAGAAGGCAGAGATACTGAACACCTTCTTTGCCTCTGTCTATACTTCTGGGGGCTGTCTTGATATAAAGCCCCAGACTGCTGAGGAGGTTAAGGTAAGAGAGAAGCCTGCCTTGGTTGATGAGGACTGGGTTAGGGATAAGTTGAGCAAACTGAACGTACACAAATCCATGGGCCAAGACGGGATGCACCCGCGTGTGCTGAGGGAGATGGCGGAAGTCATTGCTAGGCCACTCTCCATCATCTTTGCTAGGTCCTGGGGAACGGGAGAGGTGTCTAGGGACTGGAAAATAGCAAATGTTACCCCAATCTTTAAGAAGGGAAAGAAGGAAGACCCGGGTAACTATAGACTGGTCAGCCTCACCTCCATCCCAGGNAAGCTGGGTGGTGTTGCCGACAGCCCTGCAGACTGTGCTGCCATTCAGCAAGACCTGGATAGGCTGGAGAGCTGGCCTGAGAAAAATCTAATGAGGCATAACAAGGGTTAGTGTAGAGTCTTGTATGCAGGCAAGAACAACCCCAGGTACCAGTATAGGTTGGGGACTGACCTGTTGGAGAGTAGTGTAGGAGAGGGATCTGGGGGTCCTGGAGGACAGCAGGATGACTATGAGCCAGCAATGTGCTCTTGTGGCCAAGAGGGCCACAACAGCATCCTGGGGTGGATCAGAAGGGGGTGGTTAGCAGATCAAGAGAGGTTCTTCTCCCCCTCTACTGGAGTATTGTGCCCAGTTCTGGGCTCCTCAGTTCAAGAGGGATGTGGAGCTGCTAGAGAGGGTCCAGTGAAGGGCAACGCAGATGATGAAGGAGGACGAGCACCTCCCTTACAAGGAGAGGCTGAGGGAGTTGGTTCTCTTTAACTTGGAGAAGAGGAGACTGACGGGTGACCTCATTAATGTCTACAAATATTTGAGGGGTGGGTGTCAGGAGAATGGAACTGGGCTATTCTCAGTGTCATGTAGTGATAGGACGAGAGGCAATGGTTGTAAGCTGCAACATAGAAGGTTTCACATCAACCTGAGAAGGAACTTCTTCCCGGTGAGGGTGACAGAGCACTGGAACAGGTTGCCCAGGGGGGTTGTGGAGTCTCCTTCACAGGAGATGTTCAAGGCCTGCCTGGATGTGTTCCTGTGTGACTTGTTCTAGGTGATCCTGCTGTGTCAGGGGGATTGGACTAGATGATCTTCCGAGGTCCCTTCCAATCCGTAATGATTCTATGATTCTATGGTTCATGTAAGCCTCTAGCTGACATGAAATTGTGCGTTCAGGTAATGCTGTTTCTTCCTTCTTTGACCTTTGGTTACCTAAAATGTTAGAAAACATTAAAATTATACATTTTTCATGTATAATTTTAACAATTCTATGTTTGGTTTGCTGTGATACTTTTAAGCATAATCATTAAGCTGATACAAGTACTTACACTAGTTTAAGAGGTGAACTAAAATTACTGTATCTGCACTGCAGGTCTCTATTGTCTTTATACACCAAACAATTTGTTCCAAATAGCTAATGGTATACAAAAACAGGGACTGTGTATCCCCTAGTTAAATAATGCAAAGTTCTACTCAGTCTTATAAAGGTTCACCTTAAGTGAGTAAATGAAAAAATTAATCAGCACAAGTTTTGAATGTGACCAAAACACAAGATACCCATATTTCAGCGTTCAGCACTCTCAGCAATAACTGATGACCACCCCTGCTCTTTGCCTCCTGGACTTTTTAACTCCCAGAAAATACAGATCTTCAAATACAGGCACAAGAAAAAGGACGGGTTCCTGTGTGACTTGGTTTAGGTGATCCTGCTGTTGCAGGTGGATTGGACTAGATGATCTTTCGAGGTCCCTTCCGATCCGTTATGATTCTATGAACAAAATGAGAAAAAAAAAAAAACCAAAACATTCTCTGAACTCAGCTGGAGAAGGAGGCTGCTGTCCTTCCGTCAGCAAGATGGTGTTGATCAGCTTGCCTTTCTGCAAGGCAGCTCCTGGCAGCTTCTGCTTGGCTGCGCACTCAGTATGGGACATGGAAAGAAGAGATGGGGCTGCTGCGACAGGCATCTGGAAATGTTGGTTATTGTAGTTGACATTATAGTGGGGAGGAAGGTAAGGAAGGAAAATGCAACCAAACAATTGATTTGCAACTCTCTGACACTATGTATTTTATTTGCCTTGATCCCATTTGGCCCATGTAAGTTTGACAATCTCTGTCTTTTGGTCTTCTTCCACATACTCCCACTGCTAAGCTTTCCTGTGTGCCAAATGGCCCAGATGTTTCTCCTCCCCTGACTGTCTACTAATTCAGCCAAGCTACTCCTGTGATCAACAGGCAAGAGTTACAGGAAGAGCATGCCTTTTCAGTAACACATCCTGCAGCTCAGTGAAAACTAAAAATAAGTATTTTAAATATTAATAATATTAAATTAAAATATGTTAAACACTGAGGTCATAGAAGGGTTTGATTTGGTGCCTACTAATTTTGTTAACTTTCATATGTAATTATATTTAAAGAGATTTAAAATTATACAATGAATTACAGAAGGCTGTTACAGAATTTCTCATTCTTAAGACTGGAGTAACAGAAAATTTGCTCACACTTGCTCTAATGCTGCCTGAAGAGATAGAGAAACAGGCAAAGAAAGCAAAGCAGGACATAGCTGTAGCTGGCTCTGCTTACAGCATCACAGAATATTTGGAGTTGGAAGGGACCTGAAGAAATCATCAAGTCCAACTCTCTTAAATGCAAATATTTAATAGCCAAATGTTTCTAATAACAAGTCACCTATTCAGTATCAAAGGATATATTTAACTCCCTGGGCAAGTTTTGGCTTAAGCTTATTAGGCATGTGGTAGTTGAAAGGTAATATACAAAGGAAAGATAAACATCTTCTGAATCCTTTTACCAACAAATGGGAGAGGGTGGGAATTACGTACACTGTGAACAGTACTGTGACAAGGGACCGGGCTGTCCAGATGCCCAAATTGGCTCATTGTGCCTACTGCCAGTGGGCACGTTAGCTTAACACTCAGAGGAGTGGTAAGAATGTGGTTATCGAGCCATGAGGAAAGTGCAGTAAATCTCTTTGTGTCATTTCCCTGTGCTCTTCAAACACAGTTACATAAACCCAACCCATATTTCCTCCTTATTATGTGGCAAATATAATCCTCTTTCAATAGAAAAAAAAATATCCAAAATACATGTTAAATAATTTGCAGGAATGACTAATAATTCTGCTGACTAGTAAAAATCTGGTTAGAGAAGCTAGGGATGGTTAAAAAATCTGGTTAGAGAAGCTATGATGGCTTTTTAGGAGCAGGACAAAGTTTATTTGATTCTTTGTAACTGAGTGTCCTCAGCTGAACCTAACAGCCCTTTGCTGTGCAAGGATTATAACTCAGGCTGCAGTTGGATCAGCCTTAATTTCTATTTTTAGTGCAGATCTTGCTCCTTATTTAGTTCTAATTGCATAGCCAGAACTGCGTTCTCAGCAGCTCACTCAAAAGCCTGCTTGTTCTGTTTTATAACTTTTCCAGACAAAAAGATGGGAAGCCTGTAGCTTTCCAAACAGCTTTATTTTAGGAGCCTGCAATATGATACAGTTTAAAACCCAAGGGCCACATGAATCCCTGCTGAAATACTATTGACTTTTTCTGGAGTTTTACTCAGCAAGAATTTGGCTCCTTCTAAGTTAACCAGGATACTTTAAAAAAAAAAAACAACTCACAAACTGCTCCTGCCCAAACCTTATTTACCCTAAATACTAAAAAAAAAAAATAAAAAATACTGAAACACACAACAATATACATCTGGATCAAATTCTCCAGAAAACACTTTTTGTCCTCCTTAGATTAATAGTTTATAAATACAATTAATGGAGGCAACTATTAGCCAAAAAAACCCAAATAGGCAAAAATGGAAAACACTGATTGTAAAGAACCTCTTAGCAGGGATGACTACTCAAGTATTTTTCTGCGTCTCAATTAAAATATTTATGATTTTGAAGGAAGTTTTGTCACTACTGCAAGGAGTTGCTGTAATTCTGTCAGAGGCAGATATGATGTCTCACCTCCACTTCTTGGATTTGTTCCTGGAACATCCCTTTAGTCAGATATACTTAGTCATATTTCCATGTGTTGTACCTAAGTGCATGACAAAGATTAAGAGGATAAAGGTGGTTTGTGAGGCTGCAAACACACCAAATGTAAAAAAACCTACACTGCTAATACACGTAAAGCATATTTTTATATACATGTACTGAAAAACATTGTTCAGCATGGCTATTATTTCTGTGTCTGAAGAAACTTTGCAACTTACTGCACTCCGAAATTACACATACCTCCAAACAGGTCTTCTATTTAATCTCTCTGCATGCACAGATCTCTTCTGAGACTTAATCCTGAACCCTTGCTCTCCCAACCTGCCATAAATCACTAAGCAATTGTCATGTTGCTCAGGCAGTGATAACTGAATTCAGTCATCTTTATTGTACATGTAAGGATATCCAGCACCCCATCTGCAGTGGGAAGACTGACAGCAGATGGAAATTTCCCTCAACTGTCCCTATATTCAGGCTATTGATGAGACCTTTTATGCCATACTGAGAACTCAAAGGCAGATTAAAAAGAAAATTAAGTGGAGGAGTAAGGAATTAAAATCAGGGAAGGGAAGGATGGAATATTATCATTGGAGATTAAATTACTATTTAATTAGTCTTCAGTCAAACACTGGACAAATTACAAAGCCAGTACAAAACTGAAGGGCAATAAAAACTATGTATTCAGCAGGTCTGTGTACTCTGTGTTCCCCAAATATCCCACTTATTCTGTTGAAATGGTAGGTATTCCAAATCCATGTTTCTCAATTTAAGTGACATGGACTAGAGAGAGAGTTTGAATGCCACAAGGCAGGAGAGGTTAGAAACTGAAAGGACTGGAATTACCAACTGAAAACTAGGGCCCAAGTACTTGGAAGTGGTTTTTCCTAGCTGCTATCACGGACACTGTATTCTTGAACCCTAAAAGGAGACTACTGACATGTGGGTATTTGGGGTGTGGCCATGCTACTCAATGTGACATATAAAGTTGAAATATTAACTCAGTTAGAAAAATACAGCAAAAACACTGGCATCAAGGTTTCCACAGCGCAATGCTGAGCTGCAGGGGGCCAAGGTGTAGCGTGGAAGTGTCTGTACCTTTATAAGAATATGCCATGTTCCATGAAGGTCGAGAGAGATCTTTCACAGGGAGACTACCTGGACTGATACAAGGAAAGAACCCAAGAACTCTGTTTAGAGTTTTTGAGGAGGTAATTTATTCGCTAGCGAGGCACACAGGGTTCATACCGCTCCAGTCATGTGCCCCCAACTAGACCCAAAACCACGATTGTCAATATTCAATAGATTTTCCCACTACGCCTAATACATAGTGATGACCTGCCCCGCTTCACATGCAAACTAAGTCTTCCTTCTGGTCAAGCACCCTTATCTTAAGCTTGGTCTGAATTCCTTTCAGAGACATCATCCTTTCCCAGAAAAATGTGGGGTCCTCTGGTTTCCTTATCGCTAGGGATGGACCCCCACTGTGGATAGAATTTGGCTTGTTATCTTGTTCCGGACTGTTTGCCTTCTTGCTGTACCGGGCAATTATTTTCTAAGTTATGCTTGTCCCACCAGTCAGGACTCATGACAAGACTTCCTCTGTCAAACCACTGGCATGGACTTTTTTATGAAAAACATCAAAAACTATCAATTTGTCCTCAGCTACATTCTGGACATTTTTTTTTTCACAAGTGATTGCTGAATGCATCTGAAAGAAATACTGATCTAAGTCTATATATCTTTGTTTATAATTCAACACTATAAAGACTGCACCAACAAATGGATTTTGTATCTGATGTCATAACTACTTCTACATTTTCAGTTAGGAATGACCAGTTCTGTGTTTTGAATTAGGAAATGTGTGTAACATTAAAATAAATTATTCAAGTGTCACAAAATAAAAATTAAGTAGGTCACTTTGAAGTCAGTTTTCATGGCAGTTGTTAGTTTGGGTGTTTTTGTTGTTTTTAAATGAGAGCATGAGTCCATTCCCTCAGCACCACTTAATCACTTGTAACTTTCATGAAGAGCAAACAAAAGGCTTCTTTTATTTATCCATTATGTTCCTAAGAGGTGAGAACAGCTTGCTGCAAATGAAAATCATTAAAGCATTCTGCACTGCCATTAACTGTCTGAATATCTTTCTATGCAAATGTAGCACATAACCCAGTGAAACTGCAGCCTCATGACCTTCTGCATTGAAAATCTTTGCCTTATGACTCTCTTAACAGCTAAAAGACTCTCTCTCATGTGCCTTTGTATAAGTGCTTGGTTTGGATAGACATGGAAATGGAGTGCAAGTCATTACACAACATACTCAGTTTCAGACAACCCTTCACCCCAGCTGGGTAATGGGGAGCATCAGAGATACTGGATTTGTAACAGTGCTACAGAATGAATAACAACTTAAAATGTGATTGCCCAGATCTGATCCTGCATGCAATGACACCCATAGCTTCACTCAGATGAGTAGTTCTATTTGTGACACAATGAACATATAATAATGCTAAACCTTAGGTGAGGCCTAATCAGATAAAAAACCTACTTCTTTAGAACTTTGTCCTTTGTGCAGTCATTTATACCCATGTGAACGGCATACAGAACACTGCCATTCTTACAAAGTCACAAGCCGCTTGGCCAACCAAGATGGATGAATGCATGGCGTTAGAGAGCAGTCCTCAATACGCAGTACCTAGCAACAGGAACACACGAGAACTTCTGCATTCTTTACAGCCTTAAAGAGACACATGGATCATCAAGCAGGTTACTGAAGGCCATTTATAGCTGTTCAGTCTGCCTCTCTACTTCAGGAAATTTATCAGGCACAAATGGGCACCTGCTGCGCAAGTGATTTTTCTTGGCAGAGGTTAAGGCTATCTCCTTCTCCTTTGGGACAGGCACCTTCATTGCACACTGTTAACGCAGCAGCAGTTAGGACACTGCATTATTGAGTGGATTGGATTCTGGGGTTTCCATTGCACTGTCTCTTATGAGAGTGCCCCCATTAGCAGAGGGATTCACATGAAGCATCTCTTACCTCCAGCTTGGGGTTTTGCCACTCAGTGCTGAAGAAGGAAGACTTAGAAGCCAAAAGGAATAAGGAAGCTTTAATCTCCTAGACCTGCTTATGTCTTTTCATTCATCAGTAATTACACAGCTTGCATACACACTACAGAGTGCAGGAACCAAACACTTAAGCAAGGACCATTACCACTAATTTATTTGGGCATTATGCCAAGCACTTAATGTATTTTAAGTGCTTAGAAAAGAAAGAAAACAGTGGAACTGAATATCCCTAAAGTTCCTGTTCAGAGTTTGGCAAACTGGCACATTCAAAAAACTTTACCAGAGACACTGCTGCTTGGCCTGTGATGTTTAGTAAAATGGTTCCCAGGAAGAAGTTGGAATGTTGGGCTGCTCATTATCCATGCTGTGACGCTGAGACACTGTGAGCATGCGGAGTGGCAGTTTAGGTCCACATGAACCATGTGAAACCATGGTTTTGGAAACTGATGAAGGAGTGCCATGTGAAACAGTGCTCCTACCCTGCTCAGGGGACAGCACGGGGAGGCAGAATCATAAAATCACAGAACAGTTTAGATTGGAAGAGGCTTCACAGATCATCTAGTTCCAAACTCTCTGTCATCAGTAGGGACACCTCTCACTAGACCAGGTTGCCCAGAGCCCCAAGACGAGTTGCCTAAAGCCCCAGATGAACACAGTGTGCTCTCTCTCGAGTCCTTTTTTATTTTGCAATGTAGATGTAATATATGGTACAGAACATTACAAAGAAGCCAGTGAGGAAATAATGAATTCTACTGTCAAAGTACAGTTCGTGCACAATAATTTCATTTTTTTTAAAACTTTGAAGTAGTGACGTTAACAATCTATACATAATTAAATTAAAATAAGCTTTCAGATTTTTACTAGGAACACAGGAATAAATTATGCTAACAACAATTCAATAATTACGGATATGTTATGCCTCTTAACACACTCATTCACCTCTTTTTCTGTCAGAACATCAGAAATAAAGGGTATGTTTCCAGGTAGTGCACTTTATCCCTTTTGGTTGACCACTACTGCATTTTCTTTTTTATTTGAGCAACATTTACTTCTAAACACATTATTTTAACTTAAAAAATACTAATCTTTTCAAAGTGTGATAAAAGATAAGATAAAGCTGACTTGGATAAGTTTGACAAACATGGAAGCTGTTAAATTTTTGTTTAAAACAAGCAATTTCTGACATACTCCAAGCAAAACATAACTCTATTCGGTAAGGAGAAGCAGAAATGAGGAAACAGGTTGCTCAAATGTTGAGGCAACAGAAAGAAACTCAGGTTACTGGTAGTGAAACGTGGATAAACAAGTTTAAAAAGTTGCAGCTAGAATACCAAATGAGAGAATGTCCCAGGCTGGAAAAGACCTCAGACATCATCTAGTTCCAAATCCCTGACTCTCACCAGCCCGGGTTGCCCGTAGCCCCATCCAACCTGGCCTTGACCACTTCCAGGGAGGTGGCAGCCACAACTTGTCTGGACAACCTGTCTCAGTGCCTCACCATCTTCACAGTGAGAAATTTCTTCCTAAGATCCAGTCTAAATCTGGTGCATTTTAGCTTGGGGCCATTCTCCCTTGTCCTATCACTAGAGTTCCTTGTAAAAAAGTCCATGTATTCTTTAAAAAAATTTGTTGTTTTTCTCCAAGAAAAACTAAGAAAAGATGGACATCTTTTGGTAAGAAATCAATTTTCTTTTTCCAACAAATAGATATTTTTTAAAAAAACTGTGATTTTAAAGTTTATTCATTACAGCACAAAAATAGTGCAAGTTTTAGTCTATACCTAAAGATGAACCCAAAATAGCCACCACAACTGCTGTCTTTAGCCAACAATGAAAAAGAACAATCAGGAGAGGCAGGAAATGTTTTTTTTTTTAATAAAAGGCATACTAATTTTTTTCAAAACATAAGAGGTCTTGGCATTGACAATTCTTGTTTGAGATGTCCAGTTCTAATGCCTTATTTCAGAATAACACAGTTTTTGCAGACAAGCCCAAAACTACATTTGATTTACTGACTGATTCCCTTCTATTTCCTTTTAAAGATAAAGAATGTGTTTAAAGCTGAGTGTGAGAATGTGATCACTTCTTGGAAAGCTCTCTTCCCTCTCTAACAATCTGAGACTCTTTCAAAGTCACTTCTCAGCATAACCATTTCCCCTATATGTAAGTATCTTAACTCGATAATTTTCTTTGCAAAAGCCACAGTCCTAATGTTAACACATCACTTAATTACTGGACAAAATTAAATAGGTCAAAAGCCTAAGTGCTGTCCTCACTGAAAAATACTGAAAAAGTCGCACAGCAAATAGGAAGGTGGAGGTGCAGTGGGTGTGGAGACTGGAATATGGCATTGCACCTAATACTTTACAGATTCTGGTGCAGCTTTGTGTAATTTGATTAGCCAAGTAATCAACTTCCTGCTTTTGGAAGAAAACAAGTATTACTGATTTTGTAACTAAAGCAGCTGCAAGATTACTCAAGAGACAGCAGGAAACATGCACCATATTATAACAGAATCCAGGCTCAGTCACTTAACTGCACAGCATCCATAGAGAACAGATCTGATCTCTGTACTCGACTAGGAGTCTACAAGCAACAAAATTTTCCCCGAAAGAATCTGGAAACAACATGTCCTTCCTTTCAATCTCTCCTAAACATCAACTAACATATCACATTAGTTTAGCAGATCTACTCCATAAATTTCTTTCAAACTTGTATCTCCAATTGTATATATTGCATGCTTTGACATATAAAACAATCAAGAGACTGGTATGAAAATTATTTTAATCTACAAAGTTCCAAAATTGTTAAAGTATCTATGTGCTGAGGGGGTGTGCATTTTCAGTGTCATTCTTTTGTAGATACTACTAAAATTGCCAAATTAATAATAATAGTAACAATATCATCTAAATATGGTATGATCCTTGCAATGCAAGTACTGAGCAAGAACAAACTCTGGAAAAAGTGAACATTTTGAAACAGGGCTTTGTTAGTCATAAAAATTTATTTTAAACATCTAGACAAGAGCACTGCCTTTGAAATTCTAAGCTACACTAACTTAATTTCAGGCCAAACAATCTTGAAAACATTAGCCTTAGAGGACAACAGAATCCTAGGCAGTATTTAGCTTACAATAAAACAAACACCACCATCTTCCGCAAAAGCCAGAACAAAATACACAGTCCAAAGGAAATATTTCGATATTACGTAACTCAATTTTAGGAAAGTATTTGGTACTCCCATGAAACCTCAAAAATAACTCAAAATTTTGGATAGATTGCAATGCTGAATAAGAGGTACAAAAACACAGGGACTGTGCAAAAATTCTGAAGCTTAAGGAAGACTGAATATTGTAGGGCTCAATAGGAAACTTTGAGAACTGGCAAGAAATAAAATAATCCAGGATGAAGGACAAGTAGCTATCTGTCTGTATGTGTGGAGCCACAGGAACTGCTGTGAGGCCTTTTTTTATTTGACATCTTCATTAATCCCTGAGCAGTCACAATGTGGACAGCTTTGCAGACATCCAGATACCTCAAAGTAACTTATAATGGCTAAAATGAAATCAGAAAACAGTAAAATGAAATTCAGTACAAGAAAAGGCAAGCTACTGCTATGGAAAAGACAGAAATATTCTGAACAGATTCTGGAATATATTCAATAGGATGGAAACAGCCCAAAGGCACAGTATTTGTAAAGGATCTAAGAATAACAAGCAAAGAGCAACTACAAATAGATTTGTAACAGAGAACCAACAAAGAGGCTAATTTAGATTTGACTTGCATACTTGGAAGCCTTGTATCCTGGAACAGGAAGGTAACAGTTTCTCTATAGACAGCCGTAGAGCAGACTGCAAAAAATTTTATTTGTGGACAAACAACACACTTCTTCAAGACTCTAAGTGAACCAAATGTTAATACACTCCAGTAATTAATTCTGCCCTACAAACAGAGGTCATATGGATGCCTGAAACAAAGTAAAGACTGTATCTGGACACAAACCATAAATTCCTCATCCACACTCTTTACAACCACACCTGGAATTCACCAGTGAGTTGTAGGCATACTACAGAAAAAACTCTGCAAATTGGATGGAATGCACGTAAAAATAACAGAAATTTTTTGGGAGCTGGAAAGACTCTAAAAGGAAATGTTACAAACTTAAACAAGTGCTACCTTACTTGCCCAAGCTAAGCAAGTAAGAAGTGCAAAATGCTTTTTTCTAAACATTACATTTGCTCTAAAACTTATTCCACAGACACAAACCCCATGAATGAAAAAGAATTACCTGAGGTAATAAAAGTTATATATACATTCTTAATTAGGAATGGAAAGATTCAGACAATACAGGAAGCATATACCAAGTTCTAAACTATAGGAAATTGGCCTAATAGAAAAAAGCAGTAGGCATCCGAAACTGCTGCATAAGATAAAAATTTTATATGACAGGGACCAATACTAGCAGAGATGGACAAAACATTTAACGGAGCTCTGCCATCTCTAACCTTAGAACATTTAAGTTTATTCTTATAGCGACACTCCTCTCTCCTTTAGAGATTTAGCATACAATAAAACAAACACCACGACTTTCCCCAAAAGCCAGAACAAATACACAGTCCAAAAGAAATCTTTAGATACACAGATGGCTATTTGTGATCTACATACTGAACTGAGGCTTCTTTCACTTTGCCTGATGCATGAGTGAGGAATGCCTTCCATAAGCCAGAATATACGGCAGAAAAAACAGAAGCATCTAAAATCAAATGGGTTTCACCACTTACCAACCAGCTCCATTTCTGTGATTCATTCACAGAAACATTTTAAACCCCATCATACATAATTTAAATAATAACCACATAGTCATGTACACTTGGCTACCTAAGTTCTAGGAGACTGATCGGGCTTTTGGCAATTACTTGAAAATGTTCCATTATGACATGGTTTTAATTACTTATTATTTGAACCACTTGGGCTAACTCTCTTCACATCTCAGTGGAGAGTTACAAGTAAATGCTTCAGCATGAGAAGTTATGCTTCACTTGCATGTTTAAAAACAGCCATACATCCAAGCTGCACTGGGACATACACACATGTAGATACGTATATATATAAATTAAATGGATTTTTCAGTTAATAAGCTCCATCCAGTCACATGTGCTTTCTCCTGGGAAGATGATGGAAGAATGAACCACATGCAGCCTCAACTGGCAGCTCTGTTGCAAAAATAAACCAATTACTTCTAAAAGTATTCAAATCCTCAACCATTTTACCCTTTATCACAGAATCACAAAATTAGTGAGGCTTTATTCAGGAGTTGATTATAAAGGTATTGAGCCTTTATTATAAATAAATGTATAATTTATATATTATTTATATAAATTACATTTATATTTA
>VXBP01007894.1:227421-243979 GCA_013400115.1 Rhinopomastus cyanomelas | reverse complement strand
TCACCAGTATCACCCCCTCCACATCACCCTTCATGTCACTAGAATCATCCCCTCCACACCACCCTACATGTCACCAGTATCACCCCCTCCACATCACCAGTATCATCCCCTCCACATCACCAGTATCACCCACTCCACATCACGTTCCACGTCACCAGTATCACCCCCTCCACATCACCCTCCATGTCACCAGTATCACCCCCTCCACATCACCCTCCATCTCACCAGTATCACCCCCTCCACGTCCCCCTCCATGTCACCAGTATCACCCCCTCCACATCACCCTCCATCTCACCAGTATCACCCCCTCCACGTCCCCCTCCATGTCACCAGTATCACCCCCTCCACATCACCCTCCATCTCACCAGTATCACCCCCTCCACGTCCCCCTCCATGTCACCAGTATCACCCCCTCCACATCACCCTCCATCTCACCAGTATCACCCCCTCCACGTCCCCCTCCATGTCACCAGTATCACCCCCTCCACATCACCCTCCATCTCACCAGTATCACCCCCTCCACGTCCCCCTCCATGTCACCAGTATCACCCCCTCCACATCACCCTCCATCTCACCAGTATCACCCCCTCCACGTCCCCCTCCATGTCACCAGTATCACCCCCTCCACATCACCCTCCATCTCACCAGTATCACCCCCTCCACGTCCCCCTCCATGTCACCAGTATCACCCCCTCCACATCACCCTCCATCTCACCAGTATCACCCCCTCCACGTCCCCCTCCATGTCACCAGTATCACCCCCTCCACATCACCCTCCATCTCACCAGTATCACCCCCTCCACGTCCCCCTCCATGTCACCAGTATCACCCCCTCCACATCACCCTCCATCTCACCAGTATCACCCCCTCCACGTCCCCCTCCATGTCACCAGTATCACCCCCTCCACATCACCCTCCATCTCACCAGTATCACCCCCTCCACGTCCCCCTCCATGTCACCAGTATCACCCCCTCCACATCACCCTCCATCTCACCAGTATCACCCCCTCCACGTCCCCCTCCATGTCACCAGTATCACCCCCTCCACATCACCCTCCATCTCACCAGTATCACCCCCTCCACGTCCCCCTCCATGTCACCAGTATCACCCCCTCCACATCACCCTCCATCTCACCAGTATCACCCCCTCCACGTCCCCCTCCATGTCACCAGTATCACCCCCTCCACATCACCCTCCATCTCACCAGTATCACCCCCTCCACGTCCCCCTCCATGTCACCAGTATCACCCCCTCCACATCACCCTCCATCTCACCAGTATCACCCCCTCCACGTCCCCCTCCATGTCACCAGTATCACCCCCTCCACATCACCCTCCATCTCACCAGTATCACCCCCTCCACGTCCCCCTCCATGTCACCAGTATCACCCCCTCTACATCACCCTCCATGTCACCAGTATCACCCCCTCACCAGCAATCTCAGCTGACCCTCTCCGGGCTCGAGGCAGCCGTGCAGGGAGCGGTGGTGCTTCGGAGGCTCCTGGCCACGGAGCAGCTCTGCACAAGTCCTGTCTGAGAGGAAGACTGCAGGCAGCGGTGGATTTGGCTTTTCACCCCCATGCCTGAGCTTTTCCTTTCCTCTGGAGCTGCTTTTGTCGTTCGTGAAACACAGAGACCCCAATAACTTCGGTGCCTGTTTCCTCGGAGAGACGGTGGCACCGACGCTGCACCCGCGGAGTCTCGCTCCAGCCCGTGTGGGTGCTGTGTGGAGAGGGGCAGGGGCACGGGGGGAAAGAGGCAAAGGGCAGAAAACTGCCTCACGCGGTGGGGGATCAGCCCTGGGGTGGTCTCAGCCCTGCTGCCTGTTGGAGGGGTCTGAGGAGCACATAGTCAGCAACCGTGCGAGGGCAGCCCAGAAGGACAAGTGTGTCCTAGGCGGGACCACTAGAGGTGCCACCAGCAGGGCAAGGGAGGCTCCATCTCCAGAGCCCCCAATACGAGAAGGACAAGGAAGTGTTGGAGGGAGGCCACAGGGATGATCAGAGGGCTGGAGCCCCTCTGCTACAGGGACAGGCTGAGGAAGTTGAGCTGTTCTCCCTGGAGTGGAGAAGGCTCCAGGTGGACCTTACAGCAGCCTTCCAGAGCATGAAGGGGCTTCAGGGAAGCTGGAGAGGGGCTCTGGTGCTGGGACAAGGGGAACGGTTTCAAGCTCAAAGAGGGAAGACTGAGATGAACTCTGAGGCAGAAATCCTTCCCTGTGAGGGTGCTGAGGCTCTGGAACAGGCTGCCCAGGGAGGCTGTGGGCTTAGGATGCAAACACAGAGTTAACCAGGGGAGGGGGGCTGCAAAGTGAACTGGCCGCAGGCGCCTCTCCGGACAGCTCTGTCTCTCCCAGCGCAGATTCCACCCCACTTCCAAAGCCGAGGGCTGCCCTCCCCTCCTCCCTCCTCAGCTCAGACCTGGGCAACCCCATCCCAGACAACACGGGGACATGAAGTCCAAGAGAAAAGCCTCCCAAGGCTGCAAAGCGTGGTCCCCTCCTGAACAAATTCACCCGCAGAGGCACTGGTTCGTTCGCTCTGGTTCACACCGGTTCACGTTCACTCATCAGCCTGGACAGGGCTGAGCAGCCTGAGCCTCCCCTCTGGGAAGGGGGATAGAGCCTGTGGTCCAGGTCTGAGGCGGAGCCCTCAGAGCAGTTAGGAAAGAGCCAGGCGCATGCCCCTGGCTGGCTGTGTGCAGCCTGACCCCCTCGCTCCCGCGGGGAGCCCAGCCGAGCAGGAGGGTGTAAACGGGTGAACGTGGGCTGGCTAACGAGCTCAGGGTTGACGACGGTGGCAGAGCCCAGCGCAGCGCTGAAATAGAAGGCAGGGGCTCGGCATGTGACCGCTCACGCTGCCGTCCAGCCGGGCTCTGGCGAGCAGCAGACAGCAGCTGCAGCCAGAAATAGAAGGCGATGAGCGACGGGGGTCTGCCTCCAGTCAAACACAGCGGTCGCTCCTCCGCTACAGCCAGGAGTCCGGGGCAGCAATGAAGTCTCTTCGGTTCATTAGTGCCGAAGCCTTCGTGTCCAACACAGAGCTGGCCAGGAGGAGCCTCAGCAGCGTTGCCCACAATCTCTTTCCTCTTCTCTTCAAAGCCAGCTACCTACTGGAGAAAGGGGACGTGATCCACGACCTGGTGGAGCACTGGCCACTGGCTGACTTAAACCTGGGAGAGCTGCTGGGGGGAACGGCGGACTGTGGGGCGGACCTGAGCCGTGGGACATGCTCGCTGTGCCTGGCAGGCTGCCTAACGGGGCTGAGAGACTACGTCCTGAGCCAGCCTGCTTCCTACAAGAAAAGGTTGAAAGTGGTCGACTTGACGGGCGTAAAAGACGTGGAAGTGCAGTTCTGTGGCTGCCAGCAGGTCATGGGCCGGTGGGCTAGGACTCAGCTGCTGGCCAAGCTCTGCTTGGAGCTGCTGGTCCACCCGCAGAGCGACGCAGGCACTGCTGGACTCAGCATCGAGGTGCTGATCAACCTCCACGTCACAGAGCGCAACTACGAGCTGGTGGCTCAGGCCCTGCTGAAGAAATGCCGCTGCCCTCTGAAGATCTGCTGTGTGGCCTTCAGATCCGACAACCTGGCGGTGCAGAAGTTCTTCTACATCATAAAGCTCATGGACCCCTCTTTGTTACGCAGACTGGAGGTAGTTCACAACGTGCGCTTGGAAATGGAGCACCTGGAGATGCTCCTCACCAGCATCCCCTTCCCCCTGCTGACGTCCTTGACCTTGCCAGCACGAACATTCAATGTGCGGAGGTTCAGCCCAGAGGACGAGCAGACGCTCAGCACCATCGGTGAGAAGATGGGTGAGATGAGGCAGCTGACGGAGCTCAGCCTGTCCTTCTCTATCCTCACAGGGAGAATACGGAAGCTGCTCAGGTAATGCGACTGTCTTGCTTTCGGGAGGCTGAGAACCTCTGGAAACAAGGGATGTGGCTGGACATCAGGGTGCTGGGTGAGAAGGGCAGCGGGGAGCTAGGACAGAGCATTTGCTGGGGAGAACAAAGGTCTGTGGGATGCACTTGGCAAAACTCACTGTGAGTCACAGAACCACTGAACAGTAGGAACTGGAAGGGACCTTGAAAGATCATCCAGCCCAATTCCCCCACCACAGCAGGATCCCCTAGATCCAGTCATTAGGGACTGGAAGGGACCTCGACAGATCATCCCGTGCAATCCCTGCAGGGCTGGAGCCCTGAGCTCTCGGATTCAAATCCTGCTGCTCTCCCCACTGAGGCTGTGCAGGCGGAGCGGTGCAAAGCAGGAGTTCATTCGCAGGGCTCACTGCGGGAGGAAAACACACTTGTTCTCCTTGCTGCAGCCTTCTGGCTCTCAGAAGAGGTTAGAACTGGCCCTGAATGAGGTGAGGAGCCTATGCTCGGGCTATGGATGGCTGTAGGAAGCCATGTAAATGCAGCTTTTCAAGGGTTGAGGCTGTGAGACTTCTTGTCTCTTTCCTTCTAGCCCACTAAAAACTCCTCTGAAGATGCTGGATGTCTCCAACTGCTCGCTGAACCACGCCGACATGGCCTATCTGGCCAACAGCCTCCATGCCAGCCACCTGGAAGCTCTGGACCTGAGTGGCCACAACATACCCGACCTTTACCCATCGACATTCTTTAAGCTGCTCAGCCACTGCTCCACAACGCTCAGGAGCCTCACCCTGGAGGACTGTAACATAGGAGACGGTCACATCAGCATGCTGGTGGTAGGTCTGAGCTCGTGTCAGCAGCTTCGGGAGTTCAAGTTCCTTGGGAACCCGCTGTCATCCCAGGCGCTCAGGCGCCTCTTCGCGTTCCTCTGCGAGCTGCCGCTGCTGCGGACCGTGGAGTTCCCGGTCCCGCGGGACTGCTACCCCGCCGACATCGCCTACCCCATCGACGATGCCAGCCTCTGCAGATACGATCACCACAAGTACCAGAGTGTGGCAGAGGAGCTGCGTCTCATCCTAGCTCAAGCAAACAGGGAGGACGTGAAGGCTTCGACCCCGCTCTTTGGCAGCTATGACGCAGCTGTTCACGAGACCAACAGCGAGCTGGGAGCTTTCTTGGTCAAGTCCTTCAAGGAGACACTAGAAAAGTTCACGACTTCTCTTAAAATGAGCTAAAGGTTACAGGATGCTCTGGCAAACCAGCACTTCAGGTGGCCAGCCCTAGACCTGCAGCCACAGGTTTCAGTGTGGTGATGACTTCACTTTCTCAGGTGAATGGTTAGTGTGGAGCAGACTCTGCTCACCTGAGGCACCGTGTCTGCGCCCTGCCCTTCGCAGCCGCTCACCTGAGGCACCGTGTCTGCGCCCTGCCCTTCGCAGCCGCTCACCTGAGGCACCGTGTCTGCGCCCTGCCCTTCACAACCGCTCACCTGGGGCACCGTGTCTGCGCCCTGCCCGTCCAGCTGCTCACCTGAGGCACCGTGTCTGCGCCCTGCCCTTCACAACCGCTCACCTGAGGCACCGTGTCTGCGCACTGCCCTTCACAGCCGCTCACCTGAGGCACCGTGTCTGCGCCCTGCCCTTCACAACCGCTCACCTGGGGCACCGTGTCTGCGCCCTGCCCATCCAGCCGCTCACCTGAGGCACCGTGTCTGTGCCCTGGCCGTCCAGCCGCTCACCTGAGGCACCGTGTCTGCGCCCTGCCCGTCGCAGCCGCTCACCTGTCTCAGTCAAACAAGAGATGTCTGAGCCTGGCCCTGGGGCGCCAGCTGCCCTGTGCCCAGGGGTGATGCTGGGTGCCTGGCACCTGTCTGCAATGGAAAAGCCTGACGAAGCTGAACTCCCCCGTGGAGAGCCCGCTCAGCAGTGGAGAAGGGAGAGGTTTATTCAGGGTTAAGGTAGCAAGAGCCTGGAGAATCCAGAGGGAAGGGAAAGTCCCTAAAGCCCTGACCTAGCTCTGCAAAACCTCCGCCGGGACACTGCGGGTGTCGGCAGCAGGAGGAATGGGATCCTCCTTTCCTAGGGGGCAGCTGGAGACGGAGCTGTGCGGTGCCCTTCGGCCAGGCTCAGGCTGGCAGAGAGACTTCCAGAGCCCTTCCTGCGTCCTGCGCTCTGTGGGAGGGAGGGAGAGGAAGGGCAGCTGCACCCTGTGCAGGGAAACGACCTGCTCCCCCCGTCCCTCCCGGCGCCTCCCACAGCTGCCTCGCAGAGGGCTCTGCTCTCTGTTCTGACCCTGCATCTTTGTCCCGATACAAACAGCTGCTGATCCTGCATTTTCAGCTCAATAAAAGCGCTGACCCCGCACTTTGCCTCAATAAAAGCAGCTTCATATTTTGTTTTAGCTGTTTCCATCCTTGGAGAAGTGTAAGACCTGACTGCTTAGAACCCTGAGAAACCTGGTCTGACCTCAGAGCTGACTCAAATGTCCTCCCACAGGTCCTTCCCAACAGAGCTGCTGTCTGTGATTCATCCTCTGAATGTTCTAAAACTGCCCTGACCCTCCAGCTGCGTTGGTTTGGGATCTGTTCGAGTCTCTCTTGCTCTCTGCCTAAAGCAAACGTCGCTCTGCAGCGGACAGGCCGGGGGAAGTCACTCTCAGTTTCTCATAAGCAGAACAAGTCACAGAACCACCAAACCATCCAGGTTGGAAAAGACCCCCGGGGTCATCAAGCCCAACCACCACCCCTGCTCTACAAGGTCACCCCTAAACAAGATCCCCCAACACCACATCTCAGCCACTTTTGAACTCAAGGAGGGATGGAAACTCACCCACCACCCTGGGCGGTCCTGTCACAGGGCCTGACCGCTCTCTTCAGGAGGAATCTCTTCCTGATGGCCAGTCTGACCTCCCCTGGTGGAGCTTGAAGCCCTTCCCTCTGCTTCTGTCACTAATGACCTGTGAGCAGAGCCCAGCACCAGCATCTCTGCAGGGTCCTTTCAGATAGTTGTAGAGAGCGATGAGGTCTCCCTTCAGCCTCCTTTTCCTCCAACTCAGCAGCCCCAGCTCTCTCCATCTCTCCCCATCACATCGATTCTCCAGGCCCTTCCTCAGCTTCGTTGCCCTCCTCTGCCCTCGCTCCAGCCCCTCGACATCTCCCTTGTCCTGAGGTGCCCCAAACTGGACCCAGTGCTCAAGGCGCAGCCTCTCCCCAGTGCTGAGTCCAGGGGGACAATCCCCCCTCCTCCTGCTGGGCACACAAGGGCAAGACCCTTCCCCTGCTGTGTCAGCCCTCATGCCTGACATCTTGCACATCCCTGGGGATGAGCTACAAGAGAAGAGGAGGCACCATCTTCCCCGGGTCCTGTAGGGCACCCACTGCCTGCCTGAAGACCAAGGACAACACATCCCTGTGGCACATTCACAGCCCTGCACTGAGCTCCAGCAGCGCCCAAAGACACAGATGACTGCCCTGGTGCCAGGACTCTCTACCCCCTCGGAAGACAGAGGTTCAGTTTAATCTTCGTGAAAGTGGGAAAAACCAGCAGCAGTGGGCGAAAGCCAGAGATTAAGAAAATACATTCAAATCTATTTTTGACCTTAAAAATGAGTCTCCCCAAAGGCCCAGGGGCTGAACGACGCAACGCGCACCTCGGGTGCAAATGGACAAGAGATCTAACAAACCAGACCCTATAAAAACCCGGAGACCTGGTTTTTGCCCCGAGAAGGGCGTCTGTGTCCAGCTGATCATAGAAAAGCTTGAGGTCTAAAAAACCTGTCGAGATAGTCTTTCAAGTGTTAGCGGGATCGCCCTCCACCGTCGCCGCGCCCCCGCGCCCCGTGAGGGCTCTGTGCAGCGCAGGGTGCACCGGCCTCACACGGAGGTCACCCTCATCACCACCTCCCCGGAGCCGCTGTCGCCCGGCGACTCCTCCTGAGGTCTCACGCGGTTGAAGAGCTGCAGCAGCACGAAGCCGCACTGGGACCGGGGTGAGGTTAACTGCGTTGGGTGAACCAGGCTCCTGTTCCTAAACGCGGCCAGCGGCAGCCACAGCGTCCTTCCCGCCGGGGCTTCTCCCCGACTGCTCTCCTCCATGTCGGTGGCTTTGTCGTAGTTCAGCACGTCCCAGTGCAGGTTCACAGCCCTCCAGCGCTTGAACACTCGGTAAACAGAGGCGCCTTCGTGTATGATCAGCCCTGAGAGGGAGAGAAAAGAAAGGAATCTGTTTGGAACACTTGGTGGCCACCGCTGCGTGGGCAGAGGCAGCTCAGGGAGGCTGGCAGGCACCTCAGCCCACAAACCGCTGGGACCTGGGAGCTTGCAAAGCAGTCTGTCGGGGTGTTCGCAGCGGGGAGGTGGGGACGTGCAGAGGGAACACAACTGTTCTGAATGAAAGTGCAACACAGAGACCATTGGAACAGCCTGGGCTGGCCCAGCCAGACAGCCTTCGGAGCCCAGCAAAGCTGCAGGAGAGCCTTACTGGGAGATCTGTGATCGGGCTGCCTGGGGTGCTGCTCTCCCTGCTCATGGTGGGCAGGTACCGGTTATTTACTGGGTTAAGTCATCCAGGAGTGTTGTGTGAATCTGGCTGGGTCTAGGGGATCCTGCTCTGGCTGGGGGATTGGGCTGGATGGTCTTTTGAGGTCCCTTCCAACCTCTCACTTTCTGGGAGTCTGAGAGTCAGCACAAACCCTTTTAACTGATTCCAACTCTCAGTCCCATGTGGGAGCACAGAAGCTGGATGAGAACCTGGCGAAGCTCTAGGTGCACGGACGGCTGTCTGCCTTCAGCGGAGCGAGGAGCTCAGTGCCACCCCTAGCTGAGGTGAGGGCAGGGCTGGCCAGCAGTCCTCTGTCGCTTCAAAGTCCAGGGGACAAAAGTTGGGAGACTCCCTGTGTTGTGGAGATCCAGGTGATGTTTGAAAGGGTCCCTGAAGGACAACACAGATAATGTGTCGTCGCTGACAGCTCCTGAGGAAGGGTTGTCCCACAAAGCAGGGAACCCGAAGCTGTCGAAGGTTTCCTTCCAACAGTCGCCCTCTGTTTCTGATCATCCACAGATGTTCTCAATTGAGTCGGATCAATTTGGATCCTTCCTGAGATGAACTTAGACTGGGCATTTTAACAAAGAAAGGGAAGGAGATGACAGGCTTGGAGCAGACCCAAGGCCCCTGCTGACAACCAGGCTTTGGGGAGACATGGAGCAACAGAGCACAGGAGAGATGAAACCCACCGAGCGCCCGGAGCTCCCTTGGTCTTCACCTCGTGTTTGTTTAATGGAAGCAAAAGCCTCGGCGCTGAGTGCTCGGCCAGACAAGGTTGCGCTCAGCAGCCAGCTCGGGAGAGGACGTGTGGCTGAGCCCTCGTGTTCACTGAGAAGCTGAAACGTTTGCCAGCGCGTTTGAGAACCTTCTCCTGTCTGAGAACGTCTGGGCTCGCAGGAGGCAGCCTGCGCTCGGAAACGTCCCCGAGTGGGCTCGGAAACACGAGCGCACGGGCAAAACCGCTGGTCCTTCTGAAGCACAAACACTCTCGCAGTGACGGGGAGGGTTCAGGACACGACAACAGGCTTCACGGGGGGAGCAAAGACGTCGCTATCAACATCACTCTGTTTCTTTGCACCTTTGAGCAGAACCCGCTGCCATCCTCCTCAGAGCCCGCGGGTGGGACTGGGAAAGCAGCGGCATTTGTCACTCAGAAATCTCAAAGCACAGAGCAGGTGGCGCTTGGCTTCAGGACCCAAACCACAGCCCTCAGGAGGTCACTCAACGCCTGCAGCAGGGACTGTGAGTAACAGCCACCAGAGATATCAGACTGAGCTCGTTCGATCAGCTACTGCAGGGACTTCTATCGACCTATTGCTGGGGGTGGCTGCCATCCCTGGACGTGTTTAAAGATCGTTTGGGTGAGGTGTTGAGGGATCTGCTTTAGGGGTGACCTTGTAAGGTAGGTAGTGACCTATAGAAGCCTGTGCAGCTTCATTTGGGGTAGGGAGTGTGATGACATCCTCATGGGCTGCTCTGCTTCAGATGCACTGATGCGAAGCGACACCAGCCTTGCAAGTACAGAACTGTGAGGGGGCTGAGGAGTCTCCTTCTCTGGGGATGTTTCAAACCCGCCTGGGCATGTTCCTGTGCCACTGGATGTGGGGGATCCTGCTGTGGCTGGGAGATCGAACTGGATGATCTTTCAAGGTCCCTTCCAACCCCTGATGACTGGATGTAGGGGATCCTGCTGTGGCAGGGGGACTGCACTGGGTGATCTGTCGAGGTCCCTTCCAATCGCTCACGTTTGGCGAGTCTGTGATCATCACTCTAGCGAGGGCTCTGCCAATCCCACACACCCCGCTCCCTGCATTTGCGAGCTGCCTGTTTCTTTTGGGTGTTGAAATCAGTTCAGTTCTCACCCCTACGACCTTGGGAGAAACTTTGATGCATCTGAGTGTAAAGCTCTGCTGCCTTCCCCTTTGCAGTCCCCATGACCCTGTGAGAAGCGGGATCTGTGAAAGGTGCCAGCTGAGAAGGAATCTGCAAAGAACTGGAGCAACCATTGGGGAACAGAAAGAGCGACAGTGGCAGGGCACAGCCGGTGCCGGCGGGAGGGTTGTGCTTACCTATACACACTAGATCCATAAACCCATACATTCCATAGCAGATCTGAAAAAGGATGTCCTTCCTCTGCCACACTGCATAGGGGCTGAAGGCTGACCATAGGAGCCACGTCACACTGGCTACCAAGAACAGAGATCCTAGGATCACAGCCACCATCTGCACTTTCTCAACCAGTGTCACTGTAATGCTCTGCCACTAGAAGAGAAACAGAGGGGGAGACACAGAGGTCACTGGCTGCAGCCACGCAAGCAGTCTGCTCCACCCTGCAACCGGACGTCCGTGTTCACTCAGCGCCCGAGGAGCTGCAGCGGCCCCCTCAGCACCTCTCCCTGGCAGCTGGAGGCAAAGTGACGCGAACGGTTGGCTCTCCATCCCCCAGTACATGGCTGGCATCGCCAGCTAGTTAAGGCTAGTTAACACCCACCAGCTAGTTACTAACGGCTAACACTTCTGTTTGCGTTTGGGGGACACAGGGCTGAGAACAGGGAGCTGGTGCCAGCCGTGCAGCTCAGGCTCTCCCTGCCACCAGCTGGAGCCCAGAACTACCTGCGGGCCGCCCGTCTCCAGGGCCGTGTGTCCCGTGCCAGTGGCCAGTGCAGAGGGCAGCTGTCCTTTCCACCCCGTCCTGCCGCTCTCAACCCTGACGTCATCTTCTACTTCCCTGCTGCTTGGCCACAAAGTCATCACGAGGAGCTGCCTTTCGCTGTCAGGCTGATGGTGGCAACAGCACAGACGCCTGCAGCCCAGCGCACACTGGTACAAACTGGTGACAACACTACAGGCATCCACAGCCCAGCACAAACTGATGATGACAACAGCACAGACACCTGCAGTCCAGCACAGACTGGTACAAACAGCACAGACACATGTTGCCCAGCACAAACCGGTGACACCAGTACAGGTGCACCATGTTCTCTCAGGAATCCAGCCCATTGCAGACACTCTGACCGAAGCTGCTCGGTCCCTCTGGCCATTCTGGACCACGCAGTTAGCTCAGGAGCTAAAAACAGCTGCCAGGGGCCCATGGTAAGATGATTAACCCAAAGACACGTTGACTATGAGACTTCAAACAGGTTTGTTAGGTCGCTCCGACCACTGGCATCAGACAGCTCTGACAAGAAAAGGCACTTCGCTGTTGCTCGTCCTTAGAATCCCAGAGTCATCCTGCCTGGAAAGGACCCCTGGGATCACCCAGTCCAGCCTCATCCCAACAGCTCCCTAACCACCAGACCATGGCCCCAAGGGCTCCAGCTACTCAGTTTTTAAAACCCTCCAGGGACAGGGACTCCCCACCTCTCTGGGCAGCCTGTTTTGGTGCCCAGCCACTCTCTCAGCAAAGAGCTTCTTCCTCAGATCCAACCCGAACCTCTCCTCCTGCACAAGAGGGCCGGCAGCCTGTGGACGTGTGAGCACAAGTCTTTCCGAAGCAGAAGAACACAACAGTTTAGGGCTGACAAAGCATTTCTGAAGAGTCTGTTCCTCACTTTCTCTCCTCCGTAGTCTGGACGGCCAGGTGATGGAGGCTCCTACAGGACTCGTGATGGGATGCAGTGCTGCTGCTCACTCGGTGCCCAGCCTGGCCAGCCAACGGGCAGGGCTGAGGGCACACACAGCCCCCCCACCCCGCATTGGGAAAGTCACTTTGGGCTGCAGTCTTTTGTTTACAAGAGGGTCGATGCCACTAAAAGCTCAGCTCACCGTCAGTGCTGCCCTAGCGTGATCAACCCCTAATGCCCATGGCCACGACGCCCATTAGCTGTCCCTGTGCCAGAGGGACCATGAATACAATGGGCTGGCTCCTCGGACCGGCTGTACAGCCACACTGGCACATTCTGACAGCTGTGACGGTGCCTGTGGACACCCTGAGCCAGGCAGATGGGTTCCACTGCGTTTGCTGCTCAAAGTCCTGCTGTTTATAATCTGAACAGCATCTGGTCTTAGGACTGGATGATCTCTCCGAGTCCCTTCCAATCCCTAATGTTCTGCGATTCTGTGATTTGTTAAATGCTGTTAGAATGAAGATCCCAGATCACAGGCAGGGATGTGGTGAAAACTACTGCCTCTGCCAGCTGGGTGTGCTGGAGGCACTTGCTGCCCCTTCCTGGCCGTGTTCCTGTGCGGCTGGATCTAGGGGATCCTGGCATGGCCTGGGGGGTTGGACTGGATCATCTTTCGAGGTCCCTTTCTAACCCCTAATGACTGGATCTAGGGGATCCTGCTGTGTTGGGGGGATGAGACTGGATGACCTTTTGAGGTCCCCTCCAACCCCTGATATTCTGTGAGTCTTTGATACGACCTTGACAAGAGGAAACACCTGAGGACATTCTGCACCCTAGAGCTGGGGGAAATCCCTTGTGAGAGACCTTGACCCAGTCTCACGGTCCACCCGAGTCAAAGCAAGATTTGAAATTCCACCACTGAAGATGCAATTGTAATGGCTGAGATTTGGACGGTGCTCAGGGTACCCAGGAGCAGGACTCCTTCCAAGGAATCCCTTGGAACACCTCCAGTTCCCCTGCAACACACGGGTGTTCACTGAAGCAAAGAGAAAGCAAATGAAACTGATTCCTCTGCCCACATCACCTCCACAGGGATGAGCAGGGAGCTGTGACAAAGAACAGGAACTACTGCTGCCACTGTTCTTGTCCAGTGGGTTCTGGGTGTTGAAAATTGGGGCATGGAGAGACCTTTCCCAGAAAGGAACTGCATCAATTGTGTGAAGGTGGAAGAAATGCCATGAGATTGGACTCTTAGACTCTCAAGTTCCCAGCTTGCTGAAGGAACCTGCCTGGCCTTGTTCCTGTGCGACTGGATCTAGGGGATCCTGCTGGCATGGGACTGGGTGATCTTTCGAGGTGACAATGTCCACCTTGCCCTCACTCAGCTCTGGGTGCTAACAGCCATGCAGTCTGCCTCTGGGAGGCCAGCAGTGCATCAGCGGCTCCTCCCTTGCCCCCTGGCAGCTTAGTTCTCTCACCCAAATGTTTTTCTCAAGCTTAATTGACTTTTGTCCCTGTCCTTTGTGCTGCCTTTGCTTTCCAGCTCTCCACTCCTTTTATCTCCAAGTCTCTCTGCCCAGTAATTACAAGTCAACAAAGAAAACACAGTCCAACACGAAGTTCATTATCCTCTGAGCAATTTCTCTCTGTCTGATGCCGTCTATTTTTGTATCTCTGTCCTTCCCACCAGCGATAAACTGGCCACTGTCCAACCCTCCTCTATCATCTCTTTACTTCGCGCCAAGGACATCACTCTGTCTTTCCTCTCAAGCTGTGCAGCTACCCCAAACCTCTTCTTCAGCCTCTCATTTACCTTCAGATCTTTCTCAGCAAACCTCTCCCACCACAAACCCACCCAACCAACCTGGACACCGCTGCTGTCCCACCTGACGCTACTCAAGAGCTGACTGTCCCTGTTCAACACCAGCACCCTGCTGTCCTTCGGAGCCTTAACTCCTTAGGTGCCCCACCTAGGCCTGATGGCAACCAGCAGCTTCTATGCAGGGCAGTGCCCGCAAGACCCCAGAGCACCTCAACGCAAGGGCTGGCTACTCTAGGGACTTCTCCCTATGAGTAGCCAAAATCAAAGAGTCACAGGACATTGGGCTGGATGACCACCCTTCCCAGAATCCATGAGACTTTCAGAGACAAACAGCCCTTCCCAGAGCCATTTGTTTGGGTTTATTTTCAGAGCCAACAACTGCAAACTGATGTAAACAGGACCTTTTCTAGGAAGAAGATGGGATTGCTGTGGGTTTATGGGACAGGCAGATTTGTAAACGGTTAAAATAAGTGAAGACTCCCATGGCCAATCCCAGAGAGTCCATCTACCACCAGAATCTACCACCTTCCTTTTCCGCTGCATCTCACAACTCCTTGCTTTCTCTGCCACAAAGGTTTCACACAGCAAGGCTGGTGAGCAAGTGGATTCGTAAAGAAAAACTACTCCTAAAGATGTGGGAAAGCCCCAACCACAGTCCCTCCTGGCTCTGAACAGCTGCAGGCAGGTCCTGCAGAGCTCCCCAACCGAGGCAGATCCTGCGCTACCGCAGTCATCGGAACTCCAGGCAGACTCAGTGAAAGAACCCAAGAGCTCAATCCCATCTGAGCTCACAGGATCCACACTCAAACAAGGCACAGCTGTCTCGCTGGCTGTGCTCTCGGATGTCCTAACACACAGTCACAGTATCACAGTATCACAGTAATGATAAGGCTGGAAAAGACCTTAAAGATCATTCAGTCCAACCTAAATCCAAAAAAACGCAGCAATCCTAACATCTAACATCTAGATCATGCCACTCAGAACCTCACCAGTCTCTAGGATGGACCTTCAAGCCCGACCCATGAAGTGGTCATTCAGGATTCCCCAGCGCCTCTGCTGATGCTGCGCGTTCCCCCTCCCCTCTCCCTGCACGTGGCACCACTACAGTCATCTAACTCCCAGCTCCACGCTGTGATGCAGATCAAAGGGAGCTGCAAGGACCATCGCTGCTCACTCCAGCCTCAGAAACAGCTACGTAAGATGCACTTGGCCCCTCCGGACTGCAGTGGCACTGCAAAGCCCCCTCCTTGCACTTGTTACAGTAAATTAACACCCAGGAATCCAAAGTCCTCTCTGCTTCTCTCCTGCAGACCCCAAGCTTGAAGAAGGACTGACAGCAACATCGGACTGAGCCTTCCTCAAGGTTTAAGACCCATTTAAAGTGTAGCAAGGGAACGAGTAAGACCCAAGTGGTCCTGTCATGTCTCAGCCCGAGCCATCTAATCACAGAAGTTAACAAATTCTGAGGAGCAAACAAAGCCCAACAGCACCGGGTGACTGCACAGTTCAACGTGGAACTGATCCTAAAACCCAGCCCCACGTGGGTGCAAGTGCTGACAGGTGAAGCCTCTCCTGCTGCATTTCCCAGCCACCTCACAACAGCCACAAGAAGATTTAAAAGCGAACAGCAGACAGACGGATTTTAAAACCAACACAACCGAGGTTACCTGGCAGGGCCGTTTCATCTTAATGGCTGTAACCTGGTATCTGTAGCAGCAGAGCTCACAGGTCCAAGAGCCTCTCTCGCTTATCCACTTTAAGAGGCAGAGCTGGTGTGTGTAGCGCACGGAGCCGTCACAGCGGCAGGGGTTTAGCAATTCGCCCTGGAAAGCCAACAGAGACACAGTCACCTGAAAAGAGTCCTGTGCGTTCAGGTGGCCCTAACACCATCCCATCTACAGCTTTATCAGCAGCAGCTGCTCTCACTTTCAACCTGTGAGAAGGACATTTTGGCTACAAAAATACTCAAAATTTAACCCATCCCAAAACTTGCTGGGGTTTGTAACGAGTCAGAGCCAGGTCACTGCCTGGGCACATCTGTACAGATCACAGAGTCATCAGCTCTGTGGGAAAGGACCTTCAAGCCTCTCGAGTCCAACCACGACCCCAGCTGTCCCAATCCACCGCAAAACCCCCCTCCCTGAGCTCCAGATCTCCTCAGCTGGGAAACCCACCCAGGGATGGTGATGCAACCCCCTCCCTGGGCAGCCTGTGCCAAGGGCCGAGGGCCCTTTCCACGGAGAAGTTTGCCCTCAGGGCCAACCTCAGCTACTCTCTTCAGCGTGGCTGCCAGACAGGCTACAGGGCACCGGGTACGGACTCACTGCCGACACTGTGCGCAGCCACGACTGACCGAGAGGACACCCTGCGGTCCTCTCCGGTCCCCGTGAACGTCCCCTGTCCTTCAACGCCACCGAAACCCGAGACATCCGCAGCGTTTAAAGTTCCTGCGGGGAGAGCGGCGAGCATGACGGCACGGAGCCGTGCGGTGTGTGGCAGCCCCGCACCGCCCGGTGCTCTCTCAGCGCCCCGCAGCCCCGGGGGCTGTCACCGCGCACGCCAGCAGCAGCTGCAGCCTCCCGCGGCCGCGGGGCCTGGCGCTGTCCGCGGTGCTGAGCGGGGCCGCCGCGCGGGGCCCGGCACCACCCTCCCGCGCTCACCTGCTCGGGGCCCTGGAAGCAGATCTTGCAGATGGGGCCGGCCCCGCCGGGGGGGCTGCCGCTCCCGCTGCCGCGGGCGCACACGGAGC
>VXBP01007894.1:0-227373 GCA_013400115.1 Rhinopomastus cyanomelas | reverse complement strand
CGCCGCCGCCTCCGGGCCCTCTCCTCTCGCCTCCTCCCGCCGCGCACCGGCCGGCAGCTCCAGCGGGGCGGCGGCGTCGCGGGGCGGCTCCCCGGGAGGAGGGAGGAGGTCGCTCATGCCCGCGGCCGCGGCGGCCCGGGGGTCCCGCTCCGCGTTCAGCGGATGAGCGGCTGGGCCAGGGCCGTCCCGGGAGGGAAGATGACCCCGCAGCACAGCCGCGGCCGGGGCCGGGGCCGGGGCCGGGGTCGGGCGNCGCCCGGGCGCCGCCCCCGCACCGGCCCCGCACGGAGCGGGAACCTCCCCTCCACCCGACAACACCCCCGGCAGCGGCGGCCCGCGCCCGCCCCTCTCTGTCGGGGTTCTGGAGGCAGCAGCAGAAGGTTGTCCCTGCAGGAGCTCGGCGGAGCCAGCAGCCGCTGCCCGGGCTGAAGCAGTGGACGGCGATGGTTTCGTGGGTTCTTATTAAAATTAAACCGATGACATCACCCCGCCCTCAGCATTAAATCCGCTAAAAGCATCGCAATCCCGTGAAAACCGATGAGTCCCCGGGCAGCCAGAGCTCCTCTGCAAACTCCCCCGTGCTGGCCGGGGGTGCTGGCGGGGAGCATAGCGGGGGCTCCGCGGCGAGGGCGGCATCTCGTGAACATGACAGCAACTGGCTGCCTGGGAGCAGAGAAGAGGAAAACAGCCCTGGAACCCCGCAGCCGTCTGTTCTCTCACAGCCGCAGTTAGATCGAGGGTGATGAAGTCACTTGTCTCCTTCGCTGGCTTCGCTGGCCTGTAGCCTCAGGCGAGGCTGTACCTGGACGACCTTGGCCAGCGCCATCCCCAGCCACGCTTGGATCTCGGTGGCCTTCCTGGGGTGGGCATCCCTTCAGGGGACAGAGGAGGCCCAGACCCGCACCAGCACTGTCCATCCCGGGGTCTGTCAGGCCCTGGAGGGGCTTCCTGAGCACACAGCCAGCTCCTGCTCCAAGCCTTCAGCCTGGCTGGAGGCCACCACGGCAGGTCTGTCCTCTGGGGAAGAGCTGCAGCCCCAGAAAGCCACCATCAGACTGATTGGGGTGAGGTGCAGTTAAGAAGCCTTTTGGTCTTCCCACAGCCTCTGTTAATTACAGAGGTCAGGCAAGAGGCTGATTACAGACGAAGAGCAACCTGCTGCTGGCAGCACTGTTCAGAAGGGCCTGTTCAGATGTCTTCCTGTAGTGGAGCAGGAGGAATCATCCCAGTTTTGTTGATCACACACTAGTGCCCAATGCTCCTGGAAATCTTTGTTCTGGTGGCCCTGCTTCAGCCAAGCCAGCCCTGGCCACTGACCTCGGTGTTAGGACAGGATGCTTCAACCCTAAACTTACCTCTGTCCACAAGGTGGTTGTTAAGTGGGTAAACAACGTTGCTTCCTCCAGGCTGGGTGGCGTGGGATCACAAATGTCACAGGCAGTGAGGCTGTGATGAGCTGCTGGGGCTGTGGAGCTAAGAAATGCTTCTGCAAGTCAGGTTTTCACAGCCAAGTACCTGCAGGGGCTGCCAGAGACTGAACAGAGCTGGAGCCAGGACTAGTCACACAGACTCATTTTAAGGAAAGAGGAAGCAATGACAAGCAGTGGGAAATCTGAGAGGTCAGGACAAAGAGACAGAAGCAGAGGGAAGGGCTTCAAAGGGAGGGCTAGACTGGCCATCAGGAGATGGAGAGAGTAGTCAGGCCCTGGACTGGGCTGCCCAGGGTGGGGGTTGAGTCCCCACCCCTGGATGTGTTTAAAAGTGGCTGAGATGTGATGTTGGGGGATCTGGTTTAGGGGTGACCTTGTAGAGTAGGGTTGGTGGTTGGGCTTGATGATCCCAGGGGTCTTTCCAACCTGGATGACTCTGTGAATTTATCATTTCGAGGTTACCACTGGACTCTGCTGTTCTGTGAAATCATCTCTTCCTCTGGCCCTGCGCTGGCCCTTTCAAACAGAACGAAGACAGAGTGAGCTGAAGTAGTCTGATGTGATCGCCCCCGCCGTGCATCAGGAGCCACATCTCTGTGGCTTGTATGAAGGTTTACAACACCAGCCCCTGGACAGGGTGAGGAAGGCGCGGCATCACTGTAGGGGTCCCCTAGTTCTTATGACACCCACTGTATTTGTCAGTCAGAGTCTGGCTGTGAAGAGCCCTCTCTGTGAACCGGGAGCAGACGCCCTGTGTGTTTCATAAACACTAGATTTGCTCCAACTCCACAGCTCTGCCAGATCCCTCTGCCTGATCGGAAGGAGATGGTCAGATCTGCTCCTTTAGTGGTTTTGCCTCTGTCTTCTCCCTCTGCAGAGAGCCTGTGGTCACGCAGGAGCTGCTGTGGGGAAGGGAAAGGAAGCGCCTGGTTTGGGTGGCAGCTCACGAGGGTTTGATCAAGGGCTGTGGCCTGAAATCTATAGCAAAGGAAATGTAGGACTTCCCCTGCTCTGGAGATCAGTCCTGGAGCAGAGTGCAGAGCAGAGAGTCAGGCAGTGGAGAGAAGGATGATGTTTAAGAAGGATTCTTTACACACCCCGCTGTGGCTCTTTGCAAGGTAGGACAGGGCAGGGACAGAAAAGGGAACCACAGCCAAACCTCCAGTGCAGCCACAGCTGGTGCTGGCATGAGGCAGCGGTTACTGTCCTGTCACACCCTTCACTCTCAACTCGTCATCAGTGTTGATCAGTATGTGAAGGGTGGGTGTCAGGAGGATGGAGTCAGGCTCTGCTCAGGGGCACCCAGTGACAGGACAAGGGGCAGTGGGTGTGAGCTGGAGCAGAGGAGGTTCCACATCAATGTGAGAAGGACCTTCTTCATGGTGAGGGTGCCAGAGCCCTGTCAGGGGCTGCCCAGGGGGTTGTGGAGTCTCCTTCTCTGGAGACATTTCAGACCTACCTGGCCAGGTTCCTGTGTGACTAGGTCTAGGGGATCCTGCTGTGTCTGGGGATTGGACTGGATGGTCTTTTGATGTTCCTTCTGATCCCTAATGACTGGGTCTAGGGGATACTTCTGTGGCAGCGAGATGGGACTGGATGATCTTTAGAGGTCCATTCCAATCCCTCATGTTCTGTGATGGTAGAGAGAGATCCGTGGGCAAGGGATGAGCAGACGCTGGACACAACTCTAGAAATGCTTCAGCCTGTTGCTAACCATGAGCCTGCAGTTAGGGACCTTGGCCCTTGTTCTCCTGCTAACAAGCACTTCTTCATGGAACAATCGCTGAAGCAGTGAGCAATTACTCTCTGCAGTACGTTTGATTGCTGATTTCTTACCAGAGCACCACAGAACAAGTCACTTCACTCCCAGTCCTCACGTGGCGATTTCACTCCTGCTGCCAGCGCCTGGCTGCGGCTCCGCGCCTGACCTGCAGCTATGCTCCGAAGCCATGAATAGCAGCAGAGTGACCGCAAGCGCTCTGCTGTCAAGGGGAGAAGGACCCTGCAGGGAAGCTCTTCTGAGGAGCCAGCCCTTGGCAAAGCAGCAAATCTCGTTGTCATGAGGAAGGTGCAGACCTCGCTAGGAAAGCCTTCCTTTCCAAAATTTTCCCACTGCAGGAACAAAAGCGGCTCTTGGCCAGCGTCCATGGCAGGAATCAGTGCCCTTTCTCACTGGGTCGAGAGGCAGTCACGGGCCACTCTGGCTGCTCTACGCCGGCCAGTGCTACACCATGTCCTGCTGTTGACCTGCTCTCTGGATAAAGCAGGCAGAGCTCACCGAGCTCCCCGGCGCTGGGGAGTGTTTGCACACCGGTGCTGACGTAAATCTCCAGCGTCTTTGTTTCACTCTGAGTTTACTGCATTTGCACCCACACTGATAAAATAAATCAGGTCGGGAACAGCAGGTCAGTTAAATAATCATCTCAGTCCCTGACATTGTCCAGCTGCAGAGAAAGGTGCCCAAACCCACGAACTACAGGTACTCTCAGCCTTTTGGAGAGGCTTCACTTCAGGTACCTCAGCACTTGTTGTTGGAACACTGTGGGGACTTCATCTGTCTGTTAGAGGTTGATTTAGCTGAATGAGACTGGGAGCTTTTGGTTGGCAGCTTTGTCTGTTTTAACGTCTGAGGGAGGGCTGGCACCATGTTTTGTTTACAAGGGCATCCTGCCATCCACCGCTCCAGCCCCTCTACCAGGTGCTGCCTCAGACCCAGTCACACAGGAACGTGTTCACGCCACAGATCCCCTCAGAACTACCACACCGGCAGCATCCTCCTCTTCGACAGAAGTCGGAGGGGAGCAAGCGCAGCTCTAGCTGGGTTCCTGATGCACTCTGTAATCAAGCAGCAGCAGGGATGAGATCCTGTTCCAGTGGAGATTAGCCCCCTCATTGTCTGAGCAGCTCCCAAAGGCAGCAGAGACAATGAGACATCAAGAGCATTGTTTTCCCAAGCAGAGCCGACAATGGCAATGGATTAGTCATTAAGATCATTGCAGCTGGCACAGCAACCAACACCCGTGGCACTGCCAGTCCACCTCACGCCCAGGTCCTGGTGTAAGTAGACCAGTAGTTTCTGGCTGTACAAGTCAGTCAGTCGAGTTCCAGAACTTTCAGGAGATGGAGAGAGTCACTTTACAGAGGCTGCCCCGGGCTCAGATGGTTCAACACATGAGAGCGGTGTTTGCCAGATCTACCTCTCACTGCATCACAGACCATCCCTCTCTGGAGACGTTTCAAACCCACCTGGACTATTCCTGTGCCACTGGATCTAGGGGATCCTGCTGTGGCAGGGGATGGGACTGATCTTTTGAGGTGCCTTCCAATCCCTAATGTTCTGTGAGTCTGTGAGAAATGGAGCAGCCCAAGGGCATCACCCATCCCACAGCTGCCTCTTGCTCTGTGGTTTCCCCTCCCTCCACATTTCAGCAGAATGAGGTTTGTTCTATTGCTTCCTGACCGGGTCCTCTCCATGCGGAGATGCTGCTAATGGCTAATGGTGCTCAGAACATCCCCAGCACCGAACCCTCGGTACATCCTGCATTTATTCTTAATCAGGAAGCTCAGCGGTGAGGAAATGTGCTGCTCTCCTCTGGTTTTATGGCTGGCACCTTACAGAAACCAGTAACAACCAGCACGAACCCAGAGCATGACCCCAGCCGTTGCCGGAAGGAGGTTTTTAACTCCTTCAGAATCGGTTGTTATGGGAAAACAAATCTGTTTGAATAAGAAGGGCAGCCTCACCCCTCACACTGTGCACGTGGAGAGATGTGGGAGCTCTCTGAGGGTGGAATTCCAGAGCAAAGTGACCCCTGATTTCAAATCCCAGAAGAACCAAACCTGCAGGTATCACCAACCTGCTCCAACCTGAACCGTTGTGTTGCAGGGCTCTTCATTGGAGCCAGCACCAAACTGGGCTGCCCAGGGAGGCGGCTGAGTCACTGTCCCTGGGTGTGTCTAAGGATCGTTTGGATGAGGTGTCGAGGGGTCTGGTTTGGGGGCGAACCTGTAAGGTCAGGTAGACGCCGGACTCGAGGTTCCCACAGCCCTTCCTGAAGCAAACCCACCGCTCCAGGTAATTCATGCTGCGGCCGATGGTCCTGTCAGCATTTATGGGAACTGCAGTGTCAAGTCTGACAGGGTGCTCCCTGCCAGAGGATCCATTTAATGTTCTGCCCTCAAGGTGCTCCAGTCGTCTGAAGAGTTTCCTCGTCACAGATCAGGGGACTGCTGGCTGCTTGCAGCTCCTCCTGGCTGCGATCCAGCCCAAGGGTCATAAACACATTGATCCGGAGAAGGAAATGAAGGAGATGGGGAGGTGCAGACCTGATAGTCTGGGTCAGACAGATTGAATCAGTCGTCTGTGACCTGCACTGGAGGGACTGCATCAATCACAGAGATGTTTACGAAGTGGCTCCGACTCACTGAGCTCCGTGTCTAAGCAGCCAGGGAGCTCACATCACCGTGACCTTTACCAACCTTTCCTAAGTCTTTCAGAACATGATCTTCACCTGCTCCTCACCAGATGGGCCCCCATTCAAATGCACCTAGTCCGGATCATGAAGCCGGCTCCCTGCCGGAGCCTGCTCATCTGCCCAGGTAACGGGCGAGCACAGGACCCACAGAAGAGCAGTGGCCAAAGGGAACAGGGAGGCACCCAGCCCGCAGCACCCAGCCTGCTCCAGTCACCAGACCACAGCTCCCAGTCACAAACGCTCCGAGATGGTCAGCTGCTCCAGCATCACTGCTGATGCTCTGCAGTGCTGCTCCTCCTCCCCTCACTCACTAGCCGCTCGCAGCCTGTTTCACAACATGCAGCAAGGGTTCGGATTTACAGGGCTGCCCTCTCCACACAGACACATCAGAGCACACGGTTCAAGCTGCAGAGCACCTAGCAGAGCTCTGTGTGCTGCTGGGCTGGGCTTTGGCACTCAGGAGCCCGAGGAACAGCCCAGGCGAGTCAGCAGGTCCTACTGCTGAGCCATCGACATCTGGACACCTCTGTACGTCACAGGAGGTGACACTACTGAAGGGAGAGAAGGAGAAGAGGGCCCTTGTAAGGGGGCAACAAGTCCAAAAGGCGCTGCAGCTCGACAGGCTGGGGAAGGGGTTGGACAGAGGGGAGACCATTTCCCTGCAGATCACGCAGGGCTTGCAAGTGCCTGATTTGGACCACCAGGTCCAGCTGGGCTCCCCACCTTCGCACACGGCTCTGCTGGGAATGCAAAGGCTTAAGCTCAAAACGCCAGGGGCTTGCAGCTCAGCTACCACCCACTCTCTCATGCACCTACGGCGGGCACTGCTGAGATACACTCCTCTCCACTTCAGGCCCTCTACCTGTGGAAACCCCTTAGGGATCACTAACTCTCACTTCTCAGTGAGAGCAGAAAGAGCCACAAACTTCTGAGGCTTGAGGAGAAAACCCAACAAACCCACCAAAACAACCCCAACCCCAAAAATTCCCCCCCACCCAAGGCAGGAAAGCCAAACACCACAGACAAAGCCATGGCCTGCACCTCTGCCATGCAGTGCCCACTGCTCCCAGAAACCCTGTGAACACCCTGCTCCTCCAGGAGTGCCCACAGACCAGCAGGACCTGAACCTAGGTCTTAGGGAGACTGCAGAGGGTTAAGAGGTCAAACAAGGGTGTTAATGGGCAGCCTCCTCCTGCCCGTTCCCAGTGACACTGTGCACTCAGTGCTCAGGAGAGGAAGAAACTTGAGATCACCATTTGGCCACTGCTCAGGGAGCCAGACGAACCCTAAGATGCGTAAGTGCAACTTGACTGAAGCCAGCTGCAAACAGCAGCTTTGCTGGGGCACTCACAGTCAGGGGAGGCTGGACAGGGCTGGGGCAACCTGATCCAGCTGAGGATGGCCCTGGCCCTGCTCACTGCAGAGGGTTGCACTAAATGACCTCTGGAGGTCCCTTCCAAGCTGGGCCACTCTGTGATTCTATGAACAGCCCAGCACAGCTGGGGCTCCAGGTAGGGTGTGCTTGGTGTCCATCTCCACGTGTGAAGGTCAGAGGTGAGGTCACGGAAACCCTAAAATCTACAGCAGCAGGAGCGACCCCGGCACTGCTGCCGCAGTTCTTTACCAAGTAGCTTCTCCCTGTCGCCACCTCTAACACTTCACACATGTGAGCTCAGGGTGAGACTGCTGTAGCCAAAACAAGTCCTGGGGCAGGATCACACAAGAGACCGGGATTCAAGGGGAACCACAAACACTGGCAACACCAGGAACTTCAGAGCTTTAATCAGGAGACCTTTCACAGACCATTAGATACCATGACCGACACCACCCTGAACGCTGGGGAGATCTGGAGCAGATTCCAGGCCATAAAAATTCATTCAATTCCACCTAAGACATTCTGTTATTAACCAGCCGCGAGCCGGAGCCGTAAGCAAGGACAGGCAGTCTGCGAGGGCGGCACTGAGAACAGAGGCTGCTTCCCAGCGGGGCACTTCCTCAAACAATTATCACTTCAGCCCTCCATGAATCCCTGATCTCACACCGTCACCTCAACAGTTCCAGACACAAGTCCATGACACTCAGCTGACCTGTGCCTGACACCACAAGTGCCCATGTCCTGCACCCCCACCGTGGGCTCTTAACATCCCAGATCTTCTCTTGGCCCCAACCGTTTCTAAAGTGGAAGCTGGAGATGCTCAGTGTCAGCTGCCCCACAGAAATGGGCTGCAGGACAGTGGGCCCCACACGGCACCTTTACTCTTCACCACACACTTTGTGAGAGAGATTTGCTGGTTCATGTGAGGCCAACCACTGTTTCACTGACAGAGACCAGCCTCCTGCTCTACTTCTCTCCAGCAGGAGGGCACAGCAGCAAATCCATCCTTGTTTGATAGGTACCAGGCCCATTTCAATATCAGAATCCCCAACCCAGAAGCCATTAAATCTCCACTTCCAGCACCAGTCGCACACAGCTCTCTCGGGAGGCTAAAATCTAACTTGTGCCCGGAAATGCATCTGCTTGGTGGCGTTGTTACTCATCCCTGTCTTCAGCATCCACTTGGACTTCATCCTCTGCAGGTACTGCATGTCGCGCCGCTGAGCAAAGGCTGCCCCTTCGGGAAAGGGGAGGAAGGGGGGTAAACGTCTGTCATCTCAATACTCACAACCCAGCCAGTCCATCTGCCCACGGGAAGCAGCAGCCAGCCATGTGCTTCCTGCCCCACACTTCCCTCTTCTCTAGGGAAAGGCTCGTTCCCTCTGTGAACACCCCCGACAGATTTAGGGCAAAGGTGGGTTTGCATTCCAGTGTGAGATTCTTCTGACAGCGATTCCAGCTGCCAGACAGCGGCCGCTGCTGCTCCTGAAGGATCAAACAGCAAGAGCAGCGGTTCTGACAGGCAAAGAAATGACTAGTAAACCCCAGGAAGTCACCAAGTATCACAGACAGACCAGCTGGTGGACAGACGGGCTGGCACAGCTCCGCCAGGGCACTGCAGATGCCTGTGAGTTACTCTCCTTGGATGGCAGAGACAAAAGGGACCTGACTGGAAGAGAGCCTGCTGCACTAAACCCCACAGGCACAAAGAAAGCCCCGCGGGCCTATTTAACGGCAGCGATGACACCCCAGACACAACCCCTGTGCACAAGGCCCCGCTGTCACTCACCTGTCTGCGTGCTCCAGCCCAAAGCTCTGTACTGCTGCAGCACCCGACCCACTGCCTTCTTGTTCTTTACAACAGCCACTGCTCTTGACGGCCCAAACCGCTGCTTGTAGTATCTCATCAGAGAGCGGTGACCCACTCTGGCACCTGGTCAGGGGAAGGGACACGTTTCAAACCCGCCTGGCCATGTTCCTGTGTGACTGGATCTAGGGGATCCTGCTGTGGCAGGGCGACTGGACTGGATCATCTTTTGAGGCCCCTTCCAATCCCTAATGGTCTGTGAAAGTGGGAAAAGGAATCCCCTGCCCCAAACCACCCACATCAATTCTGAAGGGGCTGAATGACTCGGTAGCGAAAATAACAGAAGCTGAGGACAAAACCCTGAAGGCAGTCAGCTGCAAAATCCCCCTCCCCTCCCCAATGGAAACCACCCCCCTGCATTCCACTGCAGCTATGAGGAAGTGCCTTGTGCCACACAGCCTGCACCCACCTGAGGGCAGGATCAGCTCCATGGTGTCATCATCATAATCCAGATCTCTCTCTGCTGGCGCATCCACATCTTCCCCATCCTCGTGGTCAGGATAACTGCTCCTGGGGAAGAGCAGCAGGACGTGGTTCACACACGTGAAGGTGAGCAACCACAGCTACCCAGACCTGCTTCACACACAGCTACAGCAAACCCCAAACGCTGCCCTGCTTCTCCCGCCTCGGTCTGAGAGGTCTTCCCAGTAGCACCCTGCCATGAGCACAGGCTGAAGACAAGGACCTCCCAGCCCCCACCTGGTTCTCTAACTCAGCAGGTTCTGCTGCTCCACACTCAGCAGCAACTCTGGGTGCAAAGCTACAGTGGTGCAGTGCCCTAGCCCTGCACAGCTACTGACTCAGCAGTGCTCCAAGAAGCGCCACTAAAACCACCTGCCACCATAACAGGAGGGATTTCTGAGCTTAGGATGAGGTTACAGAACACTCCTTGGCAGCGTTCAAGGGTAGATGGGACTCTGGGCAATCTGGTCTGGGGAGAGGTGGCCCTGCCCAAAGCAGGAGGATGGAACTAAATGATCGCTGAGCTTCCAACCTGAGCTCCTCTGTGATTCCACTCCAAACCACAGCAGTCTTGTTCCACTCCAGTCATGTGAAGCTAAGGAATACGAGTCCGCAGTAGGCATCAAGCCCACAGTCTGCCTGACAGCTCCTGGGACAAACAGCTGGGGCAGGTTATGTCCTTCCAGCAAGAGCAAATGCACCAAACACATTTCAAAGGCTATTTTCACGCAGGACTGTCCCTAGCAGCCTCAGCAGATGGGACTGAACATGAAGGACTGCTGCTGCTGCACCCAACTGTCCTGTGGGCTGAGCCCACCCGCACTCCGGTCGAAGAACAAAAGAGCGTCCTCACCTAAAATCATAGAAGTCTGCAAACTCCAGGGCAGCATCTCCATCGGTGAAGAGTTTGCAGTGGCTTTTGTCGTTCATGTGGGCCTGCACCGCTTCTGTGGAGTAGAAGGACTTCCCCTTCTCGTTGCACCAGATGCAGATCTTCCCAACACCAACCTTCTCTCCTGCAGAAAACATCGACACTTCAGCTGCTCTGAGCGGAGGGAGCTTCCCCACTCTCTGCAGGCAGAGCCCAAGGAAACGCCCCGAGCTCCCCCCCTGCAGAAAAGCCCTGCTGTTCCTGTGCCTCAACCACGTGGCTTCAGCAGGGATGAGACCCTGCGTTTAGAGACTCCCTGTGACAAGGAGAACAGACCATCCTCTATTCTCAGCAACAAGTTCCATACCTGCAGTAGTTTTCTGACACCCCAAGCTGCAGTGATTCTGATGGCTGTTTGCAGACTTGAAGGAAGATCTGTTTTCTCGAGCTTTCAGATCTCTCACAAGCACTGTAACCGCAGCAGGCCAATCCCTGTGACTCATTAGCAGGACAGGAGAGCTCGTGCAGGCCTGAGCAACAGAGCCTGGTCCTGAATGTCCTGGTAGCTGAACGACCTTCTCAAGAGCAGAGCACTATGAGAGACCTGTGGGGTCCATGACCCTGTTTGCTTAGTGGGGACTTCTCTCACCCATGCCTGCTCATGGACCCAACCCTGACCTAGACAGTACTCAGGTTTTACATTCCCCTCCGGCCCCAACTGGTTTAAGTCCAGTTCAAGTACAAACAGGCACTAACATCACATCATTATCCTGCTGAGAACCAGAGGCTAGTGACAGCCATACCCAGGTACTTGATCAGCCCTCGGAGATCCACCAGGTACTCAATGTCCGGGATGAAGAAGCTGTGCACTTTGGTCATGTGGGCCACATTCTTTGTGAGGCACCGGGAATGGTGGGGACAGAACAAGCAGTCCGTGACTGGGATGGCCCCAGCAGCAGCACGTTCAGCTTCTGCCTGCTCCTCCTCCTCTTCTCCCATGCTTTCCATCTCCTCTTCAGAGTCCATGTCTTCATCAGAATCCACATCCTCCCAGTCTTTTAAAGGAAGTGGAAACAGAACAGTTACTGGTGTGATGGCTCGTCCCAAGCAGAACAAGGCCAAATTAAGTCAGAAACAGCTGAACACTGCACTTTCTGTTCTGAGAGCCTCGTGGCCCACAGTCCCTGCCCAGGGCCAGGCCGTGCTGCTGCTTCACATAAACCCCCCGGGGATGTCGCATGGGAAGCGGCGCTCACACTCCCATGGGCACTTCCCAACCTTCACACACAGCAGCATCTCACACCGCTGGCAGTGCAGAAACTGACACAGAGCCCCCCCCAGCTGCAAGCACAGGCCAACCCTAACTCCTCTGCTAAGCTGCGAGACCTTGAGATGGAAAAAGTTGCTCTGCTGCAGGAAGGGCAGGAGGCTGTGACACAATCCAACTGCCTGGCTTATCCCAAGGCACCTCACAGCAGAGTCTGCTGTCTTACCTTCGTCCTTATCACCTTCCTCCTCCGCCTGCTGTCTGGCCAGCTTCTTCGCCTGCTGCTCAAACCACTGCAGCCGGGGAGGCTTTTCCCACCGCTCTTTACTCTGTGCTAAGGCAGTGCTCCCCATCGACACCGGAGAACCAGGAGGCAAAGGTGTCTTCTTTGGAGATGAAGAGGGCTGAGCTCTGATGGCCTGCTGAATTGCTGCATTCATCTCATCTTTGTTCACACCCTCTGGGGCCAGACCCTTCTCCAGGTTCTTCTCATTTAATATTTTCACCTTCTTGCTAACGGCCTGCACTGCCTTCTTCTCCAGCTCCAGGTGCTTCTTGGACTTTAGGTGGTTCTCGTAGGCATTGAAGGTGGAGAACCTCTTGCTGCAAACTGTGCAGTAAGTGGCGGTGATTTTGTTCTGCTCCTCTGCCACCGCTCTCTGTGCCAGGACCCTCTCCTGGAAGTTCTCAGCAGTGACAGGAGGCATCTCAGCAACCTTGCGCTTCAGGTTGTACCTGTGCCAGTCCGTTTTGTAGTGGGCACGCTGAACATCAGCGTCCTGGAAAGCCACACGGCAAGTGATGCAGGTGTAGGTGGCCATCGCTGGTGAGTGGGGGAAAGACAGCCACATTAACAGACAGCACCCATGTGAGGCAGCAAAAGGAACACAGCCCCTACATAGAATCACCATCACTAACCACCAGCAATAGCTGACAGCGGGTTTCATATGAGAAGGGAAAAAGCCAGCCAGAACTCTGATCAAGCTGTCGGAGACGGCTTGCACCACAGCAGCACCACTACAGCCCAGCTCTGAACCCAGAGAGTACAGGCCATGCTATCTGACTGGAAATACTCAAAGCAGTTGCTTGGTGTGAAGACGCTTTCAGTTTAGGAGGAAAACACACACACAGCCCATCCAGGATCCTGACTGCTGTCTGAAGTGGTTTTCTCCCTCTCAAAGAGTTCCCTTTCCCAGCTGAAGGAGGGATTTTATGACAAAGCCACCAATGCAGGGACAACACAAGCAAAGTCACAGCAGGAACCTCAGGGGCAGAACTACTTGACTCAGTGTCCACTGCAGTCAGGCAGCAGCTATGAGCTAAATTACCACGGGGGTAGTTAACAACTCACCCAGCAGCTGAGGTTGGTCAGCGAGAAGATGAACACAAATATTTATATCCGATACCAAAGGGAGGTCCCCCTTTCCAAGCCTCAGAGCGCTGATTCCTCCCCCCGCCTGAGGCTCTCCCAGCCCTCCAGCCCAAGGAAGAGCCAGGTCCTGCACACAAATCGCGCTCTCCCGGAGGGTCTTTTTTACACCCCATCCGAGCTCGGAGTGTTTAGGCCTAAGTCAGGCCGGGGCCCGTACGGCTGCCTCAACAGAGGGAGGTCGGGCTGACGGGACCACGAGAGCGGACACCAAACCTTAAACGCTGCAAAGCGACAGCGAAAAGATGGGAGAAATTACCAAACCAGAACAAACCGCAGGAGCCCAGCGCGGGCCGAGGCCGCCCCAGGCCCGAGCACACGGGGAGCCGCCGCCCTCATCGGGAGGGACCCACAGGCGCCGGGCCGGGCCGGGCCGGGCCGCGCCGGGCCTCACCTCGCCCTCCCCTTCACCCCTCGTCCAGGCTGGGCCGCCTGTCCCTGTCCCTGTCCCTGTCCCTGTCCCTGTCCCTGTCCCTGTCCCTGCCCCGTCCCCCGCGGCCACGGACCTGCTCCACACGGCCCTGACGCGCCGGAGCAGGAAGACACTGCGTGGCGCCGGGCAAGAAGGGCGGGGCGGACCCTGCCTCCCAGGAGAGCGCTGTCGCCCCCTGGAGGCGCGGAGGACCCGCCGCCAGCCCGCACTGCCGGCCCTGCCTCCCGCTCCCGAGGGGCGGAGGAAGAGGGGGGATGAACCCGAGAGGGAGAAGGGGCGCAAATGGGGTCTGGGGTTGGGTTTCCACCCCCCCTACTTTTAGGAACAAACGTGAGAGTTGGACGCGGTGAAAGGTAAAAACTATCAGGTGTTTATTGACTGGTTCGACAAACGATCAACGCGATACCCCGGGTTTGCAACGGAGGAACCGGGCGGGTGATGAAGTGCTACGACACCCTGCGGGAACCACCGCGTGTCTGCCAGGGCTCTCCAGGCTCTGAGTACGCGGCCCGGGGCTGCCCCTGTGCCCAGGACACGCCGCAGGGCTCCCACAAGCTGGGGAACAGAGCACAGGGTCAAGGGGTGCTCCTGCAGCCCCTCTGCCTTTGAGGTGACACCGGCTCCCCCCTGCCCAGCCCAGTGCTCCTCGCACACACGAAGAGCCCCGAGTGTCCGCAGCAGGTGTTTTCACACTGGATGTGACACCCCACAGCCGTGGGGATCTGTATGTCCGACCCTCAGGTCCACCAACGTGGGGGCACCCAGAGACCTGCCCCAACACACCTCTTCCTCCACCGGCGCCAAAGAAGCCCCCGCAGGGCGTGAGGGAGGGTGAGCGCTTCGCCCACCCCACGGCAGAAACACCCGACATCCTCGATCGGCTGCGGGGTCCCGCCAGCGGTCCCGACCCCAAGGCACCCCACGGTGCTTTGCTCACTCCTCCGCACTCTGACCTCCGCCCTCCACCCTTCCCGTGTCGCCCTTTGGTTGGGGACTGGGAGCCGGCAGGATGCCGCGGGCCAGCCGGGGGTCTCGGAGCCGTGCGAGCACCTCGCCCCTCTCTTACTGCCCCTGTGCTCCGGCTGGGAACGTGCTGACGGCCGGAGACGGTTGCGTCCGGGATTTGTCGGGGGTGGCTGTTCTGCGGCTCGAACACGGAGGTTCCTCGAAGGATTTCCTAGGGAAGGCGGCGCGGAAGGCATCTCACAAGGGAGGGAAGGGCTCCCTCTCAGTGCCGCTGCCGAATCGCTGCCGTGGAAGGCGTGGGCTCCCAGCAAAGTGCTTATGACAGGCAGTTCTGTTTCCTGCAGAAAACGAAGCATCTTCCCACTACCTGAGGAAGGACATCCAGTGCTACAGAATGACCCCCCCAGGACTTAGGGGCTCGACTGTAATCGAGAAAAGAATGAATTCTGCAGACGCTCAAGCAAACAGCGATGCCCCTTCACTTCAACGGTTTTGCCTTTCGTGCAGGTTTGGCTTTGCTCCTGTTTCGGGACAAACCGCGGGCAGATGTAGGTGTATCCTGGAGAAGAGCTGATCAGTTTGTCTGCCCCGGAACCAGAAAATGCATCGTTTCCAAGAGGTCTGAGAAAACTCCCCCAACTGCTGCTCCTTCTTGACCTAATCTGTGGCTCTGGCAGAGAGCCCCAGCATTCTGTGCTCCGGCAGTCACAACTAACGTTCGTAAAACACCAGTGAAGAGCCCGCTGTCACTGTGCCGCCACCGACAGCCAGCTAGTCGGTCCCATAAAGCCTTTGAAGGAAGCACTGCTCCCCGCTCCCACCTCCCCCCGGGCCAATAGCCCACATCCTCTCCCAGCTTGGTGCTCTGGTACAAGGCAGCACACAGGAGGTTGGGTGCCTGACCCAGGCTCCACAGCAGCGTGGAAGCTGCACTCAGAATCCTTACTGTACGGATTGTCCTGAATGTGCAGCAAGGAGAGGAGGCTTCTAATTCGTCTGGGAAATTGAAGTTTCCACTCAGCTGCTCAGCAAAGGCTTCGTCTGGTTGTGGATGGGTTCTTCTCTCTGCATGTCTATAAATATGGGAAGGGTGGTGTCAGGAGGATGGGGCCAGGCTCTGCTCAGTGTCATCCAATGACAGGACAAGGGGCAGCAGGTGTGAACTGGAACAGAGGAGATTCCATAGAAATGTCAGAAGGACCTTCTTCTCGGTGATGGTACCAGAGCCCTGGCAGGGGCTGCCCAGGGGGGTTGTGGAGTCTCCTTCTCTGGAAACATTTCAAACCCACCTGGCCATGTTCCTGTGTGACTCGGTCTAAGGTGATCCTGCTGTGGCAGGGGGACTGGACTAGATGATCTTTTGAGGTCCATTCCAATCCCTAATGATTCTATGGGAAGCAGAAGCTAGGGCCAGGGCAAGTTGGAAAGGGAAGTTAGCAGCCAACATTGTTGGAGTGACGTGGCTGGGGTTCTTGTCATCATTTACAGAAAGTCACTGTCAGCGCTAAGATGCTGCAGGCTCAAAGGCTGCTTCTGGTGGGATCTATACTCAGGCCGTGCTGGCTCTGTGACACGTTTGATGGTGAAGGCACAGGCTCAGGTTTGCACTGGTAAAGGACAGCAGACACAGTCACTGCGCACTCTGGACACCAGAACACAGGCTGGTGTCAGTCCTGCTGCCTGTCAATGCACACTCTGGACACTGGAGCACAAGCAGCGGTAGCACCGGTGTTCTCAGCCCCTTTCTCTCGCTGCACCCACCTGCCTCCTCTTTTACCTCAAAGGGCAGACACCTGTGAAGGCCAGGGGAGTTAACGCTGAGCACTGGCTGGCCTGGGCAGGTCTGGCAGGGCACGGTTGTTATCAGCTGTTGCTGTACTTTCTCAGGGCCCCAGGCAACAGCAGCAGCCACCTCTGCAAACCAGCACAAGGAAAAGTCTCTGGAGCAGCAGTAGCTGCTGCCAATGGTCCCCCCACTCTGCAGGTGGGTTACATCATGTTAGAACAACCCCCCTTGCCTTCGCCCCGTTTGTTTTATGTGTTAGAACATCCAGCCTGCTGCACAACTTCTGCTGCAAGTGATGGCCACTGCAAACATCCAAACCCTAACCCCACACTTGGGGGTGGCACCGAGAACAGCCCTTTAGGGTTGTGCTGTTGGAACCTCCTAACCCCCAGTTCACACAGTGGCTCCCCCAGCTGCTCCCAACCCCAGCTGCTCAGTTCAAGTGGCACCAGCACGTGCAGACGGGTGCTGGCTGCCCCCACAGGGCAATGCTGCCAAGGACCAGGCTCTCCCAGGGAACGCAGGGGGTGGTCAATGCCACCTCACAGCTCTGCCAGCCTCGAGCAGCAGAAACGCTTGGAAATGCATCGCCGCATCCAAAGGAGTTCAAAGGTGCCAAGTGGGAGATCGAGTCCTCCGACGCATTACTGGCACAGCCGGAGCCCTGCTGGTCAATGCAGCTCGTACCTGGCAGGTACCGCCGGCCACGGGCCCCATGCTGCTCGCTCAGCCGGCCTCTCCGCTAACCTCGTGGCAACCCTCTGGCGGCTCCCTCGCTGGCTAAGTCAGGGAGGGAACCACAAGAGCAAACACACTCTCAAGGCTGAAGAGTTGTCTCAGGACCCTAGATGTATTGCTGGCAACCAGACACGAAGAGCCATCTCCCCAGCTCTTGGAACAACAGACCCCAGCGCTCGTCTGCACCCACCCAGCGGACGGAGGATTCATTTCCAGGCGACTACATTGAGGGACAACTACCAGAACACCACACTACCGGGATCTGCCGAGGCTTGTCCAGTTCAGTCACTCTGCAGAGGGCAATTCTTATGCCACAGCTAAAGGGACAGCAAAGCTCACAGCTCAGGATTCTCCTCTACTCTTTGCATTGGATTTTCTCACGGGCTGAAGTCCAGTCTCCTCCAAGTGACCAGCTTCAGTCTGCAGGTTAGTGACTGCCCAGCAGATTTGAAAGGAAGCCCGAGGACTTCTTCTTTTCCTGGGATTCTGCCTCCTGACCCTGTGAAAGTCCCAGCTCTTTCTCGATCTGCTCCAGCTCAGACTGGTCAAGCAGTTCGAAATCATCGGCCTCCTCCGTGTCTGTCTCCTCGCTCAAGCTGGGTGCTGCGTGCGAGGGGGCCTGCGGAGCCGCCTGCAGCTGGTCTCTGATGGCAGCGGACACTGCAGCCGCGATCACATCGCCAGCGATTCCACTCACCAGGTTAAAGGTTTGGTCACTGCTCAGAGGCAGGGAGAGCCCTGCGGTGGAGGGTCTCTCTTTGCTCCGTCTGGGAGGACGATCCTCCCTGCCTTGTGTTTGCTCTTTGCTCCGCTGGCGCTGGGCAGGGACACCGATGCTCGAGTCGTCGTCGTCGTTTGTGCCAGCACCGTTTTCCAATGAAGGGAATTCTGAGAGATCTCTGGCAAAAGCTTCTTCGTGGTCACTGTGCCGGTCAAAATCTATCGCAGGGTAAACAGACGGGAACAGAGTTAGCCAACAGAAAGGCTCCACAGCATCACAGAACAGACCTTGAGAGACCACCCAGTCCCATCCCCCTGCCACAGCAGGATCCTCTAGATCCAGTGGAACAGGAGCATGGCCAGGTGGGTTTGAAACAAGGGGATGTGCTCATTTGCCACTCAGCAAGGCCCTCAAGGCCATTTCCCACACTGTCCTTACAGCCAGCTGCTGAGGGAACTGGACAAGTGAGCTTGGGGTGGGTGGACCCTTCTACTCTCAACGTCTCTAACATGTTCCAGCACCTTACAGCCACCCCTGGGACCACTGAAGCTGTTCGTACCCTCAGAGGTGTCTGTCTGCGGAGAGTAGCCCTCTGACAAGTTAAAGGTCCCATTATCAGTCCAAGAGACTTCTGATACGTCCGTGTCAGACACCGACAGCTCCTTGGCAGCCACTGCAGGACTCACCTACACAGAAGAAAGTGTTTTAAACCCACAGAACTCACACGACAGATCTCACAAGGCCTCACGCAGGGCTTCTGGGCACTTTTAGAGTGTAACTGGCTAAGGACCAACTGCGGTTCCCCTGCTGCAAACAAAACCAGCTCCCTCTGCTGTGAAACCCAGTTTGATTGCGGCACGACCAACACGAAACGAAGCCGCTCTCAGCTCCACAGGCCCCAGGCACCGCTACCTTGAAGGCCAGGAGATGCAGAAGCAGCAGTTAGTGAGTATGAGGCTAAAGATGGAGGCCACGAATCACTTGCAAAGCTCAGGTCAGGCCTCAGCCCCTGGGCAGGCTCCAGCCTTCCACTGAAGAACAGAGCCAGAGTCTGGCTCCTCCCCGTCACCTGCACAGGTTGGGAAGGCAAGAGAGGGCTGACTGGGAAGGAGTCACCTTGGGGCACAGCGCCGATATGTCCAGTTCACTGTCATCTGCTGCGCGGTTGGCTTCTGCTGTTTCTGAAAGATGAGAAAGCATGGGTTACCTTCCTCGTGACAACCACCTGAGGTTCAGAGTGGCCCCTGTCTCACAGCTCTGCAGCACAGCAGCCTCTGAGCGGCTGACAGGCTGCACTTCGCTGCTAAGGAGGGGAGACATGGCTGGCTGAGGGGGCAGGGACCAGTGTCTGCTGCGCAGCAGCCAGAGCAGCTGGGAAATACATCCCAGCAGATCCCTCTGCTTGTGTTGGACCTCCTCCAGAAGCTACCACCCACCATTATATCACCTTATGGCATCATTAGCGAGGGCAGAGGAGGGCAACGGAGCTGGGGAAGGGCCCAGAGAATCCATCTGATGGGGAGACATGGAGAGAGTTTGGGCTGGTTAGGCTGAGGAAGAGGAGGCTGAGGGGAGACATCATCGCTCTCTACATCTATCTGAAAAGACCCTGCAGAGATGCTGGTGCTGGGCTCTTCTCACAGGTCATCAGCGACAGAAGCAGAGGGAAGGGCTTCCAGTTCCAACAGGGGAGGGTTAGACTGGCCATCAGGAAGAAATTCTTCCTGGAGAGAGAGTGGTCAGGGACTGCACTGGGCTGCCCAGGATGGGAGTCGAGTCCCCATCCCTGGATGAGTTTAAAAGTGGCTGAGACGTGGTGTTGGGGGTCTGGCTTAGGGGTGACCTTGTAGAGCAGGGTTGGTGTTGGACTCGCTGATCCTGGGGGTCTTTTCCAACCTGGATGGTTCTGTGGCTCTCCCTTGCTCTCTTAAGTGAACTGACTTCTTGCTGCTGCAGCCAGATGTCAGCTGCACTGTCATTCACAAAGCTAAAGAGGGCAGCTGGCTCAAGGCACGAGAAGCCCTACAGCTGGCTTTGCTGGCCAGCCCAACACGTTTGCCAAGGGAGCACAAGTCCCTCTGGGCATGGAAACATGACCTGGGGAGACGCTCCACCACTCACCAGATGCCGCCTTTGCCTTCTGGCTGAGATACTCCACTACTCCAAAATCTAGTTTCATCACAACAGTCCTAATTTTGCTGCAGACCTTCTGTCCAAGTTCATTGCACTTAAGGAAGGGACACAAAAAGGCACAGAGAACTGTGAGAAAACGAAGACAAAGAGAAGAGCTGCATTGAAACGGTGCTGCGCAGGAAAGGGCTTGCAGAACCCCTGCCGAGAACCGCCGCGGCACTGTCGTACCGAGGGCTGCAGGACTGGGCACAGACTCCAGGCCGGGTGAAAACGGAGTGGGGCAGAACCACCTCCTCTGACCTGCTGGCTCTTCCTTTAACGCAGCCCCGGCACGGCCGGCGTTCTGGGCCGTGAGAGCACCCTGCCATTCATCCACCAAACCCCGCTCTGGCTGCTCTGAATATTCTTCCACTGGGGACTGAAATAAACTCTCATAGGACTTGGCCTTTCTGAACCTCACGAGGTTCACTCAGGCCAGATCCCCTTCTCCAGCTGGTTTGGGTCCATCCCATCCCATCCCTCAGGCATGTGACTGCTCCACTAGCTCGGTGCCACCTGCAGCCTTCACCCTGTGCACAAACGGACCAGCAGCAGGAGCGCTCCTCACAGAGAGACGAGCCGGGAGCAAACCCCCTGCACAAGCCGCGGCGAGAGAAGAGCCGGCACTTACGCAGGACATAGGAGAGGACGACTCCAGGAACGTAGCTTCCCACCACGGTGAAGAAGGTGCAGACGCTGCAGACGAGGAGGCAGAACTGGCAAAGACACAACAGCGGCCATTAGCGCCTGCCCCTCTCTGCACACCGCAGGCACTCCGCAGCAGCGGACCATGTCATGCTGCAGGAAATCCCCAGGGCCCCAGAAACAGAAGGGCTCACAGACAGACCAAGGAAGCACTTTGTTCCGGTGCAAAGCAGCAGTAAATAGTCCATCTGGGCTCATGAGGACGAGGAGGAGGCAGCCCCTCCATTGCAAAACCGCACTGCCCCCGCTCCTCTGCTGCAGAGGTCTAAGCAGCTGGCGGCTAAAACTCCTGGCGGGGACTTCACCTTCGCTCCACAAGAAGAGGCAGCGCAGGTGACACCAAGCACTTGGCAGTCAGTGAAACTGCCCCGCTTACAGGAGCTGAAGTCCTTCTGAGCAGGACCTTCTTCCCCGTGAGGGTGCCAGAGCCCTGGCAGGGGCTGCCCAGGGGGGTTGTGGAGTTTCCTTCTCTGGAGACATTTCAAACCCACCTGGACTGTTCCTGCGCTACTGGATCTAGAGGATCCTGCTGTGGCAGGGGGATGAGGCTGGCTGATCTTTGGAGGTCACTTCCAATCCCTAATGACTGGATCTAGGGGATCCTGCTGTGGCAGGGGATTGGACTGGGTGATCTTTCGAGGTCCCCTCCAGTCCCAGTGCTCTGTGAGTCTGTGAAAGTCACCTTTTCCCCTGGTGTGTTGGGGACCCCATTTCCTCTCACGCACTGGTGAGCACCCTCTTTGTGCTCACGGGCACCTCCAGCAGCCCTCTCAAGAACTGCCGGTGTCAGACTCGGCTGCTGCTGTGGCAGCCCGGTGGAGCATCCTGCACAGCTGAGCACAGGGCTGATCTGCTGGAGGGCCTCAGCATAGATCCCTCTGCTCCCGGAGCAGAAGGGCACTGAGGTGGTTAATTCACAGCTCTGCAGGCAGCAGCAGCATCTCATCTGCCTGCAATTACAGCACCGCAGCAACCACGGGGCTAGAGAATGAGGTCAGGGCAACAAGCAGCCAGCATCATCTCTGCTCAGTGAGTCGCAGCTGCACCTTAACCCAGTGACTGTGGCCCCAGCTGAGGGAGTGGTGGGCTGCGTCTGCTGGCAGGGCACTTCCTCACCTCCACACCCCCCTGCTTCCTTCTGCAGTGACTTTGTTATCCTCAGCGCACAGCCGCCCACGGCACAGCTCGCCCACCTTGGAAGTGGACTTCATCCTGCTGCTGGGCTAGGTTTGGGGGCTAAACTCCTAAGACTTGTGAGTGGCACTGGCCGAAGGGCCGGCTCTCAGTGCACAGCTGGAGGCTGGGTCAGCTGAGATCAAAAGGGAAGAAGAAACCCCTAATCTTTTAAACTGCACTTAGCAAGGTGGCTGTAGGTGAAACCTGCTGCTGCACTGACGCACTTGTACGTGACTGACGTTGCTCTTCGGGGAGGAAAGCAGCTGCACGTCCAGCTACAGCCACCGACCTCCTGTCTGGGAGGAAGGAACCTGCCTCTTGCTGCTTCGTGAACTGGCTTCTCCAGCTCAGTCCTTCCAGGAAAAACCACACCTGTACACAAGCACCCCAGTAAAGGATGAAGGATTCTCTTACAGCAAATGATGCTGGGGCTTTGCTTCCCGGTCTCCCTCACCCCTTAACTCGACAGCACCCGCGTAGTTCTCCCCGGGAGCGCTCACCTTGCCCGGGTTCTGCTCCTTGAAGTGGGACATCTCTTGCAGAAACACCAGCAGATTCATCAGTGTTTCTGAGAGGCACTGATTTATCCGGAGCCTGTAGTCCTGCCTGGAATCGAGGACTTCCCAGCTGAAACCCAAACAGAAACAGCAAACACTGTCGGGTTTGTCTGAAGAGAACTGCAGTGGTTGTTGACCAGCCCTTGCCTGGTGAGGACGCACTGGTTCCAGCTCTTGCAAACCCCTCAGCAGCACCACTGGTCTGGGTTTCAAGAGCTGCTGGGTTATTCTAGTGCTGAAAACTACCTGCGACAAGGTCCCTTCACAGAGCCTTTGGTTCACACTGTCAACAGAGGTGAACTGTGCGGAGGCACAAAGAGGAATCGGAGCGGTCCGCTGCCTCCTGCCAAGGCAGAGCTCTGCAATGCACAGGGCAGTCAGATGTGGCTGCCTGACCCTCACCTGAACAGCAAAGCCAGGGGGACAGAGGTGACGGCCTGGCCCACAGCACTCCAAACTCTTCTCAGATGTGCTCCCCACCAAAGTAAAGCAAATGGGGACTGGAGGGCAGCAGGCGCAGGGCACATGGGGGAAACTAACCCCAGCTCGGACACGGAACCACTCAGGTTGGAAGAGACCCCGGGGTCACCGAGTCCAACCATCAACCCTACTCTGCAAGGCCACCCCTAAGGCAGATCCCCCAGCACCACACCTAAGCGGCTTTTAAACTCATCCAGGCTCACGCCCAGTCTGACAGAAAGCACCAGACTTCCCAACCCGCTGTGAACGAAGGGGAAGGTGTCTGCAGAGAAAAGGGCTCCCACCCCCACCTTCCTGCCAGCCCCCCGCACAGTTCCCACCCCAGCAAAGGCAGGAGCTGTTACCTGGCAGCTGCACAAAAACAAACAGAGCCTCCCTGACACCCCAGAGCCCTGTCTGCCTCCAGATGCTCCAGCCCATCACAGTCACCAACGGCGCCTGCGGGTGCCAGTGGCATCACGCTCTCCAAAGATGACGGATGGTGTCACGGTCCCGGCCGGCCTCCGGACAGCTGCTGCAGCACAGCCCCGTCGTATTTCTCCCCGAAAGGTCAGTGGCTCTCAAGTTACCGGTCTCAAGGTCTCTCCGTGCTGTGCTGGACGTTTCTGATGATGTGTCTGCACGCAGACGGGCTACTGGGAACCACCACAGGGCCAGCACCCCACGGGGCGGTGCCTCCGGGGGTCAAACCTCCACACGCAGGGAGTCGGCAACTACAGGGCTCCTGCGGCGGGGCTGCCCAAGCGGAACCGCAGGCGGTGGAGCCTGTGCCGGCTGTAACACTAAGGGTGGACCCCCAGAGCAGTGTGGGCTGGCAGAGACCTTCAAGATCATCGAGTCCAACCTTTTCCCAGCCCTGTCAGCACCACTGAACCCCGTCCCCCATCGCAACATCTACCTTTCTCTTCAACACCTCCAGGGCTGGGGACTCAACTCCCTCCTTGGGCAGCTGTTGCAGCGCCTGACAGCCCTTTCAGGAAAGAAACCCCTCCTGACATCCAGCCTGAACCTCCCCTGGTGCAGCTTCAGGCCATTTCCCCTCGTCCTATCACTAAGGAGAACAGACCAGAACCCACCTCTCTCCATCCTCCTGTCAAGAAGTTGTAGAGAGCAGTAAGGTCTCCCCTCAATCTCCTCTTCTCCAGGCTAAGCAGCCCCAGAACCCTCAGCCCCTGCTCACACGACACCTGTTCCAAATCCTTTCCTAGCTTGGGGGCCGTCTCGGCCCCCTCTGCAGCCAAGCTAGAGGAGCCCTGCTGGATGCCACCGCAACGTTAAAACAAAGCCACAGCTCAGAGTTGTGCAGGGATGCAGCTCAGGACTTGCTCATCAGGGTGGAGGACCTGAGAGTTTCCTTCCCCAAGACACACAGAGGAGAGCAGAGGGGACCCGGCTACCTGGGAGCCTGAAAACGTGTGGCTCAGGGATGGGGAGAGCCAGCGACAAACCTCACAGGCAACCCGGAGCTAAGGGTGACGCTTGACCAGAGGAAGCGGAGTGTGTCCACTGCAGACAGGCTGAGGGAGCCGGTGCTGCGCAGCCCGGAGAAGAGGAGGCGTCCATCTGCTCTGCTTGCATCGCCTGTCTTGCAAGGTCCCGGGTCAGCCCTCGGGGGAAACCCTTCCACTGACCTGCACTGCCCCTGTGCAGCACCCCTGGGGAGAGCAGCAGCTACTCCCAGTGGAGGTCACTGGAGGTGTGAAACGTGACCTGCTAGCCCAGCGCTGCCAGTCCCAAGGCAGTGCTCAGCCGCTCAGTGCGGAGCGGTTCAACGTGTTTTGCAAGAACACAGAGTGTTTCGGGGCCACAGAACCACTGCAGCAGCCTGCTGTGGGCTCCGTGGAGGCCCCCGGGCAACGCACTGGCAGGCTGGGACCTGCCAGGTCACCTCCCAGATGGTAACGGGCGCCTGACGATGCAGAAGGGCCGTTGTCACTGCCCTGGGCTTGTTCAGAACAGTCAGGGAGTCTCATTTTGATCGGCGGGAGTGAGAAGCCCTGTTTGCAGAAATTGGATGCTTCCAGCAGCTGGGCAGAGCTGCTCCACATTCACTTTTCTTCCACGGAGACAACCCTTTCACCCTTTCTCACAAGATCAGGTAATGTTCCTCCTCCTGGGCTAGGACACTCCTTGCCCAAGGCCAGTGGCGAGGGAGGGTGAGCTGGCCTCGCCTAGAGCTGCAGAGCAGCTGCCCAGAGCAGGACAACGGGACTTCGAGGGCCTGAGAAGAAACGCACGCACACGGCTCTGCGCGGCATTGCAAGGCAGCGGTGACGCTGCCCCACGCACAGCTCCCCCCTCGCTCTTTCCGGCGGGTGCTCAGGGCTTTGTCCAGTCACTCTGACACGCTTCTGCATCCCTGGAGTTGCTGGCACGAGCTGGCCGCCTGCTGCCCACCTTTGTGCCCTGAATGAAGGCACCAGAGGAAAGCGATGGCTCTCGCCTTCTCTGCCAACACTGGCAGCAGAGCCAGGATCTCCATGCAAGTACAAACCAAGGCGCTCGGAGCAACTAGATCACTGGCAGGTCTGACTGGAAAGGGGATCTCCACCTTCCTGAGTCCAGGCACACTCTGGAAAAGCCTCAGGTTGTAGCTCAGGGTCAACTAGCCCCAAACCCCGCGGAAGGTTCCTGGCCAACAGCTCAGCGCCCCGTCTTTCCACCCTTTCTGCTGACAGGCAGGCGACAGCAGTGAGCTCAACAGAGCCCTGGTCCTGACAGAGGACCTCACGCACCAGCATCTCTCGGGAGCACCCACAGCCACCCGCTTCCAGCCCTGCAGGACCCCAGCAGCTTTCACAGGCCCTTGCCAGTTGTTTGAGTTGTTGGGGGTTTAGTTTTACAATAAATGCCACCATCTTGCACCCAGCCTCGAGGGGACCTGATGACAAACAGTTGCCGGGGAGAAACATCGCCCGTCGGTCAGACTGCGGCCAGCCCTCTGCCTCTGACCACATCCTTCCTCACTGCCCTTGTGCAAAACAGAGCTGCAGGGCAGTGACCCCACCCTTGTGGAGACCCAGTGAGGGATGCACTCACCCAGCTTGCCCAACACCATCGCTTAGATGCACTGACCTACGACACACAGCCAGTGTCTTTGGGTGTCACCTATCCCACAGCACCCCGCCGAGGCGCTGGAACAAACATCGATGCTGAAGGCTGAACCTAGCCAGCAGAACTCACTGCCGACTCCTGAAACGTCCTTTGGTTTGCCCCTGCATGCTGGCACCACGTGAGATGGCTCCCACACTCGTGGCAGACGTTTTTTGCAACAACCAACAACCCCTTAGCACCCCTGCGCATCGGTCAGCATCAAGACCCGAAAGGATCTGTTTCACCCTCTGTCTGTTTAGCCCAACACAGGTGCTGCCGGAGATCTGAGCAATGACTGCTTCTGCAGCTGCTCAGCTGTGGACCCAGCCACTGTCTTGTGGTGCCCAATGGGTTTGGAAGCTGCGAAGACCAAACCAAACCCAGAGAGACTGGTGGGATCCAGAGGGACGCAGTGCCCTCCAAGCCCTGAGTTATGGGTCTGTCAGCAATGTGGCTCCAACCAAACTGTTTGTGTCTCTGACATTTTGAGGCTTCTACATTTTCCCATAGTTGAGAAAAGCGAGGAGGCAAAAGCTTCCCAGGATCTCCTTCTCTTCAGCACCAGTTTAGGAAATACAGACCAGCTGTACAATGTCACCCCCACGCAGACACCAAGACCTAGCACTTGTCTCCTCTAGCTACACTGATCCCCCACAGCAGCAGAGGGATTGGGAGCGCAGGGGCTCACCCCAGTTCATCACACACACAGGGGCTGGGAGCGCAGGGGCTCACCCCGGTTCATCACACACACAGGGGCTGGGAGCGCAGGGGCTCACACCGGCTCTGTCCGTACGGGGCTGCCAGCAGAACCCCCGCACGGTACCTTTTGTCCTGTCCCAGCTCCTCGCTGTCCGCCATGGCAGACGGACAAAGGGATCCTCTTTCTCCCACTACCGAGCCCGACACTCTGGGCGCCGCTCCTGGAGCCTGTGTTGTGTTTCAGCTGCAGCAGCCCCGGCACCTGCCTGGTTCGCGGCCGAGCCGAGCGCTCTCTGCTCGCAGAGCAGGGGTTTCCAGGACATCCCAAGCACCTGCTGGTCTTGAATGAAGTTCAGAGCGCCCGGCGTCCACCGGCCGGGGCTATAAATAACTGGGCGGTGACTCACCTCGGCGCTAGCAGGGTGCAGGGCGCCCAGCACAGCCGCACGCGGGGCGCTCGGGCTTGTGTCCGGCAGTCATGTGAGGGACAATCATCACCCCGTCCGAACATTTTCTGCCACCACTAGAACACGGTGACACAGGCAAGCAGCACCGCACGAGCCTTGAGGTAAGGCGCCAAAAATACAGGAGCCGAGAGCGCGTCCTGCTGCAAATCACCCTCTGCGTCCTGCTGCAGCCACAACATCGGCGTGGGCTGAGAACTGCCCCGGCTTTGCGCTGCAGTATACCCATCTCCGCACGTGGCCAGCGAACCGCTCTCCTGAGGACGTCTGGTCACCTGTGTGCAAGGAGCGGGGAGGCCGCGGAGCGCACGAGCCTTGCCCTCTCTCGAGGAGCCCTCTCAGCGCCAACTCAGCGTGACTGGGACCGCAGCATCATGGAACATCAACCACGGAAGAGTCGAGGCAGGAGCTGCCTTTCCCCAGACAAATCACGCAACAGCTCTTCTGCCAGGAAGGAAAACAGGAGGAACGTGGGAGATGCGGGGCAGGACGACCCTCCTGCCTGCTTGAGGAGACCTGGGCTGCTTGGCACAGCCGTGGGACCCCAGTGCGCTGCGCTGCTGCCAGGCTCACGCGCTGCAGCTCCAGCACCTGCCAGGACACTCCTCACTACACCAGTGACGGTGCTGGGCAACACACCCTCGCGTGCCACAACCAGCCAGGCGCCGGCCGCACGGCCCGGTGACGAGCCGGGCTACAGCTCCAGGGTCTCAGCCCCCCGTAAATAACTCCCATCACGCGTTCGGTAACCCAACGCCTGCGCTTGGCCAACCCGGTGCCGCTGAAGGTCAAACCCTGACTACTATATAAACCAAACTCTACCCGCTGATCTACAGATGCCGAGCAAGGAGGTCCTCGCCCGTGACAGGAACGTGTCAGGTTTACAAATAGCCCCTTTCACGAGCCACGGGTGGTTCTGGCTTCTCCTACCCGGTTCTCAAACCAACCGAAGCCGCCCGTTTCCTTCCCCTTATCACTCTCAAACATCCAAAATGCTGTGAGAACTGCTGTGAGAACTGAGAGTTTCAGAACCGGGCAGGAGCTACCTCGGGGGGCTGCCAGGACGGCGGCAGGTGATTTCTGCTTGTGAACAGCAGCACCTTCACACGGGGACGAGGCGGGCACCGCGCCTGGAGAACGGGGCTGCCCACCTCTGTTCTTGTTGCTGAGACACAAGCCAGTGAAAACACAGATTAAACGCCTCTGTTTCTGAGCCCACATGGAATAACAGAGTCACAGAATCATCCAGGTTGGGAAAGACCCCCAGGGTCATCGAGTCCAACCATCAGCCCCACTCTACAAGGTCACCCCCACACCAGATCCCCCAACACCACATCTAAGTGACTTTTAAACTCATTGAGGGATGGCGACTCAACTCCCACCCTGGGCAGCCCAGTCCAGGGCTTGACCACTCTCTCCAGGAAGAATCTCTTCCTGATGGCCAGTCCAACCCTCCCCCTGCTTGAAGCCCTTCCCTCTGCTTCTGCCACTGATGACTTGTGAGCAGAGCCCAGCACCAGCCTCTCTGCAGGGTCCTTTCAGAGAACTATAGAGAGCAATGAGGGCTCCCCTCAGCCTCCTCTTCCTCCAACTAAACAGCTCCAGCTCTCTCCATCTCTCCCCATCAGATGGATTCTCCAGGCCCTTCCCCAGCTCTGTTGCCTCCTCTGCCCTGTCTCCAGCCCCTCGATGTCTCCCTTGTGTTGAGGTGCCCAAACTGGACCTAGTCCTCAAGGTGCCGCCTCCCCAGTGCTGAGCGCAGGGGAACAATCCCCTCCCTCCTCCTGCTGTCATGGATGTTTGACTCAAACACGATCGACTGCTGCTCTTGAACAGGAACCACCAAAGCGACCAGCGGCGCTGCTGTTTGAAGCCAAGCGGGGGCTCCCCGGGCACTGCGGGCTATAAATACCCCTCACGATGACAAGTCAGATGACTGCAGGGTCGCGAGTTATCGCTCCCAGTTGTTCAACTGTCAAAACGGAAAGCGGCAAGAGCAGAGTTCCAGCACCCGCGGCGCAGACGCCCCTCGTGCAGCCAGATAAACATAGACTCCAGGGCACCTGGCCACTCCCACGGCAGCCTTGCCCCCGCTCTCTGCCACTGGAAAAGGTCAGTCTTACAAACTGCCCAGTGAACGACCTGAGGTCGGGCTCTGTGCTCCAGCCGTCCTCTGCTCACGGCCTGGCTCTGCTCACAGCCTGGCTCACGCTTGCTGCAGCTATTCGGCTACTGCAGGTGATCTCGGTGACTCGGGCACCCACCCTGGGGCTGCAGGAGTTCACCCACCCGGGGTGCAGCTCAAAACACACTCAGAATGTGACAAGTGTGACCATTGTATCACAGAATCAGACACCTTAAATTGAAAAGCGTGTCCAGCCTTGACCTGGCTACGAGGTCAAGGCTATGAGAGCCTGCTGGCTACAAGAAGGCTCTTTTGTCGCTTTCCCCCACCCACATTTTCCTTCAGGTTTTACTCTGCTGCGGAGGAAACCCCAGTCCCATCCCCACGGAGGTTTCCTTGTGCTGTCTGGGCTGGCAGCCAGAGCAGGAGCCGACCCTTTACACCCTGCCCCTGCCCCTGCTATTTATAACAACCACTTGACAAACATAAACTGCTCAAGAGAAGAACCGGAGCTGGTGCTTTGGACACCAAGTGCGGCAGCAGCCAGCGCCAGCAGCCAGGGACACAATGTGCCAGCCAGGAGGTGACATCGTTCTGTGGGAAACAACCAGCAGGTGCTGGGGGGAGAGAGAATCCTCCAAGACTGTGCCTGAGACCTCGGGCATGACGTGAACCCCAACCAGCACACGGTGCAGTGGGACGGTTCTGCACCGCACAGCACGGGCGCCTGAGCAAGGCTGCTGCTGCAGCACGAGGGCAGCTTCTCACGCCCCGTCCTGAGCCGCACGAAGTGCCGCCGTGCATCCCACCTCAGTGTCCAGAGCACCTCTGCCCTCTCGGCGCAGCCGCCGGCCGCGCACCTCAGCCTCCGGCACAGAGAACCACCAGCCGCCCCTGGAGCTCCCGTGTGAACCTGTCAGAGGGCTCAGCCAGAGCTCAGCGAGGGGGCCACAGCTGAGGTGTCACTCGCGTGAAACCGCCTCCTTAGAGCTGCCCTTAACACCAGGGAGCCAGGTGTCTGCAGCAACAGCTGCTCAGAGAAGGTTTGCACGAGCCAGAGAACTGCCAACCAACCAATCCTCAGCTCTGCCCTGCGCAAAGTGCGAGGAGATGCAGCAGAGGACACGCGTGCCTGCCCTGTGCAAAGTGCGAGGAGATGCAGCAGAGGACACGTATGCCTGCCCTGTGCAAAGTGCGAGGAGATGCAGCAGAGGACACGCGTGCCTGCCCTGTGCAAAGTGCGAGGAGATGCAGCAGAGGACACGTATGCCTGCCCTGTGCAAAGTGCGAGGAGATGCAGCAGAGGACACGCGTGCCTGCCCTGTGCAAAGTGCGAGGAGATGCAGCAGAGGACACGCGTGCCTGCCCTGTGCAAAGTGCGAGGAGATGCAGCAGGGGACACGCGTGCCTGCCCTGTGCAAAGTGCGAGGAGATGCAGCAGGGGACACGCGTGCCTGCCCTGTGCAAAGTGCGAGGAGATGCAGCAGGGGACACGCGTGCCTGCCCTGTGCAAAGTGCGAGGAGATGCAGCAGGGGACACGCGTGCCTGCCCTGTGCAAAGTGCGAGGAGATGCAGCAAGCTCACGCGTGCCTGCCCTGTGCAAAGTGCGAGGAGATGCAGCAAGCTCACGTGTGCTTGCCCCACTGTGAGCTGCACAGGCCAGCCCACCACACACCCTCTGAGCTTCCCAGGAGTTATCCACATCCGAGATGAACACTGACATCCCCACTCATCCCCCAAGACTCCTGAGGAGGCTTCCCACAAGGTCTCTCACCAAATGCTCCCGCGGAGTCTGAGAAGTCATCAGGTATCACAGAATCATTCTGGCAGGAAAGGACCTTCAGGATCATCAAACACAGCCCTCATCTCAACAGCTCCCTAACCCCCAGACCATGACCTCAAGCGCTCTGGCTATATACGAGAGGAACCCTTCTGCCAAAGATGGTGACCAACGGCAAGGGACTGCAGACCTTCAACAACTCAACAGCGATTTGCCTGCAAACACAGGAGAGTTCACAGAGCCACAGAACGTTGGGGGTTGGGGGGGGACCTTGGAAGATCATCCAGGACAATCCCCCAACACAGCAGGATCCCCTAGATCCAGTCATTAGTGTTTGGGGGGGAACCTCGGAAGATCATCCAAGCCAATCCCCCTGACACAGCAGGATCTGTGCCCTCATAGCCAGCTCAGAGGAAAACACCCAACTCCCCGCAAGCACCAAGTGGGACCATCTTTCTCTGAGAAAAGCCACTTTGAAACCACTTTGCTGTGTGTCTGGGCTGTGGGCACCAACTCACACCAGGAAAAAATACACTTGGTTAGGAATTTGAACTGATGAATGAGAAGTAATGGACTTAGACAAGAAACCAGAATCGAACTAATCCAGTTCTGCTGTAATTAGCAGGGAAAGCTGACTGCTTTTAACATTCCAGATGAACTGCACAAAGGAGATACTGAACAACCCAGCTATTAAGAACAGCATCTTACCTGCCAACGAAGGTCCTCCAGAGCTGGGCACCTGCAATGGGGGGAAGGGAAGGTTAGACACGGTGCGCCACACCACAGGCAACAGCAGCGCTGCTCCCCGTCACAGAACGCCAGAGTGTTAGAGAGTGGAAGGGACCTCAGTAGATGACCCAGTCCCATCCCCTGCCACAGCAGGATCCCCTAGATCCAGGCACTAGGGACTGGAAAGGACCTTGAGAGATCATCCAGTCCCATCCCCTGCCACAGCAGGATCCCCTAGATCCAGGCACCAGGGACTGGAAAGGACCTCAGTAGATGACCCAGTCCAACACCCCACCACAACAGGATCCCCAGGAATGCTCGGACTTGGGACAAACTGACTCGGGAAGCCTGTGCAGCAGCTGAAAGAGGAGGGCTGCAGCAGCTTATAGAAGCAGGTCTGGGATTGTTCTCTGCAGACCTCACGCACCCACCGCCAGCGGAAACACCAGTGTCCGGCACTGCCCGCTGCCACCAGCGCTCCGCTTCCCGGCTCCGGACCCTTCCCGCATCCCCGCGGAGCTGGGCTGCCCCCGCCATCTAGTGGCGGCCTGCAGCGCGCGGGAGCTCCGGAGGAGAGCGGCACGGGGAAGGCTCCTCCAGTCTTCTCTCGTCGAGCTCAAGCCACTACCTGAGCGCTTCTCCTGCAGGATTACTCCCGCAGGCGGCCGGTGTGAGCTCTGCGTGCGACGCGGCAAACGCAAGAGCCAAGTGGAAGACATCACCCACAGCAACAGAGGTGTTTGCCGGCTGGGGAACAGCTCTTCCTACCCTCCTCTCCCTGACCCCTCAAACACCAATGAACAGGGCACAGCGCTGCCATGCTCTGACCATGGTCACTGCTGGCACAGACTGGAGCTGGGTAGCACAAAACCAGTAGTGACTACAGCTGAGAGAAGCTGGATGGAGCCAGGCTCTGCTCAGGGGCACCCACTGACAGGACAAGGGGCAGCGGGTGTGAGCTGGAGCAGAGGAGGTCCCCCATCAGTGTGAGAAGGACCTTCTTTGCAGGGAGGGTGCCAGAGCCCTGGCAGGGGCTGCCTAGGGGGGCTGTGGAGTCTCCTTCTCTGGAGACGCTTCAAACCTGCCTGGACTGTTCCTGTTGAACTGGGGGATCCTGCTGTGGCCAGGGGATTGGACTGGGTGATTCCAGGGATTTCGAGGTCCCTTCCAGTCCCTGATGCTCTGGGGCTCTGTGATCACCATCTTTACACTGATGGTCTCTACAACACAGAGCTGAAGGACAAAATGCTGCTGAGCTATGAATTTGCCTTCGAGCATGTGATGCTCAGACAGGAAACAGAGGTGATGAAGACTCCAGAGAAGCCAGTGCTGTCGGCCCTGCTTCATCTGCAGCTCTGGCCGTGACTCAGCATCACGCTAAAGGCAAAGGAAGACACTGACAAGAAGCAATCTCCCTGCCAATGCCAGTACCGGCCGATGCCGAGCGCTCTGCCCGAGCACTGCCTGGGTGATGGCTGCATTTCAGCGCAGAAGGCACTGCCGGCCCTGCACAGAGCAAGTGCTCGCTCACAGCAGCCACACTCATGCTCACACACACGTCCCGACGCCCCCTCCATCAGCCACCGCCACCCTTCCCTGCGGGTGGGCGCAGACTAGCACAGCGTTTGTGCTCTGAAACCAGCCAACACTCGCACGGCCACGGCACCACCCAAGGGGGTTCAGCAGTGACCTAAGCGGCTCCGAGCGGCAGCCCCTCAGCAGGAGCCCCACCAGCGCTGCCTCACCTCTAGTCCTGGAGAGCACCAAATCCTTCATGATCTGGAGAACCAGCAGCCCCAGCACGGCGAGCGAAGCCAGGTGATAAACTCGCCAGGAGGTCAGTGCGATGAACCTAGGAGGCAACAGAGAGACAGAGCTTGACCGCTTTCATGCTTAGTGGGAGCGTCACACAGGAATGGGTGCTGCCAGGACTGAACACGGAGAGGAGAGGGACCGGACGGGGCAGCTCGTGGAACTCAGACCCTCCTCACAGTCTCCCAACAGGAAGCAAACGCCGAGCGCTCCAGGCGAGACGGGCACGTTGAGAGGGCCGGTCCTGGGACACGAGGGGAGGTTGTGGTTGATGAGTTTGTCTGAGCCCCAGGGAAACACAGAAAACAGAATATGTCAGTTACTGCACAGACACCACCAGTGTCCAACGGAGCAGCGGCTTCGCTGACCGGAATTGTGCTGGTCAAGCACAGGGGAAGGCTGAACGTGCCCTTGTTCCCTCAGGAGCAGTCGCCATCTCCACACAGCGCTAGCTGTCCTCTCACATGCAGATGGGGCAAGCCTGTGGCACTCATGGCCTCACACTCAACCCTGGCCTCCGTAAGCCTGGCTCTGCAGCCCATGACTGTTCAGCACATGCCTGGTCACAGAGTCACGGAACCATTCCGGGTGGAAAAGACCCCTGGGGTCATTGAGTCCAACTATCAGCCCTACCCTACAAGGTCACCCCTAAATCACATCCCCCAGCACTGTGACACTGCAGTGAAAAACCAGATGCAGAGCTTTTCATGTGGTTTCTAGCCATCAGAAGTTGGACCCAGGCAGAGCAAACCCTTAGGCTCCGTGGGCTCAATGCCCTGTCTGCTCTGCAGGCTCTTGTGCACCGATGCTGTACAGAACCACAGTCCCTGACCTGGCCATTCCCCTGGACATGGGGAATGCTGGTGGGTTCCCAGCAACTCATCACAATGCTCGGGAAGGGTCTGGAGCACAAGTCCTGTGAGGAGCAGCTGAAGGAACCAGTGGGAAGAATTTAGTCTGGAGAAAAAAGGCTGAGGGGGGACCTTCTCGCTCTCTACAACTACCTGAAAGGGGGTTGGGACAGGGAGGGAGACAGCTTCCTCTCCCTGGCAGAAAGCAACAGCACCTGAGGAAATGGCTGCAGGCTGCACCAGGGGAGGCTTAGGCTGGGTGTCATGAAGAATTCCTTCACCACAAGGATTATCAAACGAAGGAACAAGCTGCCCAGGGCAGCAGTGGAGTCACCTCTCCAGAGGGATTTAGAAGGCAGACACACAGTTCTGAAGGGCTGGTTTAGTGGTGACCTGGCAGTGCTGGGTCAAAGGTTGGACCTGATGATCTTAAAAGTCTCTTCCAACTACAGATAACCTGTGACTGTGTGATCAGCACTGACACTTAGGGGTGGGGGCTGTGCACACCCCTGCCTACACACCCCGACACTCCTGTTCTTAAAGGCAGGACCAGATGCTTGTTAGGAAGGTTTAGTCTACCTTCCCGGTAACAGCCAGACCGTGTCTGACCTACTTCACTGCCAGCTAAAGCCCACTCGTGGTTCCACTGCGGTCGCAGCCATCACCTGCTGCTAACAACAACTGCACTAATGCGGCCAAGGATTAGCAAACAGGGATTTACAGAGCCCCATCCTGTCTGGAAGGTGCTTCCAAGTCACTCCACACTCTTGCTCCTGCAGTCTTTTTGCTCCACAGCCACTGGTGAAAAAGAACTTATCAGCTGGGGCCCCTCAGTTCCAGACAGACCCTATCAGCTAGGGCTCCTCAGAGCCAGAAGGACACAGAGCTGCTGGAGAGCACCCAGCACAGAGCCACAGTGATGATGGACAGAGGGGAGCATCTCCCTGCTGAGGAAAGGCTGAGGGAGCTGGGAGAAAAGGAGCCTGAGGGGTGACCCCATGAATATTGATCTATATGGGAAGGGTGGGTGTCAGGAGGATGGAGCCAGGCTCTGCTCAGGGGCACCCAGTGACAGGACAAGGGGCAGCGGGTGTGAGCTGGAGCAGAGGAGGTTCCACATCAATGTGAGAAGGACCTTCTTCCCAGGGAGGGTGCCAGAGCCCCGGCAGGGGCTGCCCAGGACTGTGTTGCCGCGGGACTCCCAGTTCTTGGAACTGAACACCCGACCCCCGGCTGCCTCTCCTTGTGCAGAACTGTGCCCAGATGACCCCAGCTAACCCACGCTCTGGCAAAGCTCACAAGCAATCTTAATCCCATTTTCCCACTGAGCAGGAGCAGTTTGATGTCCAACAATCCACTGCCTCCCCACTGCCCCAAATCCCCTTTCCTTTGTGCTGCAACACCCACCACAGAGCCCCCCACGCCCCCCGCCACTGCCCTTCCTCTCAGCCCTCGACTCTCTTCCTGAAGGGTCTCGATGTCGTGAGTCAATGTGCAAAGAGGCCACCCCTTCGGCCTGCGAGCCAAGCGCTCCGCGCGCAGCGCTGGTGAGCTGCAGCCACTCAGGGTAACCCAGGCTGGGCTGAGCCAGACCGTTCTCCTTTGTTCGGGATTCCCACCTTCTGCAAAGTCGTGTTCTGGATTCGGTCCTAATTACTCGGCACCGCTCGCTCTCTCTCGGTTACTCAATTGTCCCGTTTGATTTCTTCTCCGATTGATCCTGATTCCATCTGACTGGTCGGGAGATGCTGTCAACTGCCCAGGTCTTTATGTAATGCTGCCTGGCTCCCACACAAGGGCATCTTCATTCCCGCACAGAGACCTCGCAGCCGGAGCCACGCGCTCGGGCACTAACGAGCTGGCAACTGACGTCCTGCTCCACTTCGCTACCTCCGGAGCCTTCGTGGGTTCCACTCACTTGTCCCGGAAACATGACCAGCAGCTTGGAGCTGCCCAGGTGAAAGCAAGGAGACCCCAATGTCACACTCCAACGTGGGCTGCCACAGGAATGCCAGCTGTACTCGGGGAAGCTGTTCTGGAGCATCTCCTGCCAGGGAGAGCACCAGACCCCAGCTGTCTGCTCCCCTCCTGCAGAGCAAACAGCAACTCGCTGTCCCACAGCTGGGGACAGCACAGTAACCACAGCACCAGTGGGTTAGAGTCTGGCATCTGGGCAAGAACAGCCCCAGGGACCAGGAGAGGCTGGGCACTGACTTGTTGCAGGGCAGCACAGGAGAAAGGGACCTGGGGGTCCTGGTAGCCAGAAGGATGGCCAGGAGCCAGCAATGTGCCCTGGTGGCCAAGAAGGCCAATGGCATCCTGAGGCAGACCAGAAGGGGGGGTTAGCAGATGGAGAGAGGTTCTCTGGCAGCCTTGTTTCCTCCAGTTAAACACCAGCTCCCTCAGCGTGCCAGCTCCAAGGAAAACCGAATGATAACGAACACTTGACTCTTGCCTTCCAAGCAGTAAAGGAGATTGCACCAGGCTTTGCAGGGTCTGAACTCCAGAGCAGCCTCGTGCTGAGACCAACCAACAGAGAGCACAGTGCTGCTGGCCCTAAGGCCTGGCCCAGACCCAGCTGCTCCTAGCCCGGCTTGAGCAGCCCAGCTCAGCCAGCAGACAGCGACCAGAACGCGACTGCGGCAGCCAGCACGGACAAAGCCTCTGCCCCCAGCACCAGCCCAGGAGACTTTCAATGGGAAAGAGGCTACAAACAAATATAGAAACCAAATCCAACCCAAACCCCAGCGGATTTGGTGACATCAGAGAAACAGCTGATCCGCAGCAGCTCCCACCGCAGCGGATCAGGCACGAAGCGCTTTGAGCTGGGCTCTCGCAGCAGCTGCACTGACTGGGAGGGAAACCACAGCCCCACCACAAACTACAGGGGTGGGAGGAAAGAACCAGCAGGACTTCTCCAACAGTCAGAAAAGTGTGGAATTAAACCTCACTTCCCCTTCCTCCCTCTTCTGCCGGCACTGGTAACAGTCAGGGAAGGTTCCCATCCCAGCAACACAGGCTGCTGAACTCCGAGGAACACCCCGACAGAGACCCTGCACAGGGGGAGCAAAGCAGCCTCTGCGTTGGGACAGGGAGACGCCGGCACACGGAGCAGAAATGACAAGGAACATGCAGCGGTGGCAGGGAAATGTTTCTTTGACCGAGGCGCCAGCCAGCACAAAGTCCTGTGAGGAGAGACTTCATGGGCAGCAGAGGAGCTCTCGTGCCCAGTCCTGCAGCAGGAGCTAGCTGCCGAGCACCCACGAGCCGGGCTGCGCACCTGGACCTCAAACAAGAAGCGAAACAGCCAACATGAAGCCGATGCTGAGACAAGGAAACACGAAACTAGACTTCAACAACCGCTTCGCTTGTTCTGCTGACGAGATCTCTCCTGTTCTTCCATCTCAAACCAGAGCAGTTTACTGGCCACCACACCTGCTCCTGCATCCCTCCTCGGCCGTCTCCACCTCCCAGATGTCCCTGGCACTAGGACAGCCGAGCTTCCTGCTGAGGTACCACCCTGCCAGTTCTACACAGTCCCTGCCCTGATTTCTGCCGTCCTGGCTCATCTTGGCAGCAGGAACATGGCGTGAACTGCACACCGCGATAACGCAGCTGCCAAAACCGGCTGCACAACAGGCTGCCAGCACAATGACCAAAGGGACCTCCCCTGGGCATCACACAGGGCACCAACAACAGCCCTGGCTGCAATCGTGGTCAGACAGGAGAGGAGCAAACGGGGGGCCCAACATCTGTTATTCCTTGAGACAGAAAGGTGCTGCTGGAGGCTGTCCCTGATCCTGTCGTCAGAGCCCTGCCACAAGGGAGCTCAGAGTAGTAGGTCTCTTCCAAACCAGTGAGAGAACAGAGGATCTCAGAGGTCTGCAAAGCCCTCTAACTTCACCAATCTCAGAATCATAGACCATTAGGGATTGGAAGAGACCTCAAAAGATCATCCAGTCCAATCCCTCTGCCACTGCAGGATCTCCTAGATCCAGTTGCACAGGAACACGGCCAGGAGGGTCTGAAATGTCTCCAGAGATGGAGACTCCACAACCCCCCTGGGCAGCCCCTGCCAGGGCTCTGGCACCCTCACCAAGAAGAAAGTCCTTCCCACATTGATATGGAACCTCCTCTGCTCCAGCTCACACCCACTGCCCCTTGTCCCATCACTGGGTGCTCCTGAGCAGAGCCTGGCTCCATCCTCCTGACACCCACCTTTCACATACTGATCAACATCCATGGGGTCACCCCACAGTCCAGGATCTACCTGGGTACCCCAGAGCGAGAAGGACAATCAAAGCCAGCCTGAGCCAGGCACCACGCACGCTGCTCCTGGGATCAACGAGGACAAAATGCTTTTGAAAACGCTTGCGCAGGCAGCTCTCCTGTGCAACAGAGCACCCCCGAGCCCCTCCCAGGGCCTGGCCCTCCCGTTCCACCACAGCGGGCACAGAGCTGCGTGGAGCTGCAGCTAATCCACACCTTTGCCTGTCTGCCTCTCGCTCGCTCAGGGCGAAGGGGGCAGCTGTGGGCACGGAAGGGCCGGGCTCAGGCCCCGCAGCACTAGCGAGTAGAGCCCTGCGGGAGCAGCGGCCGCAGCAGCGAGTCCGGGTTCTGCTGAGCCCAGAGCGGGGCAAAGTCCTGGATCGCGGAGAAGTTTCCCAGCGGCACAGGGGGTCTTTCCTACGAAAACCGGAGCCCTTACAAACAGGGGACCCGAACTCCAACCCGCTCCGTGCTCCCCCCGAGAACAGGAGCTGCGGGGCCGGGCTCTGCTGCACTGCGGGGCGACCCGAGACGAGCCCCGAGGCGGGGTCGGGAGGCAGGGAGCAGGCGGAGGCGGAGGCGGAGGCGCAGCCGCCGGGTCGGGGCTCCGCTCCAGGGGAGGGGAGAGGAGGGAAGGGGGTCCCGGTGCCGGTCCCGTCCCCACTCACCAGAAGAGCAGGTTGGCGCAGACGAAGCCGCCCAGGCTGCGCAGGGGCCGCTCCCAGCTCAGCGTCGCGGCGATGCCGCAGCCCAGCGCCAGCCCGGTCTCGCCCAGCAGCGCCGCGGCCCCGCACGGACCCTCCGCCGGCGCCGTGGGCCGGGCGGGGCTGGGGCGGGCCGGGGGGCGGGGCCATCCCGACACCACCCACCCCGGCACCGGTGACATCACCGCGGCCGCGTGCCAGGTGCTGCGGGCGGTGCCTCGGGGCTGGGCTTAGGGGCTCGATGTTGCCGGGGCTGCAGACGGGACCCCGGGCAGGGGATGGGGGTCCGTAGGGATCCGCTCTCGCCGCGGCGCCCAGACATTCAAGGAGCGGGCAGGTACCGCGGCGCCCGCGGGCCTGGGGGCTCCAGGCTGTTCGCAGGGGCCACGGGAGCTCAAGAACCCCCTCTCTCCTCAAAGAAGGGTCGGGGCTGAGCCCTCGGGGCTGGGGCGGGGCGGTTCCAAAGCCCCCCCAGTTCGAACGTGCCGATGGCAACAGTCGCACTGTGAATTCAGGGTGGATTCCAGCTAGAAACCGCATCCTGTAGGTTTTCCCTTCTCTCACCCCCCGCTGAAGATGCACGGGGTGGCGGATGGATGCTGGCCCGGCCCAGGTGCAGTCTGAGCAGCGGCTGCTTCTCCTAACCCCGCGGCAGGTGAGCAGCAAGAACGGGTGAAAGGACTCCTTGCCCTGCCCGGCTCGCCCTGGGGCAGAGCCGTCGATCCATCTCACAATCTCCCTGCAGACGGACCCGGGGAGCCCGTTCCCCGGGCGGCTGCTGCCCTCTCCCGCCTCCTTCCCGGGACTGCAGCGCGGGCAGGGCCTGGTGCCCGTTCTGACCTGCTGTGGGAGATGCTCCCTCCCAGCGGTCTCCTTCCAGACTGAGCTGGGCTAGCTGTGTAGCCGGCCGGCATCAACAACTCAGCGGTTCGAAACGGACCCGCCCCACGGCACCGTGAAGCCCACACACCTTCCCAGCACAAGCCTCCCCAGGAGACCGACAAGGTCAACTCAGTACACGGCAGCAGTGGAGCACAGCACCGGTATAGTCTTTATTGCTGGACTGGGCTGTTCCCAGTCTGCAGGCAGGAGGCTTTAAAGGCTGAGGTGGTTAATAACAGTCAGGTTTGACAGGTTTCTTTTTTGGCTGTGGACAAAAGACCCTTCACCTCAGGTCTGCCTTATATTGCAGCATTTCTATACAAAAATAAACGTCCCAAACCAGCCGGTTCTTAGCTGGTTGCCCCAGGTACTTCCAGGGTGTCGGCAGGAGCCTTCCTCAGGCAGCCTGGTCCAACAGAGAGCTCTGTGTGAAAGCAGGTGCTTTGCAGACCTTTGCATTACCCAGTCAGTCCTGAAGTCCCTGGCAGTCAGTCTGATTTACAAGGGAGGGGTGTCTATAAAAGGAACAGTCAGTATCACAAACTTGAGCTGATGGGATGGGGTTTGAACGGGCAGGGGCGTCTCCACCTCAGGGCCATCTATAAATACTCTCTGCTCCATCCCTAGAGTACAGCAGATACAGAACGCGGACGCCTGCTGCTCTAGTGGCAGCACAGCCCTGCAACAGTGAACCCAAGGCAAGAAAACGCAGGGGTTTACCCGCTAATAAAAGGGCCCTGTGCTAAAGCAACCGCTGGGCCGCAGCAACTAGACCTCTGAACTCTTCACATGTACAGACAGATTGTTTACACCATTGCATACACTCGTTCCCTTGGCTTCAGGAGACTTGTGACACAGAATAAAATCAGTACAACCCTTCTGAGAGCCCAGAGCCCTGTGCACAGCGGGCACATCCCTGCAGCACAGGGAATGAGAGCCCAGAGCCCTGTGCACAGCAAGCACATTCCCAGGGCACATCCCTGCAGCACAGGGAATGAGAGCCCAGAGCCCTGTGCACAGCAAGCACATTCCCAGGGCACATCCCTGCAGCACTGGGAAACACAATGCTGGTGTCCGTCAGGAAGGCTGCCAGCAGCTCTCCAAAGAAATATCCCTGCTCTTCATCCCTCCCCTTTCCCCCCAACCCCAGACCAGCAGATCAGGGCAGGATGGGTGGCTGGAGCTTTGCTCTCACTGTTCCAAAAGGACAAAACCATCCTCTGGATCGTCATCATGGACTGCAGGTCAATCCACGCTGGGTTTAACATCATAAGGCACTTGGGTACTGCTGGTGCTGCAGTGGGTTGAGTCTTAAGGCACCTGTGACATCAACGGGGGATCAAAACGCTTTGGGAAGTCCTGAAGAGGCCAGCAGCTGCAGCAGGTGGCTGTGGCAGCCCCTGCGGTCTCCCTAGAGCAGCGGCTGAAGGCATTTTCTGAGGAAGCTCTGGTTCTCGGCCAGCTTGTCAGCGGGTGTCGTCGGGTCGCTTGGAGGCCACACAGTGCCAGGTTCTACTCGGAGCGCAACAGAACCGGTTTTGAGTTCACCTGGAGCTGCCCTGGCTCCCGTGGCTGCTCACGGAGCGGGAGGTGCTGAAGCGCTTCTTCACGATCATGCTGATGTAGGCTTTCATCAGCTTCGCGATGTCGACCACCTGCCAATGCAGCACAGAGAGCAAAGTTCTCAGGGCGGGCAGCAGGGATCAATCTCTTGAGACACTAACAAGCTCCCACCGCAGAGCTCTTGACGAAACCCTTGGGCACTTCTGTCTCGTTACGATCGAATCACGGACTGGGTTGGGATGGGAGGGAGCTCAGAGTCCCCCCAGGGCCACCCCCCTGCCAGGGGGCAGCAACACTTCTCACCAGAGCAGGAGGCCCCCAGCCCCATCCAACCAACTCTTGGACGCTGAAAGGGATGGAGCAGCCACAACCTTCCTGGGCAGCCTGTTGCAGGGCCTCAGTCCCCTCCCAGGGAGGGATTTCTGCCTCAGATCTCATCTCAATCTCCCCTCCTGAAGCCTGAACCCAGCCCCCTTGTCCCAGCACTACCGTTCCTCATAGAAAGTCCCTCTCCAGCTTCCCTGTGGCCCCCAAAGGTACCAAAGGCTGCTATAGGGTTCAGACCAAACAGCACGAATTCCCTCAGCCTGTCCCCAGAGCAGAGGGGCTCCAGCCCTCTGATCATCCCAGTGGCCTCCTCTGGGCTCCCTCCAACAGTTCACATCCTGCCTGTACTGGAGGCTCCAGAACTGGCTGCAAGATGCAAGTTCTGGAGTCTCACCAGAGCACCCAAGCAGAGTCCAGGGGGAGAATCCCCTCCCTCGACCTGCTGGTGACCCTTGTGATCCAGCCCATGTCACGGCTGGCCTTTGGCTCTGCAGCCTGACAGGGATCGTGAGGGAATCCGTGATGCCGTCAGCGATGACTTCGCTCAGTCGCTAGCCCGGCTGTCAGAGCGGGAGCCCACAGCACAAGGTGCCCCCTTGCTCTTACCTCGCTCGTTTCAAACAGCAGTTCTCTCTCATCCACCACGATCTTGTAGGTGTTGGCCAGCGGTGCTCCGAAGGACAGGATGTGCTCGTACTGGAAGACCTCCAGCGGCCGCCCTTCCCCGCGCTTGTACACGGAGACGGCGTCGGCACTGACGCCCAGCCACAGCTCCTGTGGGAATCCCCCTTCCTTGCACTGGAGGGAAGAAGGAAATGAACAGCGAAGGGAACACTGGGAGGCACCCAGCACCGAGCTGCTGATGGGCTTGTCTGTGCAGATCGCTGGGTGCAGACTGTCACTGCATCACAGAACCATCCAGGTTGGAAAAGAACCCCAGGGTCATTGAGTCCAGCCATCAACCCCACTCTGCAAGGTCACCCCCACACCAGATCCCCCAACATCACATCTAAGCGAGTTTTAAACACATCCAGGGATGGGGACTCAACCCCCACCCTGGGCAGCCCATCCCAGGGCCTGACCAGTCTCTCAGTGAAGAATCTCTTCCTGATGGCCAGTCTGACCCTCCCGTGTTGGAACTGGAAGCCCTTCCCTCTGCTTCTGTTGCTGATGACCTGTGAGAAGAGCCCAGCACCAGCATCTCTGCAGGGTCCTTTCAGATAGTTGTAGGGAGCAATGAGGTCTCTCCTCAGCCTCCTCTTCCTCAGCCTAACCAGCCCCAACTCTCTCCATGTCTCCCCATCAGATGGATTCTCCAGGCCCTTCCCCAGCTCCATTGACCTCCTCTGCCCTTGCTCCAGCCTCTCAATGTCTCCCTTGTGCTGAGGTGCCCAAAACTGGACCCAGTTCTCAAGGTGCAGACTCCTCAGTGCTGAGCACAGGGGGACAATCCCCTCCCTCCTCCTGCTGGACACACAGTGTGTGATCCAGACGAGGGTGCCACTTGCCTTCTTGGCCACCTGGGCAGCCTGCTGGCTCAGCTTCAGCATCCTGGCAATGAGAACCTCCAGGTCCCTCTGTGCCAGGATGCTCTGCAGCCCCCCTGCCCCAGCCTGTAGCTGCAGGGGACTGCTGGGAGCCCAGTGCAGGACCTCATGCTGGGCTCAGCCCACTGACACAGGCTGCCCAGGTCTGTCACACCCCTCCATCTTGTCTGCCCCCCTCCCCTCTGATTTCACAGCTGACTCATGGGTTTAAGCCTCCGCGGTGCCTGCCAACGCGACTGTGCTGTCAGCACCCACCCCTCGATCACACCCGGGCCCTGTGAGAACACCTCGAGGATCTCACCAGCTCACAATGAGACCGTCACCCGTCTGAGCGCCGTGGAGGTCTTACCTCGACATCGAAGAGTGTTGAGCCGTAGCCGGGCCACTCCTTGATCAGAGCCATGTACTTGGCCATAGCCTGCTCCTGGCTCATCCTCTGGAGCTTCCTCCACTTGTCGATGATACTGGTCCTGCAAGCCGAGAGCTCCTCCTTGACCCACATGTCCAGCATCTGATCCTCCTCGACCTTCTGCCTGCTGACAGAGCCGCTGCGGAAGCTTCTCCGCAGCGTTCCCTCCAGGAAGCTGGCCCGCTTCCTCTCGGCCTTCTCTGCTGCACCAGATGTCTTGGTGGACTGTGTGATCCGAGACCTCAGCTTCTGCAAGGGATAGACCTCCTCCATGCCCGGGACGCTGGTGTGCGGGGAGTGATCCCCATGGAGGTACTGCAGGCGCAGAGCTGCGAGGACCTGGAGGGTTTCCTCAGGAGCAGGATAGTGGCCTCTGATCACTGCTTCGTGAGCCTGTCAGGGGAAGACACAGCTGCCAGGTACAAACTAGAGCGAGGGCAGAGGAGGGCAACGGAGCTGGAGAAGGGCCTGGAGACTCAGTCTGATGAGAGCAAGAGATGGAGAGAGCTGGGGCTGGTTGGGCTGAGGAAGAGGAGGCTGAGGGGAGACCTCATCACTCTCTCCAACTCTCTGAGAGGACACTGCAGAGACGTGTCCTGTCAGAGACTGTCCCTGGTGCCCATCGGAACGAAGCTGCCACTGAAGGACCTGTCGCCCTTTGCCAGACACAGGAAAGGGAGAGGCCAGGGGACTGCGGTAAGCACCATCAGCTGGTGCTTCCAAGCAGCTACAGGGCTTCATGGCACAGAGATGCCACCGCCTGCACACCAAGTTTTCGCTACCAGTCAGTGCTGTTGGGTTCATGGTTTTCAATCCGGCCTTGCCTTGAGCTCAGACATCCCTTGGGGGGCTCCAGCTCAGCACAGCTGCCTGACAGCTGCTGCTGAGGCCGGGCTGGGCTGCTGGCGTCTGCTGCCTAGGAAGGGGTCAGGCTCGGAGAGCAGCAGAGCGTGGTTTGGGCCCTCTGGCCCCTTGCCAAGAACCCACGGGTCTGTCAACAGCTCGTCGGGTGCCACACACGCTCCTCACTCCACTCCGGGGGCTCCCTGAGGAGGAGGGCTTCCCAGGAGCCAGGTGAGAAGCCAGTGTCAGCCTTCTCAGAGCCAGCTGTCTGGCTCCTCACTGCTGGGCAGGCGGCACAGCGGGACAGCCCCGGCGCCGCCCACACCAGCTGTGCTGTGCCGATGCCAACCACGGCCCCCGCTGGCCGCGGAGCTGAGGAGCCCGAGGCGGGTGCCCAGTTGCACAGCAGCGGTCTGCATGTGCTGCTGCTCCACCTCCTGCGCGTCTGCCCCTCTGCCCCTCACCTGCTCAAACATGAAGGCAAACTCCACGCTGTCTTTGGGGACGTTCTCTGTGTCCAGGAAGCAGTAGAGCTTGAAGTAGAACTTCCAGCGCGTCTCCCCAGCCTCGGCGGCGGCGGTGAGCCTGCAGGGGTGTGGAGAGGGAGGTCTGGGAAATCCCAGTCCCGCTGAAGAATCTCCGTGGGGCCCCAGCGGAGCGTGGCCAGTACAGTGGCGGGCAGAGCGCTGCCGCCAGGAGCTGCTTCCAGCAGCTGACCTGACCCCAGCACGTAGAAGGGAGAGACCCACACGTGTGCTGGAGCCCAGAGCGGAACGAACACTTCAAAACGCTGGCTCCAAGCTCAGAAAGCCGTTGCCAACACAAATCCTCTGAACAGGCCCCGAGAAATCAGCAGAGGTGAATCTCAGAACCCCAGAACGTGGGATTGGAAGGGGCCTCGAGAGATCGGCCAGCCCAGTCCCCCCCACCACAGGAGGATCCCAGGGGCTCCTGTTCCAGACAGAGCTGTGGGTGCAACGCCTCTGCGCCCTCACACACGGGCAGGAGGAATAGAACATTCACAATGACCCTGGGAACTGGTGAGACTGGGGAGGGGAGGAGAGGCGCTCACCTTTCAAACTTGGCCAGGACATCAGCGACGATGGTTCTACTCTCGATGGCCTTGTCAGCGGTGCCGTTGTACTCGAACAGAGCAAACATGTTCCTGCTGTCCTCCATGGCCAGCCCGCGGATCAGCTTCTCCACCACCTGGGGAGCACAGAAGTCAAACAGAGCAGAGCTCAGAGCTGGGTGCAGGCTGGACTAAGAGCCTTCCCAGCCTGTTCTCACCAGCAGGGCTGGGGTCCGACTGCAGTTCAAATTTCACCCCAAATAAGGTCGGTCCTTTCAGAACCTGTAGGTGCCATCCCCTGGCCAGACACAGCCACTGAATTCCCCCAAACAGGTGGTTTTGAGGAGGACACTAGTCTCTCGCCCACTCCAGCATCTGCTCGTGACTCTCCAAGTGCTCACTCTTGCCTGTGATCTCTCTTGCAAGAGGGAACCAGAGTCGGGTCGTCCCACAGCAGAGAGACCTCCGGGACATGCCGGGGAGCTGGCTCTGCATCTCCGCTACCCCGAGAGAAGAGACTGGCAGAGCCGCCCTGGGCACTCCCACAGCGGAAGGGACTGCTGTCGGGAACCAGCACCCAGTGGGCCACCCTGGTTCTGTGCCGCAAGCGCGCCGCCCCCGCCCCGCACCTCTCCAGCGGTCGTGTGCGAGTTGATGGTAATCTTGCAGGAGCCCCCGCCGTGGCAATAAACTGTGGAGGTCATCTCCTGGCGGCCGATCAGCGCTTTGATCTCATCCCGCGACGGCACAAACTCCCTGCACTTGGTTTTCTTGAGGGACTCGTACGTGAAGAGCGCGTACCGCTCCATCTCGGTGCCCGGGAACTGCTCGCGCACCCTGCGAGACAGAGAGCCCTGCCATGAGCTGCCAGGCTGGGAGACACCACCGCACTTGGCCAAGCGGGGGACAGCGGCCCTGCTCCAGCACAAACACAGTCAACTCAGGGAGAAGCTGGGCAGAGCCGCTCTGGTGACACCCTGTCTTCTCCTGCCGCAGCACCACCAGCACAACTCCACGTCCTGCTTAGCACTCCACCGTCCTCCACAACTTGGGGGCCTCGGCATTTGCTGAGACCCTAATGTGAGGTTTGAAACATACAGTGACGCCTCAAACACTCAAGATCACTCTCTTTCATGGGCAGCTGTGGAGCCCCCTCCTCTGGAGATGTTTCAAACCTGCTGGCCATGTTCCTGTGCCACTGGGTCTGGGGGGTCCTGCTGTGGCAGGGGGATGGGACTGGATGATCTTTGGAGGTCCCTTCCCATCCCTAATGACTGGATCTAGGGGATCCTGCTGTGGCTGGGGAATTGGGCCAGGTGATCCCTCGAGGTCCTTTCCAGTCCCCAGTGGTCTGGGCCTCTGTGATCTACTGTGCATCATGAGCACCACCTGGAGCTGCCGTAAGCAGGAGGGGGGATGTTTACCAGGTGATGGGGACAGCTGTGAACAGGCCCTGCAGACCTCTGCACACTACAGGTGTCTGAAGAAAGTCCTCTTGCTGTAGTGGTGCAAAGCTTCTCACCTTTTGAGATGGAACTTGAGATACTTGAGGATGCTGCGGCTGGGCAGAAAGGTGCAGCTCATGCAGGTGAGTATCTGCCAGCTGTAGAGGTTCCCCGCGCTGCCGGGGTTCGGCACCTTGTTGGTCTGCTTGATGAGCTGGCAGTAGAGCTCGTCACGGAGAGGCCGTAAGTCGTGTCCTGTTTGGAGGATCCCCTGGATTATAGGGATGGGATCAGACATCGATTCCAGCTGCTGCAAAGAATTGAATATCTTGATGGCTTCATCTTGCAGGGTTGTGTAGCCTTTGTCCTTCAGCACTGCAAAAGGAACCCGGGAGGAAGGCGCTTAGGCCGAGATACAACAGGGAGAGCACTTACCCCAGGAGTCGCCTCGTGCTGTTCCGTGACCCTCTGTAAGGAGCTCTCCCCTCAGCCTCCTCTTCTTCCAACCCAACAGCCCCAACTCTCTCCATCTCTCCTCATCAGATTGATCCTTCCCCAGCTTCGTTGCCCTCCTCTGTCCTTGCTCCAGCCCCTCGATGTCTCCGTTGGACTGAGGTGTCCAAACTGGACCCACTGCTCAAGGTGCAGCCTCCCCAGTGCTGGGCACAAGAAGACAATCCCCTCCCTCACTGAACATGACTCAAGGAGGTGGTTTATCTGCTTGTTTCAGGGCAAAGCCTTTCTAACTTGGCCTTCTGGGCTGTGCTGCTGAGGGCCACAAACTTCCACCACAGCAGCAAGAGCAGCCTTCCTCTCTGTAACACCCGGGGGCATCACGTGCCCACGCAGGCAACCACTAGCCTCTGTCTCCCGGAACGGCCTATGAGCAGCACGAACACGCCTGCTGCCTTCTGTGAGCTCACTGTGGCCTCCCGGCTTGACACCCCGTCCTTTCCTGGGCCTCTCCCAGGGGGAAGAGCTGCTGCAGCTGGCAAACTCACGGTTGAGGCTGATGTCCCCGTAGGGCAGAGGCAGCAGGGGCGAGTGCAGCGGGTGGTGGGTGTAGCGGAGAATCGGGTTCCTCTTGTAAATCTGCTCAATCACGTCGGCGTTCAGGCAGTTCTCCTGGGGGGCCGGGAAGCACAGCTGGGGTTCAGCGCGGGCACTATCGCGGCCCCGTCTCTGCTAACCCCAGCCCCTGCACAGCCTGGCCCCGCGCAGCGCAGACGCGACGCAGCGGGGGTTTGGAAGCGGGCTGTCGCTTGGCAGTTGCTCTGTGACTGGAATCAAGGCGTCTGGGTGGAGCTGGGCTCCAGAGCACTTCTCAGTCACAGCTAACGAGCCCTTCACTTCTCCACCACAACCGATCATCCCCTCCAGGCAGATCTGCCGGAGCTGCTACAACAAGGCAGCCCAGGAAAACCGCTGCCGTGAACCTGCTGCCCGGACCCCGATGTCCACATCCTGCTCTTTCTCTGCCCGAGCTCCTGCTCAGGCAGGATTCCGAACCCTGCTCTGCTGCAGTGTCTGTCAGGTTGTCCAAACCAGTAAAACCTGTTCTTGTTTTCATGGAGAAGAGGTTCCTTTTGCCCTCCTGGCTGCACTTCACCACCAGCAATTCGTCTCTTCAGACAGAAATCCCTGTGTCAGGCCAGCAAAGGCACTTGGGTGGCACCAGTCCAGCCCCTTGATTAAAACCTGCCTGGCCCTGTTCCTGTGCAACTGGATCTGGGGGACCCTGCTGTGGAGCAGGGGATGGGGCTGGGTGATCTTCTGAGGTCCCTTCCAACCCCTAATGCCTGGATCTGGGGGACCCTGCTGTGGCAGGGGGATGGGGCTGGGTGATCTTTCGAGGTCCCTTCCAGCCCCTAATGGACTGTGATTAAAACTTAACTTTGTGCTTTAGAGCCGCTACAGCAGAGCCACCAGCAGCTCTCCCCACCCTCCCCTCCTGCTGCCTGCGCCCACCTTAATGTCCTGGATCAGCTGCTGCGTGGGAGTGTCGATGGGTGCCTTCGTGTCGATGACGTTCTGGACGGCGCTCGCCCAGCGGGTCGCCTCGTTGAGCAGCCTGGTGTGCAGGCGGTAGCAGTGCTTGCGGCCGTACACCGTCACGTTCCAGTACCCTGGGCAAGGCAAACGTCGTGACTCGCAGCAGCTGCCCCTGTGAAACGGCTGGAATCCCACCCGACCGCGGGTCCTGCGCTCTGGATCGTGCCAGCAGCTTTCCAGGAGCTAAGAACCTGGAGGAGGAACTCTCCTGACACAGGACTGTGGAATCCAAGCAGAGTGTCTCCCTTAAGCACGCCTAGGAGTAACCTCAGAGTGGCACCATCGCGCAGCCTCTCATTTCACACAGCAGTGTAGTGCAAGTGCCCTCAGACAACCCCGGGGGATGCTGCTGGCTGCCTGTGCCGCCTCGAGGAGGGAGAAGACTGTCCTCTCAGGAAGAGCTGTGACAGCCTTGCTCTGCACAGGACTCTCGTGCCGCCTATGGCACACGGACAGGCGTCAGGCGCCAGCTACCGCTGCTGCAGAGCCGGTAGCTGCAGCCCAGCACAGTGGCGACAGTGACAGGAGGAGCCTTTTGGCTCCAGCTCCCTCTGCAGCACTGTAGGGACTCTTTATGAAGCAGCTTCAGTTAAAGACAACCTATTCCATCTCCACTGATGACGGCCTCGTTGAGGTGTCAGTGACCCCAATGAGATGCACAGGGCTGTCGACAGTCGCTTCTCAGCTGCAAACAACCACCAGCAAGTTGAGAACCGGTTTTGCAAAGGCACCGGGGGCTCTGGCTCAGGAGCAGTGGGGCACAAACTGGACTCCTGATCTCCCTGGACTTGCTCCACCAGCACAGTCCCTGTAGCTCCTCCCAGCCAACACACTGCACGAGCAGGCTGCTGTCCCTGTGTCCTTCCCCAGGTCCTGATGGGCGAGTGTTCACGGAACAGAAGAGAATCACAGAACCATTGAGGTTGGAAAAGACCCCTGGGGTCATCCAGTCAAACCATCAACCCTACTCTGCAGGGTCACCCCTAAACCAGATCCCCCAACACCACATCTGAGCCACTTTTCAACACACCCAGGGATGGGGACTCAACCACTGAGTTGTGTTCACCAGGGAAGGAGCTCACCTCCTCCCAGGGAGGTGGTTGAGTTGCCATCCCTGGATGTGTTTAAGGATTGTTTGGATGAGGTGTTGAGGGGTCTGGGTTAGGGGTGACCTTGTAAGGTCAGGTAGATGGTTGAACTCGATGATTCCAGGGGTCTTTTCCAACCAGAGTGATGCTGTGACTCCAAGCCAGGAGCAGGGTCAGTCCATGACACCTTGCACCCGGCTCTCTCTGGTTTTCACCCAGCAAGTCCCGGTAAAACACCTCAGTGACTGGGGAACCCGACTTCTTCACCAAACTGCAGCCTCAACAACACATTTCAAACACCCTTCTGAAGCGCAGGAGATGTGCTCGTCCCCAGGCAGCAGGACAGAAGGTGACCCAAAGCGACTGAGCCAGAGCAACCAGCTACCTGTCTCTTTGAAGATCTTCTCATCAGGTGGGACCACCGAGCAGAGGCTGTTGAGCACCAGGGTCCCCAGCTTCAGGGCACTTTTCTCGGAGCTCTTGTAGTAGTCCAAGGAGTTGTGGGTCAGCACGAACCAGCGCTTCTTCAGCTTCAGTGAAGACACCTTCGGGTTGTTCTTGACTTCCTTGTGCAGCCACCCTGTCGGAGAGAGACGCCGCCTGAGTCCCACTGATTGCTGTTGACCGGGGTTGCTGCGAGTTAGCTCCCAGCAGCAGGAAGGACGTGCTGGGAGCTGCCGAGCCCACACGCCAAAGCCCTCTGAGCACAGCTGACACCATCATCGAGGAAGGTGAGCAAATTGTGGTGACACGGCTGGAACTTTGCTGTTCCCCTAGAGAAAGGGCTCTGTCAGCTTCCCAAAGTGCTTCAGGCATCCCTACAGCGTCTCGCGGGAGGGCTCCTCTTACCAGGAGGGGCTGAGAGCCAGCTGAGTCTGTTCAGCCCAGAGAGGAGGGGACTGGGGGGATCTCACAGTGTCTGCAAACATCTAGAGGGCAGATGTCGGCAGGACAAGACTAGAGCGCTCTCGGTGCTGCCCAATGACAGGACAAGGGGTAACAGGCACAAACGGGAGCTCACAAAGCTTCACCTAACTGTGAAGAAAATCTTGCCTGAGGGAGGCAGAGCCCTGGCCCAAGAGACTGCGGAGTCTCCTGCTCTGCAGACCGCCAAAACTTGCCTGGCTGCAGCCCCGTGCAAGCTGACCAAGGCAGATGTGCTTTCACCAGGACAGCCGGAGCAGATGACCTCCAGAGGTCCCTTCCAGCCTCTGCCACTCTGGGACTCCGCGAGTGTCAACTGGTGAGTAAACTCCACTTGCGTGGGAGCACAAAGCTGAGGCTCCCACCCCCCGTGCTGGTCTGCTCACAGCACCACAGAGCATTAGGGATGGGAAGGGACCTTGAACGAGCATCCAGTCCAATCCCCCACTGCAGCAGGACCCTCTGCTCCTCCCGGCCTGTACTGCGGGCACAAGAGCTCCAAGGTTAATGGGTGTGATCCAAGCAGTTACTGCCCCACTCAGCTCTTACCTCTCACAATGAACTCCTGTCCCTCCACTCTCGTGTCCCCCTTGGACCTCTGGAGCAGAGTGATCCAGTGGTGCATCTCCTCCGGAGTGTCTGCATTGCAGTGAAGGACTCGATTAGCAGTGATGATCACAAACGAGTTCGGTCTGTGAAAGGAAATGAAGATGGAGAGAGCCTTTACAATCCCCACGTGAACCGCTCGCCTCAGCCCCTGCAGCCGGACCACTGCCCACCCCGCCCACCTCCGCGGCCCCCTGCAGCCACAGACCGAGCCTGGGCAAAACGGGGCTTTGGAAAGAGCCAGTGACGTTGAGGCGACAGCAGAACGATGTTGGGGTGACACCAGAGCGCCGCTGGGGCTCTGAGCAGGGGGAAAGCGACGTGAACTGCAGCCTGTTCCACCTCTGAATCGCTCTGTGGTGAGAGGAACCTCCCGTCTGTAACCACTGCTGGATGTGGGTCAGACCTATTGAGTGTCTGCTCCAGTAGCCACATCAGCTACAGACGGCTGCTGTGTGTGGAGGTCGACAGCGGAGCAGCCTGTGAGCGCGGCAGAGCTCTGGCTCTTCACGCAGCACAAGGTGCTTGTGGAGCCCCATCTATGCTCAGGGAGAAGCTGGCTCCTGCCCAGCCCCGCTCAGCGCTCACTGGAGCACGAGAATGAGCCCAAGTGAAGTGTGCTGATGGCTCTGTGCCTTAGAGAGGCAGCTTCTCCAGCCTACAGACACTGGCTTTAACCCTTCATCACTGACTTCTTCCATCTTGGAGCACACAGAGTGTTTAGATCACTGTGTCAGACGTGGGCAATGGGAACGATGCAGCCGGGGCCACCCCCTGCACCAGCAGCTCCCAGGTCTTCCTTTCACAGTTCTTGCAAGAAGGTACCTGGGGAGCCACTAGAACCAACCATTTACTAGAGCTCATTTATGGGGCACCACTGGCCCACGCAGCCGTGACACCAGTCTGCAAAGACACTGAGTGCCAGGTAAGAGCTGGATGGACAGCTGGAGGAAGGAAAAGCAGGTCAGAGATCGGTTGGGCGATCAGGGCTTGGAACAGGCTGCATCGTCTGCTCTGTTACAAGATGATTTTGTTCTGGGAAACACCTCTCACCCTGCAGAACAGGGCACTCGCGGGCGAGCAGCTGAACAGGACGTTCCGACGCCGGGCGCGCTCCCCAGACCAGACCAGACCGACCCACCAGCTCCCCCTTACCTGTCAGGATTGTCAGCAGCACAGACGGAATCGATCAGTCCCACGTCGAGGGTGCCCTACAGACAGACCCCCCCAGAAGAGGAAGACATTTACTATGACGTTACGCACAGGATTCTTCTCAGAGACAGGTCAGAGGAGCAGCAGCTTTGATCACGCAGAACGCACTGCGGATCGGGGCATCGCTTCCTCTTGACCCCCAGAACTGCCGAGGGGAGAACGAAGAGTCTCAGACAAACAGAGCCGGTACAAGGTTATCTCCAGACAAGCTGGCCACAGCTCAGAAACGGCTCCTGCCTTCCTCTGCTTCCAAAGCTGCTTCACATCTCCACCCAGAAGCCCCCCCACAACACAAATGTCACCTTCTTGAGCCAAACCCGCTCAGGCCTGTGGCTGGGACCAGGCTGCAGACGCCCTTCACTTTTTCCCAGGGCACGATGTACGGCATGATCAGGGTTTGGGCAGGACCAGACCAATCTCAAGCCTCTTGCGTTTCCAGTGTCCTCATTCCCTGGACCACTGGGACGCTCCCAGTGCAGGCAAATACGGTGCTGTGCCAGGGAACCGGACCAGAGCAGCCCTGGCAGTGCGGCTCCTTCTTCATCAGGATTAAGAGTGGGAGAGGAAGCAGAATTCACTCTCTTCTCGTGCAGCTGCAGCACCAAGGACACGGTGCCTCCAGCCAGCGCCCCAGCTCATGTGGCCAGCACAGCGCCCATTTCCTAAGCCCACCGGCTCTGACTCACCACGGCGTTCTGCGGGTTGGCCTGCTCATCGTGCATCTCGCGGATCTCCTGCTCCGTGGAGGCATGGACTTGGCTCAGAACAGCAAACCACTGGCTGTGGGGAGAAAGGCAGCAGCGGAGGTGAAGCTTCTGCACAGGGCTCTCGACACCTCTGCTCTGCAGAGACTCACCGGGTTCGGCAGGTTGTGAAAGCCCTGCAGATCCCCTCAGTCAGCCTGTGCAGGAGCAGCAAGGCTTCACGTCAGCTCGAGCATCCCCCAGGGCAAGCAAGCCCCTCCAAGCTCAGGTCCTACCCTGCTCTCTGAAGGAATGGCCATCAGCACCCTGAAACACAGCCCACACATGCCACAGAATCGCTCCCTGGGAAGAAGGTCCTTCTCCCACTGATGTGGAACCTCCTCTGCTCCAGCTCACACCCGCTGCCCCTTGTCCTGTCACTGGGTGCCCCTGAGCAGAGCCTGGCTCCATCCTCCTGACACCCAACCACTTCACATATTGATCAACACCCATGGGGTCACCCCTCTGGCTCCTTTTCTCCTCCAGCTCAAGGGCTCCATCTCTCTCAGCCTTTCCTCAGCAGGGAGATGCTCCCCTCCTTCATCATCCCTGTGGCTCTGCACTGGGCTCCCTCCAGCAGCTCTGTGTCCTTCTGGACTGGGGGCCCAGACATGGACACAAGACTCCAGCTGTGGTCTCAGCAGGGCAGAGTAGAGAGGGAGGAGAACCTCTCTCCATCTGCTGACAACCCCCTTTCTAATCCACCCCAGGATGCCGTTGCCCTTCTTGGAAAAACTCAGTTCCAGCTCCCCGCAGCCGTCACGGGGAAACCCAACCTGGAGAGGATGAGCTCTGCGCAACTGGCAGCGCCCAGGAACAGCTTCTCACAAGAAGCAGCCCTCGAAGAGCACCCAGGGCTGTCAGAGCCTCTGCAGGAGCACAGCTGAGAGGGGGAAAGTGAAAACCCCAGGGAAACACCTCCGGGGTTTTTGTTCCCTATGGAAGGCTGGAAAAAGCTCCTGCTGGAAGGACCAGTGAGGCTGAACGAGAGCCAACTGGTGCCCAGTCAGTGGCCTGGCACAGACCCGCTAGCAGACTGTCAGAGAGGTTTCCAGCACTTGGGTCCCTGGTGCTGAACAGCAGCTGCAGAGGGGGTTTAATTCCAGCCACACCTGCTGCTCCTGGGCAATCACTGGCCTCCTGGCAGCAGCCGGTGATGGAGCCCAGCAGCTCCTAGCCCTGCAAGGAGGTCTGAGGGCAGAGCTGGCCCGGTCTGGCAGGTTCCCCAGTCCCTTCAGATAGGAATTTGCCATTCCAATGGAAACTGCCTGGGGGCTGCTTTTCAAGGGGCTTGAAGCCCAACTGGAGAACTGCCTCCTCTGCCCACAGCAGGCTGAGGAGACAAAGGCAAAGCTCCTGGGTCCCAGTGCAAAGGCAGCTGTTCCAGGGCTGCCAGTGGCCAGGGAGGTTCTGGCTGCGACAGCTCCAGTGCTCAGGCGGCAGCTCTTCCCCAACGCAGACACCTGGCCATGGAAGGGCCCAAAGCGCTTGGGAGAACCTGTGCAGTCTGTCAGAGCACCATCCCCTGGAGCCTCTCCAGCTCTGCTGTCAGCAGAACAGCGCAGGGCACGGGGAAAGCAAAAGTCTAGGGTGCCTGGCAGCAGAGAGGCTGCGAACGCGCTGCTCTGACTCCCGCTGACACTCAGAGAGGTTGTGGCTAACATCCGCTGCTCGGGACGCCAGACAAGGGCACTGAGCACCCCCCAAACTGAGGGAGAGTCACCCTGGGAGAAGGAACCATCACCTCAAGACACGGTCACTTACCAACAATGCCCACCCACCAAATCCAGCTCCGTTTCTGGACTGGGCAATGGAAATCCAAATTCCAGGTCCATTTTCCATGTCAAACGCCAACAGGCCAGCCCTGTGTCCTGGGATACGGGAAGGGATGGCACCTCCCCGGAGAACAGGCTGTGGAGCCACTCTGAGGGCTTCAGCACAGGGAGCTCCAGTGCTTCTGACGCCTGCCCGGGCCCTGGGGCAGCCGGGCAGCGGGTGACGCGCTCCATCACTGAGCTTGTGCGCTCAAACGCCCGAGTCTGATGGGCAGCAGGTTCTTATCTGCATGAACTGCAGCCAGGGAGAGGCTTCCTGTCTTCAAAGCCCTGACTGCTCTGACGGGTCAGGCTGGCTCCTCACCCCCAGCCTCCCCAGCAGCCACAGAGAGGGAAACGCGCTCCTGGCCTCTCCTCATCCACGAACGCGTTTCCACGCAAACGCCCAGCGACCGCATCACTCCCTGTCTCCAAGAGGATTTTAAGCTTCATTTAGGCAAACGGGTCCCAGCCCTGAAACACTGGCCCTTACTTCAGGCAGATCACGGGGCCGAGACAGCGACTGCGTCTCTGCAGCTCGGCACAGCAGGGCAGCGCTCAGGCCAAGCAGTGGTGCTGCTGCCCCTCTACAGACACCCTGCGCTTCAGAGAGCTGCTGGTACGAGCTGGGCACCGGCCAAATGCCGGGAGAGTGCTCACTGGCAGCCCGACTCTTCCCAGCACTGCCGGGCCACAGGAGCTGTTTTCAGCAGCCCTTTCCAAGGCAGTGGCCAACGCAGCAGCCCGAGCGGCCGGTGACTGTGGGTGAGAAAACGCACGGCCAGCACCAGTCGCAAGGAGGTTAGGAAGGAGACGAGAAGCAAACAGCCCAGTGACTCCCATACCTCGCGTCCTCAGGAGACTCCGCAATGAGGTGGTAGGTCCGGTCTCCCATGACTAGGTCAATACCATTCTCTTTGCCCGTGTTATCAACAATCTCTCTGCAGAGAAGACAGCACCGGGAGCAGACATCAGAGGTTGCTGGTGCTTTGAGAAGTCACTTTTCCCGAGAGGCTGAGTGGCTCCGGCCACTCAGAGTAGCTCAGAAGGTCAGGGCACATGCAGGAGCTGGGGCTCCGACGCAGGCTAACCCCAGCACATGCAGGAGCTGCGGCTCTGACGCAGGCTAACCCCAGCACATGCAGGAGCTGCGGCTCCGACGCAGGCTAACCCCAGTGTATTCAGAGCACAGCAATTCCAACCTCTTCACTCTGTGTCTGCCGGCAGCTACAGACCTGGCAACGAGCCTTCAGCTGCTTCGGGAACAGCTACAGAGCGAGCAGGGCCCTAGTCTGGCAGGGAGCATCGAGGGCTCCTCCAGCACTTGGCATGGGCTTGGCTCTGGAGCTCTCTGCGGACACGAGGCAGAGCCAAGCGGGGACAACTCTTGCTCTCAAGAGCTTCCCCTCACACCCAGGCTGAAGGCAGGTGCTCGCCACCTGCCCAGCTTAACCCCAAGAAGTGTTCAGGAGGAGCTGTGGCCAACACACAAACCCACAAGGCCATGGATTCATAAACCTACTTGGCTGTTCGGATGTCGACGGCTCCCTTGAGCTTCTCTTCGCTGTCATTTTCAAAGTACATGAGCCTGGACTGTCTGAGAACGAACCAGCGCTTCTTCCAGTTCCTTCTGGAGAGTGTTGAGGAGCCACCCCCCTTCTTGTGAAGCCAACCTTGCTTGAGGGCTTCCTGCTTGGAACGAAACCACAGGAAGGTCTCATCCTTGAGGACACACCAGCGCCGCTTCCACGTGTTTATTAGACCGCCTGGGACACAGAGAGATGTGGGTTCGTGGGCAGTCCAGGCAAACGATCGCCCCATGCAGGAGAAGCCAGGGCCAGACCAAGGCTGGGAGATGTCATCTGGCAGAGCTGCAGTGACACTGAATCTCTGCTGTCAGCTGTGAGCCACAAAACCAGAGAGCTCTGCTTTGTGTGGCCTTCAGGGCATCAACATGGCTGGAGAGCTACACACCTTGAACGGTAACAGACCTCCCTGTAGCAGATATCCCTGCAGTGGAGGCAGCTTCACGTGTGTGCAGGCCACTAATGATTAGGGACCTTCTTCCCAGGGAGGGTGCCAGAGCCCTGGCAGGGGCTGCCCAGAGGGGTGAGGAGTCTCCTCCTCTGGCGACGTTTCAAACCCGTCTGGGCTGTTCCTGTGCGACTGGATCTAGGGGATCTTGCTGTGGTAGGGAGACGGGACTGGGTGATCTTTCGAGGTCCCTTCCAATCCCTAGTGACTATATCTAAGGGATCCTGCTGTGGCAGGGGGACTGGACTGGGTGATCTTTCAAGGTCCCTTCCCATCCTTAATGACTGTATCTAGGGGATCCTGCGAACCCAGGGCAGCGAGGCTGCTCTGCAGGGGCGAGCGCTGCTGGCGGCCCACAGCCTCCCCTGGGCAGCAGGGATCAGCTTTCCCCAAGCCCTGGCACAGCCCGAGCTCCCCTGCACATTTACGGTGGGTGGTCGCTGCTCACGGGCCAGCAAAGACGCAGAAGGAAGCGGAGGCAGCCTGAAGCGCAGCTGCTCCTTCGCAGAGCGGAGCAGCTGCGAGACGTCAGCCATTTCCACCTCCCTGTGAAAAACCACCACCCTCACACCTCCCGGGGCACGAGGAACAGTCCCTGCTGCCGATCCCCACCGCGGTACCTCTCATGTACAGGAAGCTGTGGAAGTAGGGCAGGCTGACACAGCTGTAGACCGAGTCCCGCCGGTAGGAGAGCTCATCGTCCGTATCAAACCTGGAGTCAAAGTCGTCGTCACTGTCTTCAAACTACAGAGGAAGCGAAATAAAGGGGAAGTCATCTCTCAGGAAAGAGTTTAACAGCGGCTGGCAGTTCTCAGCTAGAACACTTGAGCGAACCGGAGAATCACTCAGCTTGGAAGAGACCCCTGGGATCAGTGAGTCTAGGCACCAACCCCACTCCACCAGGTCACCCCCCCACCACAGCTCAGTGACTTTTAAACGCTCAGATGTGATGCAAACGCTTAGAGCTGATGAAGTCCTGGCAGGACAGGAGCCCTCGCTGGGCTTCTCTCAGCTCACAAACGGCAGCCAGCTGCAGCTTGAAGCACGGGGCTCACAGCAGCACCAGGGCCAGGCAGCACTTCTGCAGCTGCCCCAGGAGGCTTCACCTCTGCAGGAGCACGGCCTGAGACGCTGCCTTTTAGAAACTTACAGCTTATAAACAAACTTGTAAGTTTACAAACAGATGGACAGTTTCCAAGTCCTTCCACAAATTTAACAGTTTATGGAGAAGACCTATCCTCCCCGAGCTGTGGTAGCAGCACCTTCCCCCCTCACCCCAACAACCAGAGCTGCTGCCACATGTGCAACCCACACCCAGGGCTGCCCCACAGCTCAGACTCCTCAACAGCAACAGCTGGAAGCGCTTTTCCTCTTCAGCAAGGGTCTACCCCAATGACCGTGATGCCTCTGTGACTCCCTCTCACGAGCTCAGCTCTAACAGACCCTTCTCCTGCCAAATCAGTGAGTGCTGCTCAGATGTGTTTCCCTTTCCCAGCCTCACAGCAGCACCCTGTGAGCAGCAGAGGGAATTGCCTTCCTCCAAATGAGCCTCTGCACGGTAAAGCCCGCAGGATGCTCAGGGTCAGACTGACGAAGGGCTCCTGGGTGCGAGAGTCTGCCCTCCTGCGAGATCTGCTCCCCAGGCCATCTCGCCTCACGCCTGGCGCCGCAGCAAAGCCCTGGTTCCCCCGCACTGCCGGCTGCTGCTCGCGGAACTCCCGCTGGTTTGTTCTGAAGTCAACCCCACGCCAGCTGGTACCCGACTCCCAACACACCCACGCGGGGAATTCCGCTCCTGAAGCGCACCCAAGGCCACGCGTTGAGCTCCTCACCGGCCACAGAGCGGTTCTGCACCGAGACCGACAGAGCGCGTCCTGGCACCAGGGCCGCAGGCTGCCTCCGGCTCCACTGCACTCACCCCAGTGGCACCCAGATGGCAACAGGCAGCCACGTCCACAGGCTGGCTGAGCCCCTCGACCCACGCAGCACAGACGGCTCTCTCCAAGAGCAGCTCCAGTGGCCCTGGCCACACCGTGGGAACTGCAAAGCAGCCAGCACAGAGCACCGTGACATCCACCGAGAGGCACTTACAGAGGACTGAGCTCCCTCCGAGCTGAAGCGGTACGCCCCAGAGCTGTTGTACGTCCCCACCGAGCAGCGGTAGTCCGGCGACCACTGGCTGCTGTGCGAGTTGGAGAAGGTCACGCTGCTCCCAGACGTAATAGCGCCATCTTCATAATCATCCTGGTCGTAATCGTAGTCCCCGTCGGGAGAGATGAGCTCGACGGAGCCTGGGGGTCTGCAGGACACGCTCTCGGGCACGCAGTACGTGGACTCACCGCCCGAGGAGTTGTGGAGGCTGACGGCGTCTGGGGCAGGAGCGACCAGCATGGTGTTGCTGGCGGCTGGGATCGCCGGCACCACGGTGTCGTTCATATAGGGATCCTCTTCCGAGGAGTCATCGCTCGTTCTGATGCCGCTGGTCCTTTGATCAGAGTGGCCGTGCTCGCTCGGATTGGGCGAGTCCTTAAACGCGTCGTCATCTGCCTCAAAGCCCTCATCCACCTCCTCCTCGGGATAGGGCTGGCTGAAGTTGAAGTTGGGCTTTTCGCTGCCGGCATCGCCAGCCTGCTCGGCCAGCGGGGCAGGGCACCCGCTGCCCACGGAGAGGGACTTCTCGATGTTGCGCACGCACTCATCGATCTCATCGAAGTTCAGAGACTGCAGGAACTCCTGTGCCGCGCGACACGCTTCGTCCTCCAGCCTCCTTAGCTCCTCGTCTCGGAGCTGCTGCAGCCGCTGTAGCGAAGCCTCTGTCAAGGAGAGCTCCTGCTGCTTCTTCACCCGCTGCAGGTCCTCGATTTCCTTCTCCAGACGCAGGATCTCCTCCACCTGCCTCCGCTCCTTCTGCTTTTCCAGCTCTTGCTTCAGCTCCGCCTCCCTCTGGGCTTTCTGAAGGGCGGCCAGCTCCTGCCTTTTCCTCTCCTCCTCAGCCTGCGCTCAAAGGAGACAAACCAAAGTGAAGCACAGTCAGAACACAGCCCCTCACTACAAACACCAAGCCTCATGTTGGTGCCTCAGGTCTTTCCAGTTCAGTTTTTATGGATCCCTGACGCACTGGGCTCCAGCCACACCAGTCACTCGCGGAAAGACACCCTCATCCCGACAGTAGAAAGACAAGGGAAGGAAAATAAACCCCCAGCCCTGACTGTATCAGCTCCCAGACACAGGAGAGCCCCAGGACATGCAGAGGGCTCAGTCCTGGCCAGAACTGAAGTGCAGCACCAGGTGACAGCCTTTTCCATGCAAACAGCCGCAGCCGGTTCCCTTGGGCTTCCCCAGGCAGCTCCTGTGAGCCGTCCAGTCTCAGTGCCGCAGAAGCCTTTCACTTCTTTAATGGCTGGGCTGAGACTCTCAAATCAGCAGGGTGGCTGAGAGCATTAAACAGTCATTTACCTGCCGGGCCAGACGCTCTGCTTCTTGCCTCTGTCTTTCCCTACAAGCAGGAGAAGAAAAGAAGTCTGTAAATGAAGCTCAGCATCAGCTCATCGCGCACTGCCGCTTACAGAGATCATCTGCCACATGGGAAAACAGGGTCACCGAGGGTACGGCTGGGGACATGAAACCCCTGTGGCAGCCACGCGCATCCCGCAGCAAAAGAAGCAGCTGCACAGGGAGGTTGTGGAGTCTCCTTCTCTGGGACAGAGCACGGGGAGAAGGACCTTCTTCCCCGTGAGGGTGCCAGAGCCCTGGCAGGGGCTGCCCAGGGGGGTTGTGGAGTCTCCTTCTCTGGAGACGTTTCAAAGCCTCCGGGACTGTTTCTGTGTGACGGGATCTAGGGGATCCTGCTGTGGCAGGGGATGGGACTGGATGATCTTTCGAGGTCCCTTCCATCCCTAATGGTCTTTGACTCCACAACCACTGGATCAAGAACAGCCTGAGGAAAAGGCTGCTCAGACCGAAGCCCAGCCAGGGAGACAGGAGAGTGATGTCAGCCGGCAGACTGACCTTTCTTCCTCCTCCCGTCTTCTTTCCTCCTCTTGTCTCCGCTTCTCCTCCAGCCGCTCTCTGTAAAGACGTCGAGCCAGCTGGCCTCGCCGCTGCTTCTGAAGGACTAGGGCTGCTCTCTTCAGGCACAAGAACCTCTTCCTGCCGCGGAAGGCTCTGTAGTTCTTCTGTATCAGCACCACGCAGTAGAGGACCTTCCTGTACCGCTTCCTGGGGACAAAGCAAGCAGCAGACCCCTAAGGAAGCAGAGAACTAACGAGCAGCTGCAAGAGGCTTGGCCATGGGGACCTGCAGCAACCAACCAACCGGCTCTGTGATGGGTTCCCCCTCTCTGCTTATGTTCTCCTCTCTTCAAGAGGAAAGAGTCTCTCATTTCTCTGGCAGTGCTGTGTCCTCACCAAGGAGACACTCGTTACCTGCCCTACATGTTCCTGTGGCCCTGACAGAGGACATGCAGGGAGTCACTCTACCCCTGCAAAATGATGAGAGATCACTCACAACCAGACAGCTCTGTCATTACACAGGGGTAGAGCCTTGAAGGAACATCCTGCTCAGCACATGGGGACAGCAAAGCTCCCTCTTTAGGCAAACAAGGCACCTGGAACTGCTCCCCTGATGGGCAGAAGCAGCAGAGGCACCACCAGAGGGGATGGACAACCCCACCCAACACAACGCACAATGCCAGGTGAACTAATGAACAGCCACCTGCTGCCACAGTTCCTCAAGAGCCAGGCTGATTCACTCCATCTGCCTTCTCTCACCACGATGATGCCAAGGGAAAGCTGAATCCCAGCTGGTAACCTGGGGTGCCCTCAGTAGGTACCACCCAGCTCTAGTTCCTTCCACGGCCATGACACAACTGCCCGGGCACCAGCTGACCCCCGAGCTGCCACACTCTCCTGTTCCTCGTGACAAACCCACGTGAACTCGGTCTGACTGTGCTCACGGCTCTGGCAAAGGCAGCACGTAGAATTCCCGAAAGCCATCGGCAGGAGCTGGTCGCTCAGCTCCCGGGAAGAGCCAGAACTGAGCCAGATGGATTCACCTTGACAGCCCCCCGCCCACCCGCTCCAGCGCTGGATCATCAGTGTCTACATTGAGGCACTTACCGGGCGGCGTAGCCGAGGATGTGGGCTCGGATGATCATGGCCGCCTTGGTGACCTCCACTTCTCGCTGCTTCTCCAACTTGTGTTCCAAGGACTCCCGGAGAAACACCTGCACGAGAAAACCTCCGGCTCAACAACCTGTGGAGAGCGTCGTGTGCACCGGGCAGCCAGGGTGCTGCTGACAAGGGGCAGCGGGTGTGAGCTGGAGCAGAGGAGGTTCCACATCAGTGTGAGAAGGACCTTCTTCCCAGTGAGGGTGCCAGAGCCCTGGCAGGGGCTGTCCAGGGAGGTTGTGGAGTCTCCTTCTCTGGAGATGCTTCAAACCCTCCTGGGCATGCTCCTGTGTGACTGGATCTAGGGGACCTGCTGGGGCAGGGGGATTGGACTGGGTGATCTTGTGAGGCCCCTTCCAATCCCTCACGTTCTGTGATTCTGTGAGCGCAGCTGGAACAGGATCCCACTTCAGCACAAACTCCGCAGTGCTAGGGAACACGAAACATCACGCCAAGGGTTCAGTTCCAGCAGCTGAGTGGCCCTGGGCAGCCCCTTCTGCGTCAGGTTTTACCCATCGACAGAGCCTTTTCTTTTGCTCAGTGAAAAGCTCTTTGCTCCACACACGCTGCCTCGAGATCACCACAGAGTCCTGCTCAGAAGGGCATTCAGCTGCTTCCTGAGCAGAGCTGGACATCAGGCCCCCACTCAGCCCAGGCTGCCGCCTTTTCCTGAGCGGCTGTGCTGCTGCTTGAGATGCAAACGATGAGAAGAAACCCAGCACATGGGAGCTAGACCACAGCAGAGCTGCTGGAGCCCCTTGCAACACCGCAGGCAGGGCTGCGCCCCCGGCCCTGCTCAGCCTGCACCCAAGTCTAAGTGCCTCCAACAGCACACTCTTCAGCACAACCACTACCTGCTGCTGGAAGGGTTTCCAGAGCCCCAGTTAGCCATCCGAGGCTGCGTTAAAGGCTGGCAGTGATTACCACCACACGCCCCCTCTGCAGCTGGATCCTGCCCCCTCCGTGTCGATAACCGCAGCCCCAGAAGCCCAGCCAGGCCACCTCACCTTACTCTTGCCCAGCTGCCACTCGGTGCTGGTGCTGTCGTACAGGCGAAGCAGGACGGCACACTTCTCATTCACCTCCTCGGGCAGAGCCAAGTTCCTCATGAGGACCTTGTACCTGGCAACCAGAGAGCCTCCGTTACTGCACCTCCCAGACGAGCGCGGGCGCTGCCCTGAGCGCTTTTGTTTGTGGCTGGATTTTTGGTGCGTCCCTCAGGAGGGCTGCAGTGCTGGGTCCCCGGGACCCACGTGTGAGGGCACAAGTCTGCGTGTGTGGGGAGCATCATGGGGTCCCTGTGACTGATGTGTGAGGGCACAAGTTCCCATCTTTACCTTTTATAAAAGTCCTGGAAGGGCCTCCGGACTGGGAAGCCAGCCCGCCGAATCCTGACTGTCTCCAGCATCCCGGAGTAGCGCAGCTGGTTCAGCACCACCGTCTGATCGAACTGGTCTGGCATCTAGGACAAGCAGGTTCAACACAAGAATTTAATAGCAACGTTAGAGGTGTCAGCAGAAGGAACAAAGGGCAAATCACACGGATCTGGGAGGCAGGAGGGCTAGAAACAGGCTGCGCAGGGTCCCAGGGGACATCAGCAGCTCCGAGAACACAGGAAGGTACCGACAGCAGGGAAATGCGGGGTAATTACACAACCTGATGTCCACAGACACCACACTCAGTCCCACCAGCTGTCTCTTTCCATCTCATGCACATGGGCAGCCAGTGCCGTGCAGCAGGCGCAGGACACAGCAGCACCGGCAGCCACCAGGGCTTCACTGCAAAGGCTGCGATGAAGCCCTGGCTCTGCCACGGCTCAGCAGGTCTGAGCGCGGAGCACTGACCTCGCCAGCGGCCGGCAGTGACGGGGTCAGCTGAGCCTCTCCTCAAGGCCAACTACTGCACCTGCCCCGTGCAACTCGTCTGCCAGCCCCGCACATCTCAGCTAAGACAGCAGTTCCCAACAGCCGCCCTCGTGGCGCAGGTCAGAGCTGACCCTGCTAAAAATACTGCCCCACAGTAACTCTAGAGCTCTGCTGCTGCACCCCAACAGCCACCATGGGAGCCTCCATCAACAAACTGAGGGTGCTTTGGCATCGACATCACCCTGTCACCCAGCCAACTTCAGCAGGGCACCTGGAGGGGATTTTAACAGAGCAGCTCTGCTCTGCGCCCACCAGTGTTGAAAAACTGCTGGAGAGAGCCCAGTGCAGAGCCACAGGGATGATGGAGGGAGGGGAGCATCTCCCTGCTGAGGAAAGGCTGAGGGAGCTGGGAGAAAAGGAGCCTGAGGGGTGACCCCATGAATATTGATCTATATGGGAAGGGTGGGTGTCAGGAGGATGGAGCCAGGCTCTGCTCAGGGGCACCCAGTGACAGGACAAGGGGCAGCGGGTATCAGCTGGAACAGAGGAGGTCCCAGTGAGGGTGCCAGAGCCCTGGCAGGGGCTGCGCTGCGGGGTTGTGGAGTCTCCTTCTCTGGAGACATTTCAAACCCTCCTGTCCATGTTCCTGTACAACTGGATCTCGGGGACCCTGCAGTGGCAGGGGGGTTAGACTGGGTGATCTCTCGAGGTCCCTTCCAGCCCCTGATGTTCTGGGATTCTGTGACGGTTCAGTGTCAGGCTGGATGAACGCTGCCTTTCCTACCCGTAACAGCAGTCAGTCGTGTTCCTCCAGACGATGGTGTTAGCACCCAGCCTTTAGTCCTGAATGATAACAAGTTGCATCACAGGACAGACAATCAGGATGAAAACACTGGAGTGACTCTGTTCAGGATGAATTGCAGCTGGCGGGGCCGGCTGTAGCCCACTCTGTGTCACAAGCCACCCAAGAGCCTGGCGCTGCCTCTTCCAACACCTCGTGCAGTGCTGCTCCAAGTCATCTCTCACTCGACTACACGAGCCCTGGGCGCAGCCCGGTCACCCGCGGTGCTGTCGCAGTGATCCCTTCGGCAGTGCCTCCTGAAATAGCACCACAGATAACTCTGATCCCCTCGTCGCTGCCAGCCACAGGAGCCCACAACAATGGGTCAGGGAACCACCACCGCACTCCCTGAGGGACTTCAACTTGCAGAGCCCAAGGAGAGCAGAAAAGGACTGCAAGTCTGACCTCACTTCATCCTCTGCTTCCATCCTGGCACCAGAATCACGCAGCACTGAGCATGGGCTGGGTGATCTCTCCAGGTCTCCTCATCTTCTGGGATCCCGTGACTCTTCAACACTGAGGCCCCAGGCAGTTTCTCTTTCTCCAACGAGTTCTGCCCAGCACACGGGTCACCCCCTCAGCATTCCCACCCCCCAAGCAGCCCCTTCTCCTCTCTGCCTGCACTGAGCCCTTTGTTTGAAGGCTGTGATGGGGACGCAGCCAAGCTGCCCTCCCAGCCAACATTTGACGCGTGAATGAGGAGCGCTGCGGATGGCCAGCCAGCGGCTCGGGGTTGCTAGGACACCCGGGGCTGGGCAGCACTCAAAGGGCAGACTATTCCCACCCCGGCGCAGGCACAGGGATCCATTCATGGCCGGGCTGCTGCCTCGGGGCCGCTCCCTATCCCAGCCCTGCCAGAGACCCTGCACCAAGCCCCCCCAGAGCAGCTGCTATAGGGCCCTGCACCAAAACTGTCCCATTGGGGTGCAGTGGTCCTTGCTGGTTTCCTTCACTCCTGAGGGCTTCTTCAGCCTGGGAGAGCTCAGGACACTGCAGGGCCGCTGAGGAGACTTGCGGGGACTGCTCTGGAGATCTGCCTTCAGTTTGGAACGCGGGAGCAAACGTCTAGTGCTGCGGTTAAGGAACTTCCGAAGTCGAGAGGTGGGAAATTCTAACTTGTAGGCAGCGATGGGGATCCCTGTGGTCAGCACAGGCATCCCCTGGCAGGCACCACCCTGGCTGACAGCAAGAGCTCTGTGATGGCCCAGATCAATGACCTAGCTCGCTCCCATGGGAGCAGGATGCAGGCTGCTCCCACATCTCGCACATCTCAGCCTACTCCCGCACTTCTCCTTCACTGTGGTCCTTCGAGCTGCCTTCTTGTATCCCGACACTTCCCAAAACAGAAGACTCTTACCAGGAAGACCTCCAGGAGAGACTTTTTCCAGGGGCTTCTAGTGCAAGGACAAGCAGTAGTGGATTCGAATCGACAGAGGACACACTGAATTGTACTGGGAAGATATTATTCACTGTGAGGGGTGTGAGACACCGAGAACTTGCAGATACCCGACCCCTGGAAGTGTCTGAGGCCAGCATGGATGGGGCTTAGAGCAGCAGACATATTAGAAGGTGTCTCTGCCCATGGCAAAGGGGGTTGGCCCTGGATGACACAATCATCCAGGTTGGAAAAGACCCCCGGGATCATTAAGTCCAACCATCAGCCCTGCTCTACACAGTCACCCCCAAGCCAGATTCCCCAACACCACGGCTAAGCGTCTTTCAAACTCAGGTCCCTTCCAGCCTAACCCACTCTGCATTTTCACGACTATAAAGTCAGAACGTAGCTCCAGCTAGTCAGGAGGGTCTCAAGATCTTGAGGTGAAATGTGTGTATTTGCAGGGGAGGGACAGCTCTGGTTGGCTGAACAGCCCCTTCTCCCCCAAGACATTTCTAGGCTTCAGCGTAGAACAAAACATAAACCTGAAGGATTGGGCCAGCAAGAGACACGGAGGATGGAACCAGCCTTCCACAACAGGACTTTGTTTGCTGCGGGAACTACCTGCTGACTCTGAAAAGTCCCGTGGAGTCAATTTCCGCGCTCAGTCACTCCCAACAGAACCCTTCACTTCTCCTGATGAGAATCCCCAGCAATTAGCGCAGCCAGGCGCTGCCGCTCCTGGCTACAAGGGCCCCCACGGTGCAGCTGGCAGGCTGCAGGCGGGCAGCAAACCCTCTTCACGCCGAATCTGGGGCACCCACTCGCTTGGGAAAGGCAGGAGCACAGAGGCTTTGATCTGGCCTCCTGAAAGGGGCCCAGCCCACTGGCTGCAAGGGTAGAGACCCCCCCTCAGAAGCACCCACTCAGCACCTACTGAATGTTCAAGCCATCCAGGTCTACATGGAGCAAGCGAAACTGGTCTCTTCATGACACGGAGCTGCTGCAGAGAGCCCAGCATAGAGCCACAGGGATGATGGAGGGAGGGGAGCATCTCCCTGCTGAGGAAAGGCTGAGGGAGCTGGGGCTCCTCAGCTGGGAAAAAATAGAGCCTGAGGGGTGACGCCATGGATGTTGATAAAGATGTGAAGGGTGGGTGTCAGGAGGATGGAGCCAGGCTCTGCTCAGGGGCACCCAGTGACAGGACAAGGGGCAGTGGGTGTGAGCTGGAGCAGAGGAGGTTCCACATCAATGTGAGAAGGACCTTGTTGGCAGTGAGGGTGCCAGAGCCCTGGCAGGGGCTGCCAGGGAGGTTGTGGGGTGTCTTTCTCTGGAGATGCTTCAAACCCACCTGGCCATGATCCTGTGTGACTGGATCTAGGGGATCCTGCTGTGGCAGGGGGATGAGACTGGATGGTCTTTCAAGACCCCTTCCAACCCCTGATGCTCTGGGATTCTGCGAAATAGTGGAGACCAAGCACCGTGAGGTGGTGACCAACTCGCCTCTTCCACCCCACACACTGTGCAGTGCACATGGCAGGGGTGACAACCCAAGGTGGGACTGACAGGCAGAACCGACACTGACCACAGTGCCTGGGGGGCTCCCACCTCCAGAGGAAAGCCCCCATGAGCAGCACCAGCATCCTGTGGCCTGAATGGGAAACTCACATCGTGACATGGAGGAGATAATCCAACAGCAGCAGCAGCCTCAAAGCTCATGATGCATCAGCCAGAAACACCCTGTAGTCGAGGCTGATGGTCTCCCAGCTACGACGAGGCTGCTGGCCCGAGACACAGACTTCACTGCTCCCACATCCACAAAACCACAGAATCAGAGAGAGATTCTAAGAGACATCTGAGCTATCAAGTTCAACCACAAAGCCTTCACATAGCTGAAACCACACCCTCACCCCTGTGACTCCAATTGCAGAACAACAACAGGAGCTGGGAGTGAACCTGCCCTGCTGCTTCGGCTTCTGACCTCTAAGCCCCCCAGGAGCTGGCAGCTCTGAGCATCAGGCTGGGCAAAGGAGGAGAGATGCTGCGACGGGCCTGTGGCCAGGGGTCTGCACTCAAAGGTTCCGGCTCAGCGCTGGCAGGGCACTTCGTGCTGACAAGCGCCTCACGGGGAGGTTCCCCCGCAAAGCGTCTGCTGCTTTGCCCCAGCCCCGGCTAGTAGAGCCCCACGGACACCCACCCCCCAGGTCAGGCTGGAGAGCAAGAAGTCTGGCAGCCGACTCGAGCATGTTCCCCAACAGCCCAGCTTCTGCGCCGGGAGTCTGTGCTCTGGCCTGGCAGAGGTCTGTGAGCAGCCGGAGCAGCGCAGCACCGGCAGATCACCCGTGTCAGCAGCCCACCCGTGTCAGCAGCCCAGGGGCAGGGGAAAGCAGGCGCTGCTGCGGAGCTCTGCGCCACAACCTGCGCAGCACTGCTCGGGACAAGCAGACACTGAGCAACAAGCCAAACAGTCCCTCCCTCTGAAACTGACCGTTTGGAGAGAACAGAGCTGCAGCCACCACCTGGGAGCTGGATCCACACAACACGGCCGGCCACCCACCCGTGACCCGCTGCTGCTGCTGCTAGCACCTGGGCTCGGCAGCGAGCGCAGAACGCGCACAGCTTCCACGGAGCCCCTTTCCCAGTCCCGCAGGCACTTGGGCAGATCCTATCTCCTCTGTCCACATTTGCAAGGCAAATCTCGAGACTGGGGAACACTCCCAGAGACTCCAGTGACGCAGGATCAAACCCATTCCCTTCACAACAGGTTCTCTCAAGCAGCTTTATCCCAGCTGGCTGCCCTGTGGCTGAATTCTCATGCCTGCAGAGGGCAGCTCTCCAGGTGGGAAAGCAAGGAGCAGGATGCAGCTCCCAGGAGCAGGGACAGAGCTGAGAGGAGCGGAGCTGTTTTACCTTCTGGGCCGGAGGGTTTACTGGGGGGCAGCAGAGGGGAGCTGACACAGCAATTGAGTCCAACCCTACTGCTGCTGTGGAATCCTTTCCACAGCTACTGCAACTGCTCTGCACTCCTGTCCAGACACTTCTGCTCCCCGTGTTTCTGTGTTGAAAAGATCGCTGCTCAGCTGTGCCCCAGCAAGTTTCACCAGTAAAACCACAAAGCTCACTTGGACTGCTGGGTGCTGCAGGTACCTCCCCAGAGTCCCCCTGCCCCGACCCACCTTGTCCCCAGTGTCCCCTGTTTATCAGTAAATCAAAGCGAAGCTGCAGCCTGCCCGAACTGCAGAGACACTACAGCCCTGAGCCTTCTGTCACTGGTGCCCCACAGGCTTGCAGAACAGACCAGATGTCTCTCCAGAAAGTAGCCCATCACCCCACAGGTCTTCCCCTGCCGCACAGAGCTCTGCTGCTGCTCAGGGAACAATCGCCCCTTTGCCTCTGGTGCAGACTGCGATCCCACACAGCAGAGCAGGCTGCTCGGTAGCAGAGCTTTCCGGACTTTGAAAACACCATCAGACCAGTAAGTCCGATCACTTTTCTCACAAACTGGATCCTGCATGCACTCCTGCCCTCTCTGACACAAACCCGAGACGCTGCCAGAGCAAACTCCAGGCGCCGTCCTCTCCTACTCCAAGCAGCCCACTGCAGCTCCTGGGACGCGGGACCGAAGTGACCGCAAGCCCTGCGCTAGGGCAAGCCCTCGCCTTACCTTCTGAGGCTGCTCCAGTCAGTACTGGCCCATGGCGAAGCGGGGGATGCGCAGCAGCCGCAGCTCCGCACGCCCGCGCAGCGCCGGGCTTTCTGCAGCTCACTGGTATTTCAAGTCTTTCATGTGATATCTTTGGCTGGACTTGCTTAATTCATTCCTCCGCTGCTCAGGGGAAGCGGAGCCTCGCGAGGGCCGGCTCCGCAGCAGCCGCTGCAGATACTCCTGACGAACAGGGCACGAGGGCGAACTTCTCCTCACAGGCAACGGGAGCGCAAACACAGTCCGCGGCCAGCGAACGCCGCAGCCTCACGAGATCAGTCGCGCAGACAGCGCCAAGAGGGGAGCTCCGAACACCGACGGTTGTGCGAGAGAGCAGCACCCGGGAGCCCTCAGGGTGTCTACTTATCATGGGCTGTGCATCGGCCCCTGCACCAGTTACCATGAGAACGCGGCAAACAGGATTTGAATGTAAATCGCCACCCAGAGACGGAGGGGACTGGGCTTTTGTTGCGGCTGAAAGAGAAACTTCCCCGGCGCTTGTGCCCAGCCATCCGCACGGCAGCGCTCGGCATCCGAGCCCCGGGCAGAGCGCGCGGGAGGCGAGAAAAGCCAAGCTCTGCGCCCAGGATTTGTAAACCCAGTACTTCAGGCTCGATCAGGAGCTGCAGCTCCATGAACGCCCGGGCACCCCTGCCACACAATCACATCCGGAAGGTTTCAGGAACCAGAACAGATCACAGGTGGCTCAGAAAGCTGAACTGCTGCAGCACCTGCAGTCGGCTGGAGGCAGCAGGACCCTCTGCTGCTGACAGATCCATTTGCAGCAGTCAAACTCTTTCTCACCTCTAACTCCCTGTGCTTGAAGTCCCCAGCAGGTGCTGCCCTGTAAAAGTCCCACCCTGAGGCGCTTCATCTCCCCAGAATTGTTCTGGTACTCTGTCACCGGGTCCATCCCCTCCCTAGTCCCTCCTGCAGCAGCCTTTGTTCCCCATGTGTCACCCCATCCTGCCACAGGAGCCATAAAGTCCCTCCTGCGCACAGTCCTTCCAAGCAGCCCTGCCGGGGAGCCTGGCAACTGCTGCACCTACGTGCTGCAAGACATGCAGCCCTCTGCTGCCTGCAGCCCAGTGCTGTTCTCGAAGCACAGCATCAGCTCCCCACCTCAACTCCCTATCCGCAGCCTTAAACACCTCAATTTAAGCTCCTTGCACCCCGAAAGACAAACCCTCATCACTTAAGCAAAGGGCTGCCTCTCAGCCCTGCTGAGTAAACAACAAACCTGGATGAAGAGGAAGGACATCTCTGTCTGTGGAGAACTGCCTGTGGAGCCGGGTGACCTACTTCAGCCCAGCCCACAGCGACGCCCTGAGACGGGGACAAAGGGACAACCCAGCGGCTCCGGGGCACCACTGCAGGGGTGATGGGAGCGATGTCGGCTGCGACAGCAGCCGGGCACCGTCTGCGCAGCGCGGCATCACCCTGCTCTGCCCGCCAAGGGTTCAGCCTCACACGCAGCAGCGCTGCAGGCACCCCGAGAGCAGGAGCCATCGCCCCCCTCAGCTCTCACCGTCACCTAGGGAGCATCGCGGTCCCTGCCCTGCGCATGTGGGTGCTGCGCCAGGCAGCGGAGCAGCGGGACGTCCCGGCCCGGCGCTGTGTAGCTCTGCAAAAGCCCAGGGTGCCGAGAGGCAGGCCCCTGGAGTCCGCAGTGGGGCCGGACAGGGAGCCGCGGCTCACGGCGCCGCCTCCCAGCCTCCTCTCCGGCCTCTGCACAAACGGCCTGTGCTCGCCCCCTGCGCTTGTGGCCGGGGAGCCTGGGCCAACACCGATGCCCCGGGGAAAGGGCTGCTCCCTTCCCGAAGGATGAGTCTGCACAGCAGCTCCCGGAGCCCGACCCGCGCTGCCCCAGCAAGCCCGAGCTGTGCTCAGAGTAGGTGGCTTCCTCCAGAGGCACCGACAGCAGCAGTTGGCAACCAGGAAGCCTCATTAGCACAAGTGTTTATTAAGAACAACTAAGGCTAAAGAGAGTTTAAAGACAGGTAATGAGCCCCTGTAAGAGATGAACTGCTTCCCGCTGTAGATGGCTGCTATAAGACCTTCACTTACTACACACAAGCCCCCCCCCCGCAGCTGTGCCTAGGCCAGATAAGCTCTGCCCTTTGCTTTCAGAGCGTGACAGAGCAGCTGTTAAAGTGATGATCAGGCTCTCTGCTCCCTTTTCCCTATGGACAGCCAGTCCCATCGCCCTGCTGGCTCCCAGCACCAGAGGACTCTGCAAGCTGGCAGTGGAAGGGCTGCCCCAGGGCTCTGTGCATCGGTGACTAAACCAGAAAGATGCCCCTGTTCCAGGCACAGCATTTTAGCTCTTAACTGCTGGGCTCAGCATCTTCACAACTCACACAGGCATCTCCTCCCCAGAAAGGAGACCCAGAGCCTGCCAGGTGACAATGCTGCTGGAGAGAGCCCAGTGCAGAGCCACAGAGATGATGGAGGGAGGGGAGCATCTCCCTGATGAGGAAAGGCTGAGGGAGCTGGGGAAAAGGAGCCTGAGGGGTGACCCCATGGATGTTGATCAAGATGTGAAGGGTGGGTGTGAGGAGGATGGAGCCAGGCTCTGCTCAGGGGCACCCAGTGACAGGACAAGGGGCAGTGGGTGTGAGCTGGAGCAGAGGAGGTTCCACATCAGTGTGAGAAGGACCTTCTTCTCATCTCAGTGAGGGTGCCAGAGCCCTGGAGGGGGCCAAGTCTCCCCACAGCACTGCTGCAACTCCAGCCTGACAGGCAGCTCACGCACTGCACTCGCTGAGCTCTCACTTTCGCCACACCCTGCTCACAGTGGCCCTGGAGATGGGGCCAGGCTGCTCTCTCGCCCCGAGCCTGCGCTGCACTCCTGAGCTGAGCTCCCCACAGTGCTCAGGCTGGAATCTCGCCGCATGGACTCTCTGCTGATTCAGAGCTATTTTAAAAGCACAAGTATAATTCAGACATCAGCAGAACCAGCCTGGCCTCGTGTTTCACGTTAGGGGACACGCTGCTGCTGTTCCAGGGTGTCCCACGGCTGTTAACAACCTGATGCCTCACCCTGCAGGTGCCAACAGCCAAACCCTGATCCCTTTAAGTGGCCCGTCCCCAGGAGCAGGGGCAGTGACTCTACTGCCTGAAAGCAATTTCGCAAAGTGACTGCAGAGCAGGGGCCCAAGACAGGACTGACAGAGCCCAGGAAAGGCAGAGTTGCAGGGAGGAATCATCACCAGACAGAGCAGGAGGCAGGAAAAGAAACACAAGACTCAGGAACACAGAGACTTGTGTCGAAGCTCCACGGGATGAGGTGACAGGCAGCTCCTCTGCAGGCTGCGCTGAGCATGAGGAGAGCCGAGCAAAAGCCCTTCATTAGCAGCAGACGCTCATTAGGCACTGTGAGCGGAGAACTTTCCGCACCACGGCTGCTGCAGGACGGGCTGAGAACAGACCCACCGATTGTTCGGGGGGTCTGCCCAAGGTTAATGGGTCCCCTGTTCTGCTGGAGCCCTGCTCACCGACTTCTCTTGTGAAGAGAGGACATGGACGCCGTAGGAAACGGCACTAATGAGGGCAGCCCCTGCTCCGGTTTGTAGGTGTCCGGGGTTCTCTGCCCTGGTGAAGGGGTTTTGCTGCCACTACCACAGTGAACAACTGAATGTTTGAGCAATCAAAACCAGCCAACAACTGCTGTAAGTTACCCGCCTCTTATCTGACAGAAACGTGCTTCCACGTCTGGAGCAGAAGGGCCAGCGCTGCGGCGGCTCGCTCTGCTCCTCGAAGGCGAGTCACGGCTGCACCAACCCCCCGTGTCCCCGCACAGCGCAGGCATCTCTTCCCTTCTCGTTCTCCATCACATCTGCTCCAGGTTTGCACTAAGCACCGCCGCTCGCTGCCTCCAGGGAATCCAAACCAACCTGGCCACGTGGATCATTTTCCTCCTAACAAGGCCACCCCGGAGCTGCCAAACACCTGCTGCAGCCTTGTCAAAGCCAAGGGCTTTCCTAACCCTTCTGGGATTGGAGGAGGATCTTTCGAGGTCCCTTCCAATCCCTAATGATTCTATGATTCTATGATCAGGTCCGAGACCTCCAGAGAAGGCGGGCGTGACTCTGCAGCTTACCTTCTGCACGTTGGGCTTGATGCACCGCACGAAGAAGGGGTTGGAGGAACTCAGCGTCGCCATTAGGGAGTGGAGTGATTCCTGGAACACAAGGAGAGAGCAAGGAGCCCTTCAGAGCTGACCTTTGGTGCCATCGCACCCCGGCAAAGGCTCTTGCGGCTCTGCAGCGCAGACAGCATCCAACTGCAGCACCTAGTGGTACCCACCAGCAACCGCTGCCAGGGGAGCTCTGCTGGGAACAGACGGAATCAACCCGCGCGGAGCAGGACACGGCTCAGCGGAGGGCTGGGGACAGCCGGGGTAACGGTTGGGTCAGGGAACTCAAAGGTCTCCCCCAACCTCAGTGATTCTGTGTTTGCTTCTGCCTCTGTCCCTTTTGACCAGGACTGCTGGCACCATTTTTAGGGTGAACAAGACAGACTGACAGAGAAAGCTGCCCGGGACGCAGAAACCAGAGAGCTGGTGCTCCTGGGATGTTCCGAAAGACTGCTGAAGAGTTCAGATCCACATCCCCAAACTGCCAACACTGAGCTGGTCAAGAGAGGGGATGAGGGCTCTGAGGTAGAACTGAGACACCCACAAACCCAGATCCCCTGTTTCCGTTGCTTGAAGCAAGGGGCTGAGGCAGATGGTATCTCCCCTCAGCTATGCAGTGGCACCCCCGGGCCCACACCAGGCCGGCTGTCAGATAGAAAGAAGAGTTAACCAGCCCATCACAACAACGTTGTGAAGGCAAAGTTCTTATCTGCCATTGGAATGAGATTGACTAACCCCTGGGAGCCCCAAACCACGGAAACAGCCTACTTCTCTGGGGATTCGTGATGTGAAGGTCAAAGTGCTGCAAAGCAGCCCAGCTGGTTAGTGGCCAGTTACTGCGGCCACAACGTTCTGATGTCTTGTTTGATCCTGCTTGTTGTCCAGGGGCCCAACAGAGAAGAGAGGGCACTTGACAGCACATTATAGATTGCAAAGAGGGAGCAAACATGAGGTCTGTTTTCAGACAGGACCGTGCTGGAGGTCTGCAACAGAATCACAGAACCATTCAGGTTGGAAATGACCCCTGGGATCATTGAATCCAACCACCAACCCTACTCTACAAGGTCACCCCTAAACCAGATCCCCGGACACCACATCTGAGTGACGCATCCAGGGATGAAGACTCAGCCGCAGGAGCAAATGGCCATGTGGAAAGAGCACCTTCTGCTCTCCTGCTGAGCTCCGAACCACAGCAGGACTGCAAGGAGTGGGCATTGTGTGAGGGGAGCGATGGCAGCCCAGGGAACAGAACAGGCAGAGCGTGCCCCTCCCGGCTGTTCTGTCCAACATCCTGCTGGGATAAAATCTGCCCTGGAGGGCTCCGAGGCTGCTCCTTTCTCAAAACCAAAATGAACAAACAGGGCAACCGTTCACCACGTTGACTTGGAGCAAACGAAGGGCGGCTGATCCAGACTCGCACCAGTGTGGCTCGGGACTGGCACTGGTTTGGAGCCAGTCCTTCTCTTGAAACTGACATGCGGATGGGCTCTGTGCTGGGTGCCCCTTTCTGGTGGGAAGGCTGCAGAGCCTCACAAGCTGTTTAATGAAATTGCTTCCCAGACAAACGCTGAAGGGCGAGGCAGCACGTTCGTGAGGTGCTTGTGCAGTACCGCTGCTCCTCAGCGCCGTCGGCAGCCTCTGCGCGCCCCTGTGGCTGGCTTGAGAGTAGAGAGAGCGGCCAAGGGAGAAGGACCACCCTCTTACCTGAGCGCTAAAGGAAGGACAAGCAGCAGGAGGTTCATGTGGACGAAGTGGTCACAGACCCACAGAATCACCCAGCTTGGAAAAGACCTTCAGTCCAATCATCTGCCCTACAGCCCCCAACCACTACCCCATCTCCTCAAACACCCTGGCTGCCTGGTGGCTGCAGGCCGGGCTGAGTGTCCCCAAGGTCGGTGGCTAAGGGCAGTTTCACAGGAGAGAAAGCAGCGCCGTGATGCTGAAGGTTTGCCTGCTGCAATCTGCAGCTGCTCGGTACTGAGCAGGGTCTGTCTACCCCTGGTTAGTCACCGAGCCCAGACAAGCCCTCGACCAACCTTGAACTGCAGACTGACGGTGGGTTTTCGGTGCTTGCTCCCACATTTCAGAGTGTCCTGGTTGTTGCGGCTTGAAACGTGCTCAAACAGATCGTAGATGAAGTCAAGGCTGAAACAGGAAAGAGCAAGGGTCTCTCTGGGGTTCAGCAGCACTTTGCAGGTTGGCAAAGAAAGCTCCTTCCCAAGCAGCTTCTCCCTCTGACAAATGCTGACGGGTTTCTCCATCATCTCTAACGAGCCATCGGCATTCCCTCTGCACAAGCAATGCTCAGGAGAACAAAACATCAGAGCAGAGCAACAGGCTTCCTTCTGCAGTCACAGCTCGTCACTGGGGAAATGAGGAGTGAGCTCTGAGGGGCCCCACACTCCGCTCACCCAACAAAAACTCNGAGCCCCATGTTCCGGAGCCAGCTGAGACTGCTGTTCCCTGCCCTGGCAGTCGGGTGCCCTCCTCTCATCACTTCCAGAGAAGTGCAGCCCTTGTAGCTGCAGCTCCCAGACAGGTACCGGTGACTGAGCAGAGCCAGCTCCAGCAGCTCTCATTGCTTTCACCCACATCCTTCCACTGACAGACATTAGTCAGCAGCACCTCGAAATCAGAACAAACAGCGTGGAGAGGGAAACGCTTGTGGTCGCTTTCTGCTGCCCAGGAGGGATGAAGGGATTTGCCAACAAGCCCCTCGCGCTGCAGCTGAGACAGCAGCACCCAGGCTCAGCTCCTTCCTGTGTCCTGGAGACTTACCCACACTTGCACAGGAAGGGGAAAGGGCCAGGTCACAGGGTACCATCATGAGGGTGCCGAGACCTCCCACAGCAGCTCCTCACCCGGAGCCATGGCTCCGTGGCAGTTGGTACTGCAGGGCCCTGATGACAACGAGCTTCCAACCAAATCAGGGATGCAAGAGAGACAAGAACTCAGCCTCGTGTGGAGCAAAGACCCCCACATGAGCCCTGCCCTGCCATGAGGCACCCTGACACAGCTGCAACCACCCTCAACTTCAGCTCTGAGTAGCAGTAAGCTCTCTAGTAACCCCTCAAGACTGAGCAGGGTCAGGAGGCTCCAACGGTGGAAACCCAACTTGGTGAGGACCGATGACAGCAGGATCTGCTCAGAGCACCTCTGAAATGTCTTTTGTGCTCATCCGAACTCTGCCGAGGCTACGCAACATCCTGAGAGAACTGGGTGACGACCCCTGGCAGCACCAGGTGGGAGGAAACCACTCAGCGCCGTATCCTAAACACAGACCCCGGCAACCAACCTGCTTTCCCGCAGCAAGTTCAGGAGATCGTCCCTGAAAGTGTCTCTGTTCTTCTCCAGGATCCCCCTGACATCGTACTGGACCTGCAAGGAGACACAACTGGTTCTAACGAGGGCCCCCAGCTCTCGCCCAGCGAGCTGCACAAAGCGCTGCCTCAGCTCCTAAGCAGCCCCGGGCCAACACCACCCTCACGAAGACTGCGGCTGTCACCACTTCAGCAGCCAAAGCAGAGCGCTTTACCTCCCCGGCGTAGTGCTTCACTCCGAAGTTGTGCACAGCCACTCGGGGTTTCACGTAGAAAGGGTTGTTCTAACAGCAGGAGAGAGCAGGACAAAGATGGTGTCAGGGAGTGGAGTCATACCAAGGGTCACCTTACCCTTCCAACCCTAACGCTAACCCAAACCACTCTCTTCCAGTGACCTCCCCACAAGACCAGTGCTCCAAAGGCAAAGGGCCAACTTCCAACGGTATCAGGACCTGTCAGTCTGGGCTGCTTGAAAATGCCGGCATCTACCAGGGCCCCTGTCCTGCACCTGAGCCACCTGGCAGAGCCACCTGTGAGAGGCACCTGGAAAAAGAAGGCTCTGCCTTAACGCAGCAACTATGAAGATGGGGGGCCGCCTGTACCTCAGAAACTCACACAAACAATGGCGGGGCCGTACATACAGGCACTGCTAAGGGAAGAGCAGCCTTTGCAAGGGGAGCGCTTCGTTAACTCCGGGGAAACGGAAGGTCTAAGCAGGCTGCAGGAGCTCTAAGGGCAGAGCTGGGCTCATTCACCAGGACGGAAACCTCCGACCTGGAGGGTCTGCTCCTCCAGGCAGCTGACTCAGTCTTGCCAGCAAAGGCTCCAGCCTGCTGTCCCACCAGGCTCCTGAGCTCACAGCCTCAGGCTGCTCTGAGCACAGCCTCCCCGCACGCTCCCTGAGCCGCAGGTTTCTACAGCCCCTCCAGACCGTGCACGGGAACAGAGCGGCGCGTCACCCACCGCGTGCTGGGCGTTCAGCTTCTCCAGCAGGGTACCGTCGGTAGCTTGAGGGAAGTGGCTCTCCTCGTTGATGAGCGCCAGCAGACCCAGCTTCTGCAAGGGCAAGGACAAGTCAAATGAGGCTCAGCTGAACTTCAGCGGCCCCCCTGTCTCACAGAACCACCACATCCTTGCTGCTCTGCACAGGGAGGTGCCACCGCTCTCAGAGGGCTCCTGTCCCGGTTCTCCAGCAGCACTCGTGGAGCACACGATCCGTGGGCACAGCAACACACGTGGAGCTGCTGGGGGACGCCCCGGCTGCCCTGACGTGGGCAGCTCTGAGGTGCGCAGCCACCCCTGCCCTATCCCCAGCGATCTGGAGTCCCCAAGATCTGAGGGGTTCATGTCAACAGCCATTCAGAAAGGTCTCTTCCACAACACGGTCTCCTCAGGTGTTCAACCAACGTAAACTCTTAGCCCTGGCAGAGCCCAGGGCACAGCAAAGGAAACCCAGTGGAACCAGGCACCAGGGGAACAGCAGCCCGGTGCTTTGCAGAGGTCCGTGTGCTTCTCTTCAAAGTCCCTACTTCTCATCCTAGAAGAGGTGCCAAATAAAGGGAGCTGCCCTGCAGCTGGCTAATGTGTCCAGCAGGGTCAGGGGGCTCCAACGGTGGAAACCCAACTCTGTGAGGTTGCCCTCCATCCAGGTGCCCCCTCCATCAGCCACTTCTGCCTGTGCAGAACAGCTCCTGGGAAGCCACCCTGCCCCGGCGGCAGGCACCTCCTGGCTGCTGGATCCCCTGCCCACTGCCATCGGCTCTGCAGTCTCCTGCACACAGGCAGCCACATCCATCCCACTGCAGAGACAAACTCGTGCTGGCGAAAGTGAGGAGGGGGTTCAGAGCTCTGCCACCCAGGCAGAGGAACAGTTTCTAGGCAGCGAACTCTGACTCTGTCCATCCCTTACTGTTACCACTCCCATAAACAACTCTGCGAGAACTTCAGCCCCAACCCAGTGGATGAGGCAGCACACAAAGATCACCCACAGGCCCAGAAAAGCTCTTCTGGGAGCCAGATGTTGTCATCCACTCTGCCCCCTCTCCTCATGACTCGCCTCCAAACACTGCCTCTGGCCATCACCGCCTCCTTCAGGACAGATGTCTGCACTGAGCTCACAGTACAACCCACAACACATCCAGGCACCAACGTTCCTTGATTACAAGTGCCCCAATTAAACTGGCAAGAGGCACTATCCTGCTCACATGTGCTTCATGTCAGCAGTCAGGTCAGTTCAGAACTGAGACTAGAGCCAGCATCGATATCAGATCCTGTATTACCTTCTCGATGAGATCCAAGCACTCGCCGTTGTCTGTCCAGTCGATATCCTCCCAGATCAGTCCCTCCCTAAGGAAAACAACAGGGCCCTTCTACTGGCAGCTCCAGGGGAGGTATTTTGCATATAAAACAGCTGGTGCCTTGATCCTGCCAATTCCAGCAGAGCCAGGCTGCTTCTGGAACCAGCCACGGCTGCAGACGCAGGCTGGCTAAAGGGACTCGGGCAGGGCCAGCACAGACCGCAAGGAAGCGCTGGCCCCTGCGACACCCTGTCCTGCTTCGTCCTTCGCTCCTACCTGCTGTACTCCAGCTGCTCCAAGGAGAAGATGTGCTTGTTGAAGTACTCCTGCAGCTTCTCATTCGCGTAGTTGATGTTGAACTGCTCGAAGCGATTCACCTGGGGAGACACCGCACTGTCCCAGGCGCCAGCACCGCGCGCTGCCAGCACGGACACGGTTGAGGCCAGGACACAACCGGCCACCAGCACCGCTTCGGGAACCCACCTCGAAGTTCTCAAATCCAAAGATGTCCAAAATGCCGATGGACCTGAAGTCTTCCCGGCTCCTGATCCTGCTGTTGATTTTCTTAATGACCCACGCGAAACACTGGGAGTAAAGTGCCATGGCCATGGAGTCTCTGCTGTCCATCGCCTGCGTGAGGGAAGGGATCAAGGTCAGTCACGGAATAAAGCGCCGGTGACCCTCCCAGGCCCAGCCGCTCGGTGCCTCTGTGCAGCAAGGGCAGGTCTGCGCTCCCATTCGCCGCCGCGGCGGCGGCATGAGCAGGCACCGAGGGTCCCAGCTTGGGCTTTAATGAGGTTACCGGCGGCTGTGGCTTTAAAACTACATTTCAAGGCTAAAACTTGTTCAGTAACAACTAGGAAATGAAAACTTCAGGTGTGGAGGGAGAAAAGAGAAGGGTAGGAAGTAGCAGCTGAATGCCCCCCTTCCCAGGAGTGAGCACAGAGCTGTGCAGCACCTCCTTCTAACCCCCTGCATCACAAACCTGCTTCTGCTGGGGGCTTCCAGAACCCCTCCCAGCACAAACAGCCCTAAGGACACACAGCAGTCTCTGGGAGGAGAGCTCACCAGCAACGACAGGTAAGCACTGGGGATCAGTCGGAGCATGCAGGCAGGCTGCCAGCCCTGCCCAGGAGAGGACAGAGCCTACAGAGGTTTCTAAAGTCCAGCTACACTCATCCCAGAAAACCCACGCAGGAGCTCTGCCAGCAGCTGCTGCTCGAGCCGGGCTTCGGTTCCCAAGCAACCCACCCTTTCCTTGGACTCAAAGCCTGAGCCACACACTGAGGAGGCTACAAAACCAAAACCACCCCAAAGCTCAGACGCCTTCACCTGCTGTATGCTGAGAGGGGTCAGGATTTCTTCTCCCCTGAGTATCATTGACCTCTGCGTCAGCGCTTCAGTCAGCTGCGTGGAGTCCAAGCCCAGCAGCTCCGCACATCTGCCCAGTGCTGCCAAAAGGGAGAGACAGATGCAAACAAGTTCTTAAATGTAAAGATTAGGCAACAGATTCCTGGGATCGTCATTACTGAGCTGAATCTCCAGTTAGCTCTGCCGCCTGGCCGCCCTGGGTGCTCCTGCTCTGGCCGCGGGGCTGCACTTCTACACTCTAGCCCCCATCTACAGCTGCCAAAACCCAGTGAGGCCCCCGTGTCGTCTGCACCAACGTGGCCAGAGGGATCAGCAACAACGACAGCTCCCAGAAGCAATTTCCATCTGCAGGCAGAGCCTTCTCACCTGTTTTGAAGGACACCTGAGCCCCCCCAGCAGTGATGAACTCCACGTTGCCCAGATGCAAGATGCCAGCCAACAGCCTCAACACCTCCCGCACCTCCTTCTTGCTGAACTGCATCACCTCCATGGCTGTCTGGAAGGACAGAGAAGGTTCCTCAGCAGCACAGACACCAGCTCCGGTCTGGGGACAAGAACCAGCCCACCAACTGCGCTGTGATGCCTTGGAAGGGCAAGTGAGCCCTGAGAGAGGGCTGGTAGGAGTGAACTCCTTGGGTTCATCCCAAACTCCATGCCCCGGAAGCCACGACAGGGACTTTTTGGAAGGGGTACGCAGCGCTCTGGTTTCAGGAATCTCCTGTGGATGCTGTGAGGAGGCTGTAACTCGCTTTGAAGTTCTTCATTAGAATTGTACAAACACTGGGGTGCCCTCCCGAGTTGTTCGGGAGACGCCCTTTCACCCATCTGCACCAGTAACCGATAACGCTGGAGGGAAGGTAAAGACACTCCAAGTGTGGAGAGAAAACGCAGGTCCCTGTAGAACCGGTGCCTCAAAGAGCTGCAGGGGTGGGTGCTGAGAGGGTTTGGCCCCTGCTGTGCCGAAGGGTCCTCCCCACCTGAACCTTCAGGTGTTTTAAAGCACAAAGAAGCCGGCAGCTACTCACAATGACTTCCTTGAAGGAATCCTTGTCGCTGATTGTCTTGTCTCCTACGCAGCCAGACTGGTTCAAGTAGTGGTAGCTCTCTGGTACAGACAGGTAAAAAGCATCTGTCGAAGAGAGAAGAGAAGATGAGCAGAAGAAAACAGGCCCCAAGCGCGCAGCACTGCCCCGGTCACTGCCAGTCGAACAGCTCCCCGTCCACTTGCTCAGACATGATGGTGATGCCCACAACACGGTTCTCCATCAGAATCAGACAGGAGGGTCCATCTGTGGCTTTCGCTTTACTTCGGTGCTCAGCTGCACAACACAGGCACCTCTGCTGCAGCCAGCGCAGACAGTGCCTGAAGGGAGCTGCACATACATGCGTGCCTCCTCTCCTTCGTTCCCTGCAGTTACTCTTCAGAAGATCAGGGGAACCAGAACTACTGCTCTTTGTCGCTGTGGAGTGTTTGAGCAGCAGCAAAGACACTCAGTTTGAACAGAACAAGGCACGTCTGTCCCCCAGGTCACTTCCCCAGGGCCACAGCAGAAGGTGGAGAAAAGCTGCCGGCAGCTCAGTAACCTTCTTCAGCCGAGCCGGTTGGTTAATGACCTGGAGCTCAAATTCCCACAGGACGCATCCCAGCTGAACGAATAACCCGCTTCTCTGCCTGGGTTAGTGGGTTCCTGCAGCCCAATTCCTTCCTGCTGTCACCATGGCCGGCTGCCAGCAGGGAGCCTCCATGGTTGTGTGACCTGTGCTCCGCACTCACCTTTCTCCCTCTCTTCCGCCCCCGCCAGCAGAGCATAGAATATGTGGTAATTCCTTTCCCCGGGGTTCTGTCTCACTACACGGTTCTGTCAAGGTAGAAAACAGGTTCCACGTGAGCGACCGTTTGAAAGGGGCATCTGCTGTCCACAGACAACAGTCCAGCTGTTCAGCCAAACACAATCCGCTGAGCAAAAGCAAACAGCAACTTACTTTTTCCAATAAATCTGGAGCCAGGAAGAAAAACTTCAGTCAAGGAATAAAGTAAAAAGTATTGGACTGGATGATCTCTGGAGGTCCCTTCCAATCCCTAACGTGCGTGATTCTGTGATGCACCAGGTACTGACCATCTTCCCTCACGTGAGACGACAGCGAGAGCATCACGGTGTCTCCTCACAAGGTGCCTTCACAAGACGAAGGAAGCAGTGACAGTGGCAGCAGCTGTAACCTCCCTCTCCTCCATCCCCCCAGAACCGGACCTGTCACCCTCTAGACTGTGAACACCTACTTCCCTTCACTTTCTAGGCCGAAGGCTGGACACAGCTGCAAGTCTGCAATGCGGCCCCACTGCAAATGCAGCAGACGCTCACGAGCTGCAGTGGGATCCCCACAGCCCTGGTGCCCCGGTGGAGCTGCCTCTCAGCGCAAACGAGCCAGCGCACGACACACCCGGAGTTCGAGCCGCGTGGGCTCCCGCTGCAGACCCAGCAGCTCTGCTCGGTCTCGTGCTTTTCCAGACCAGTCAGAGGTTCTCTTCAGAGGTGCTAATGATGGAGACATCTGAGAGCTGCAGTTGTCCCCAAGAACTCGGGCTGTCTGAGCTCCCTGGGCAGGAACGTGCCTGCAGCCAGGACAGCAGTAGCAATCCAATACCCCGGCTCTCCCAGGGCACGTAATCCCCCCAGCACTGCAAACACAGTGCGAGCCAGGCTCTGCTCAGGGGCACCGGGTGGGAGCTGGAGCAGAGGAGGTTCCACATCAGTGGCAGAAGGACCTTCTTCCCAGTGAGGGTGCCAGAGCCCTGGCAGGGGCTGCCCAGTGGGGTTGTGGAGTCTCCTTCTCTGCAGACATTTAAAACCTGCCTGGCCATGTTCCTGTGTGACTGGATCTAGGGGATCCTGCTGTGTCAGGGGGATGGGACTAGATGGTCTTTCGAGGTCCCTTCCCAACCCCTAATGACTGGTTCTAGGGGATCCTGCTGGGACTGGACTGGATTCCCTTCCAGTCCCTGATGTTCTGTGATTCTGTGTGCACAGATCTGCACAGCTGGGGGTCCCCGTGTCCCTCTCCCACCCACACCAGCCCGATTCTCGCGTGTGTGTTCCAGGACGGGGTGACAGGACAGAGCAGCGTGAGCCCCAGAGGAGGATCCGGCAGGCAGGAATCACCCCGGGAGGATACAATCCACAATTCGTCCTCCCTGAATGTTTCCCTTCTGACAGATGTTCAGCTGAATGAACTTCCCGAAGCGACTGGAGTTGTTGTTGTGAACAGTCTTGGCGTTGCCGAAAGCCTCCATGATGGGGCTGTGGAAACAGGGAGGACAGGAGCGGTAATGTGTGAGCAGGTGCCAGCGGTCCCACACAGGACTGGTGAGACTGGAAGGCTCCTTCTAACACCCTCCTTAGCCACTGCCTACACCAGCAGTATTGATCTTGATTTATTAACGCAGTCAATCTTCTCTCTAACACAAGTCCTTGAGCTACAGGGAGCTTCACCAGACTAACCCACTCTGCAGCTCAGCGTGTCCCTGCTCAGGAGATGCCCAGACCCACCTCCCACAGCAGCACCCCCCCTGCACACAGACACCTCAGCACGTGCAGACTGCCCGGCTGACAGGGGAAACAGTCCTTGTTCTCAGGCAACTTCAAAACTAATTATGACGAGATACAGCCCGGGAAGCACAGGGGAAGCATGAGAAACAGCAGCAATAATATCTCAGACTGTCTTTGTCTCAAACGGTTGAGAACCATCAGGTTTTTCATTGGAAACCAAAGTTTTTTCACTGGCCCCACTCGCCTGATGCATTTACTCATCTCTCTCATCAGTTCTCGCCCTCCCTCTCCTCAGCTGCTGTCATCACTTCATCCTTGCTGTGCTGTGTCTTGTCCCACCTTCTCCTCAGGCTACACAAACCAGGCCGGCAGTTTCTACCTCTCCTCACCCACTTCCCTCAATCTCATCACCTCGATGAGATTCAGTCTCATTCAGCCTTGAACACCACGAGGAGCCACCACCAAAGCTCCATCCACTGCAAATGCCTGCATTCTCTGCCTACCCGAAGCCTCTCCACAGCAACTCTCTGGAGCGGCCAGGGTGCTCCGATGCACCGGGAACATCCCCCTATCCAGCACCAGTCCCACTGCTCGGCACCCACAGCCTGGATCACGCCAGCTCTTAACCAAGGGACAAGGCTGATGTCTTCAGGAAGAAGCCCCCAAGGCAGTGACCGCTCCGGTACCTGCTCTCCAGAATCGCCTGCTCCACACAGTAGGTCTTCTCCCGGCAGGACAGCTCCAGCGAGTGTTGGCTCATGGCAGACAGGAACTTGAGGATCAGCTTCGTGCTCTCCGTCTTACCGGCACCGCTTTCACCACTGAAAGAGAGGGAAGGTGTCGGCAGAGCTCCAGCTGCCAGGGGAAAAGCCCTCTGCCTGCCACCCTCCAGCAGGTCAGGAAGGCTGAGGGGATCAGAAACCCCACTCAACCAGCAGCAGAACCCTGGAGCTTCCTGGAAATGAGGCTCAATACAAAGACCGCAGGCAATCTTCAGCCTTCACCCCAGGGTTATGACAGTACTTCAGGGCGCTGCTGTGTGACTGTCTTCACGACGCCCGCGAGGCAGCAGAGAGCTCTCCGAACACAAACTTCCCTCCAACAGCTCTCCCCGGCAGGGAAACGCGACTGTAGCCCAGAATGGAATCCAAAGGAGCACGTCTGGCGCTACGCTGCGGCAAGCACAGAGGTTGGGAAGCCCTTCCTCACAGAAAGGGTGCTCAGAGCCTGGTCTGCCCAGGGCAAGGAGGGAGTCCCCATCACTGGAGGTGTTGGACAGCCTGGCTGTGACCCTTAGAGCCCTGCTCTGGCCGATGGGGCTGGATGAGCTCAGGGGGCTTTTCCACCATCAATCCAGCTAAGGAAGGAGCCCTGCTGTGGAGGGGAGGAGGTCAGACACCGATGCACGGGGTAGCATACCAAGTCACCGGTACAGCTAACACTGACACCCTCAGACTGCCACATGCTCTCTACACAAACTTGTGATGAGCCCAGTCCCATAACCCGGGCTCACACCAGTTCCATCTCACGTCACTGTCACCTCTTGCCACTATGAGAGACACAAACCCTCGCAGCGTCACCCGCGGCAGAGCGCAGCTGTTTGATGGTGCTAACCTGACACCTGAGAACCAAACCTTGCTGACACCAGCAGGAGGCAGGAGACCCCATTTCTATGGAAAAGACCCCTCGGCGATCTTTCCATTCAGGTCTCAGCCTGAATGACTCTGTGATTGTGTGGCCCAGGAGGCTCACGGAAAACACTCAGGCTCTGAGCAAGGGATGGCCTCACCCAGCTCCCGGCTCCCTCCCTAGGAGCCCCTGTGTTCTACTCAGCTTTACAGGGAACCTCCAGCGCTGCGAGGGGTTGGGCTCCAGAACTCTCTGTCCTGACAAGAAGCTCTGCCACCCGCACAACATGGCTCGGCTCAATGCTCTGGGCAGCGAGGCGGCTCTGCACTGCCCTGTCACAGGACGCCCCGCAGAAAACAGCTGCCAGCGAGACGCTGAACCTTAGCAGCAGTTACATCGCTCCGCAGCCCGGGTGCGAACGGTGGGCGAAGTGGGACCCATCTCCTTGCCCTCTCCGAAAGCCTGCGCCTCCAAGAAGCTGCCAAGGTCAGCCCGAGGGCGACTTTGCACAGTGCATGGCCCCGTCCCAGAGCACAGGCTGTCCAATGTCGCTACGCTCAGCAGCTCACACGTCAGGTCATCAGGCGACAACAGAGCGAACAGACTGGTGTCAGGACCGATTTCCCACCCAGACGCTGACTTGAGCGTCACCCAGGGTGACTGCGCCTGCTCCTTCGGCTGCTCTGCTTGTCTAGCCAAGGGCTTTGAGGCAGGTCACCTGCTGCTGGAGCTGCGAGCAGAGCAGGGTTTGCTGGTGCAGGGACAAGACCTTCACCACAGCAGCAACAGACCTTCCGACAGACATCTTCCTGCTCTTACAATGAGGGGCTGGAGGTCTGAACCTGGTCCCAACTTGTGACCATCAGCTACTCGGGGAGGAACTCAGCCTCTTTCTTACATCAGGACAAGCTGTTTGGCTGCTCCTTGTCCCTTCTTGCTCCTACAGAGGCACCCAGCTGAAAAACCCGGCTGTTACATCTTTTAAGGTGCACTGGAGCATCAAGTCTACCTGTGGCGGTGGGCTCTGCTGTTTGTGTTGAGTACAACTGCGCGTTTCAAACCTGCCTGGCCGTGTCCCCGTGTGCCTGGATCGAGGGGATCCTGCTGTGGCACGGGGATGGGACTGGGTGAGCTTCCGAGGTCCCTTCCAATCCCTAATGCTCTGGGATTCTCTATCCCCTTCCACCTCTTTGCTGGGCAGTTACACTGGAAAATCGGTCTCTTCAAGTGGCCAGCACTAGGTTTTGATGCCCCACTGGTGACAGCTCTTGCAGGTTCTCGCCTTTAGCTCACCCTGCCCAGACAGTTCTGGAGCATTCCAGCAGCAGGTGCTTGCTCACAAGTGTTTGAGCCCAGTGACTCCAGCAAGCGCCTCCAAACCAGAGCCGAGTTCATACTAGTGCCAGCAGAGGGCACCTGAAGCCCAGAGGATCCTACGGGAGCAGCAAGCACCTTCTCTCCTGGCGGGACTGGTACAGCTCGCCACCAGATCCCAAAAGCAGGAGCAGGAGAAATGGTGGGAATGGGAAGGTCACTCTCACACCTCACTCACTCTGACTGTACGTCCCCGTCTGTTGTGGCTTTGTGATGCAGCAACATCCCCTTTCCTATCACCTCTTCCACTGAAGACAAGATCAGAGCATCTGCCTCAACACAGGCCCTGCAGAGCCCCGCTTGATCCCTTCTTTTCAAAAGCCAGGAAGATCCAAGAAAGCTGACAGGGACTTGTCACACCATCCCATTCTAAGCTGGTATAAGATGCAAGGATGACCAGGAGGCTGGATTTGAGGAGGATTCTGCTGCACCTCTACTTGTGATTGCTCTGGAGATGTTTCAAACCCACCTGGGCCATGTTCCTGTGCAACTGGATCTAGGGGATCGTGCCGTGGCAGGGGGACTGGACTGGATGACCTTTCGAGGTCCCTTCCAATCCCTCGTGTGCTGTGATTCTGTGACAAACTACTGAGCTGCATAGGGGTGTTTAACCAGTGCAGAAAGAACTTAGGGCCCCATTCAAAGGGAGAAGGGCACCAACTGCTTCAAGCAGGAGTTTGTCCCTAAACGAAGCTGTAAGACGTGCAAGAAAAACATACGTACGTTTCCTTTGAGACCCACAGAGCTCTGCACAGCCAGCAGCTCGGAAATCCCTCCCGAAGCTCTGATGGGTTCAAATCTGCTTATTTCTCAAGGTTCTCCTCTCCGCAAAGGCTCAAACCCAGGCTCCCTCATCACCTCGGATGGCTCCCGGGCAGTGACAACCCCAGCGGCAGCAGCAGCCCTTTACCTGATGAGGATGCACTGGTTCTCGTGGCGCCTCCACAGGCAGCGGTAGCACTCGTTGGCCACAGCGAAGATGTGGGGGGGGATCTCACCCATGTGGTGCCTGCTGTATCGCTCCACGGCAGCGTTGTCGTACAGCCCCGGGATGCTCTTGTAGGGGTTCACCGAGGCGANGGCTTCATTAGACATGAGGTGGGACAGATTGACACCCCCAGTGACAGACAACACACACAGATCGACACCCCCACCCAGCAACCCTTCAGCTGAAGACAAACAGCAGTCTCCTCGTAGCGCTTCCTGTCAACAGAGCGAGAGGAGGCTGAAGTGCCCTCCACCAGGTCCCCACATTCGCCCCACCTCCAGCATAGAGCTTCCTGGCTGCACAAACCCTACAGGAGCCAGTCTGCAGCTGCCTCTCCCAGGTTCTTAGGGACCTGCTGAACTTACAAAAACCCGAATGCATCCCAAAACCTGGTGACAAGGGATGTGTCTCCACTTAGAGCATCCAAGACCTTGTCCAGGTAGACTACTCCAAGATCTCCCCTGCTACCCTCTCAAAGGAGAAGCACCTGGCACCAGCACCACTGCATGGAGGCAGACCCTAGGCACAGCGTGTCACACCGGAGCAGCAGGCAACGTCTCTCCTTCCCAGGCAGAAAAGGCTTTTGGACTCCCAATAGTGTGTGGGGTGGGCAGCTCCAGATAAAACCACCGTGAAGCTCGAGCTGACGAGGGCTGGAGAACCATTCCTCTCGCTGTCAGAACAATCTGTGTCTCTCTCAGACCTTAAATTACCACAGCTGCAGTAGTGCTGCTGAATGACAACAGCAATGCTCTCGCAGCAGCAGCAGCCACCAAACGCCATCGTGATCTCAGCACCAAATGTGAGGGGTCAGGATGCAAAACCTGGGACCAGAAGCGCTGGCACCACAGAGCAGACCCAGCCTCCATCCCCCCCTTGGGTAAAGGGACCAACAGCAATCACAACTGAGTTTCTTCTGAGGTAAAGACAACCACATCAGCCACTGCAGACACGTCAGCACAGACGGGAGGAGGAAGGATGGGCCATGTTTTGGGGTGTTTTTTGGGGCAGGCAGCAGACAGGACGAGGGGTTTTCCAGAAATGGGACGATAATCAATGCCCTTGTTCCTGGTAGGACCCGGATTTATCCTCTCTGTGGCTAGCACAATGGAACCCAGTTGCTTCTGTAGATTATAAACTACAACATCTGGAGCAAAGCTCCCTCCTCAAAACCCCCAATCAGAGCGTTTCCAACCAACCAAGCTGATGCTAAGATGGAAAGGTTCTACTCTGTAATCAGCCTTATGTGCTCAGACTTCGCCAGCCCTGCCTGCGCTTGGTGACTCCTGGTGGGTTTCCAACGCCCAGATGCACATCAGCTTTGCTGTTCCTCAGCCACGTGCTCCCTGTCCGTGGGCACAGCATCATGACCCTCTATCACCCTTCTTCCCTCTCGAGGTCGGCGGTTGAATCCACCGTGAAAGGAGCCGTCTGCAAACACGAAGGGCCCACTACAGACACGACTGTTTCCATCCACAGGAAGAGAACCAGAACACGATGAAGAGCGTCACTCTGAAGCACTCCCAGGAAGCTACTTAGATCCAAGACCAACCTACTGAATGTTCTCCTCGTTATCACTGTGAAAAGCATCTTCACAAGCACTTTTGCACAAGTCAGCAGCACAGTGCCCTCTGCCTCAGCCCGAGGCACCAGCTGCAGCAGCCTGTTCCAGCAGCGACCTCCCTGCGCTGAGCACTGGGCAGACTCAAGGCGAACAGAGCAGGGCATCTCCCCACCAAGCTGTTTGGGAATGGTTCTGCTCTTCAAGAAACCCCGCATGACTTCAAATGGTCAGAGGTAGCTGCAGAGCATCAACCCTCCTTAGATGCTTCCCTATCTGTTGTGCCAACCTCCAGCCCAACTACTGCCACCTTAAGCTTCCCTGGGTACGAGAGCATGAAGCGACACTGCCCTGCTCCCAGGTGCCTCCCAGGGCAGAGGCTGCGCTGCCTCCCCACAAACTCAGCAGCACTTGCAACCCACCAACGTGAACCTCTAAACTGACCAAACCCTTCCAGAACCTACAGCTTCCTTCACCCTTGAACACTCCCAGCGTCCTTTTTCCAGGAGCCAGCTGAAGCCGCCTGCATCTGTGTCTTCCTGAAGGGTTAAAAACTGGGCTACTGCACAGTGCTCTTTCAGAGCTGCCTGAAGGTCTGATTCACCCTCCAGCAAGGAGAAGAACACAAACGGTTCTTCCTTCCTACGGATTCATCTTGGGAAGATGAAGGGGCTTTGCAGGGAAGTGCATGGGAGTGAAAGCAAAGATGCTGGTGGCTGGTGCAAGGGCAGAGCAGCGTCTCCAGGACAGCGAGGCAGTGCTTCTCACAGAAGTTTTGGAGACCTCCTTCCCTCTGCCCAAGAGTGCTGCACAAACCCACACCCAGCTCTTCCCAACTGCCACAGCCTTCCCACGTTCTCAGGCGTCTTCTCTAGGCAGGGCTGAGACGGGAGCAGGAGCTGCACCTCCACAAACACAGCAGAACTCCTCCTCCAACAGACTTCAAAAACAGAAGGAAATCAAATTAAACCCGTGATAACTGGCCACTGCTGGCCACTTGTTGATCAGTGTGACTGCCCGTCTGTCTCTCACAAGCAGCGATGGCCAGACACGAATTCCACCACATTCCCAATTAACCGCCTGCTGTGCCTGTATGGATCTGCCTGCTGCTCTCCAGGAACAGATGGGAAGTGGCAGCTGTAATTAACGCTGGGAGACAGGAGCTCACCCTGACCTGTGTGGCGCCAACACGACCTGATGGGTGTGAGCGCAGCAGCTAATTACCGGGCGAAGGCGCTGGGCACAGGCGCTCCATGCGCTGCTGGCAGCGGTGCCCTCTGCACCTCTGCTGCAGCAGCTGCTGCAGAAAGTCTTCCTCCCTCCTCAGCAGTGCAGGAGGGCAAAAAGAACACTGAGGTCAGCACACCTGTAGGAGCTCTGCATTGTGACAGCAGAGCAGCTCAACAGCCGTTTCCTCCGTGAGCAGGACCCTGCCAACTGCTCGCTCAGCTCCAGAGCACTGGGCGCCTGTGGAGGGGAGCTGCCCCCACAGCTGGGCTGCAGACAGGATGGGGACCGATGTGGTTCTAGGAGCCAGCGCAATCCATCCCTGGGGAGCTGGTCTGAGCTTGCAGGGGCAGTGCTGACACAGAGACAACCCAGCTGCTGAACAGCAGCATCCTCTGTGTGTTCTGTTGGGTGGCTTCTCGCAGGCAGTGGCTCACACTGATTCATCCCAGAGCACACAGCTGGCCACAGACCAATGCAGCTGTAGAACTGGCCAGGGGGTGCATGGGTGCTTGTTCCACACTCATTTCAGGTTCAATGTCCAGGTTTTCCAGTCTAAGGTATCAGTCACTACAGTATCTGCCTACACAAGCAGACACTTGAAGGCTGTTGTCTCCTGCTGACCATCCTTTGTCTCTCTGTCTCCCAGAATCACAGAACCATTCAGGTTGGGAAAGACCCCCGGGATCACTGAGTCCAACCACCAACCATGCTCTACAAGTTCGCCCCTAAACCAGATCCCCCGACATCACATCTCAGCCACTTTTAAACTCACCCAGAGATGGGGACTCAACCCCCACCCTGGGCAGCCCATTCCAGGGCTTGACCACTGTCTCTGGGAAGACTTTCTTCCTGATGGCCAGTCTGACCCTCCCCTGCCAGAGCCTGAAGCCCTTCTCTCTGCTTCTGTTACTAATGACCTGTGAGAATAGACCAGCACCAGCATCTCTGCAGGGTCCTTTCAGAGAGCTGTAGAGAGCAATGAGGTCTCCCCTCAGCCTCTTCTTCCTCAGAATAAACAGCCTCAACTCTCTCCATCTCAGACTGATTCTCCAGGGTCTTCAGCTACGTCTCCCATAGCTTCCATCCATGGAGAGAGCATCTGAGCAGCAGTCCTCTGGAAGAGTGTGAATGATGCGTCTGATTTAATTAACCGCGACTCCAATGAGCCAGGACGTCCCTGTGCCTGGCAATCTTCTCACTACAGCACGCAGCAACACCCCCTTCCTGCTGCCCCGGGCACAGGGCTGCTGCACGGGGTCTGCGTGGGTGTCCCCGTGCTCGGCGAGAGCAGACGCAGACAAACAGTCCCCGAGAGCCACTGACCCAGATCCTAATGCGTCTGGGTCTGCACTCGGAGCGCGAGAGGAGCCCTGCAGCAGCTATCGACTGGGACTGCACAAACACCGGGGAGCCGCCTCAGGGAGCCCTTGTGGCCTCCAGAAATTATCCGACTACTGTAGCCGGACAGACTGCAGCGGAACTTGCTGCTGAGTGACCACAGGCAGCCTGCAGCTGGAGGTGCTGCTGAACACCCACCGCCGGCTTGGACAATCGACGCACAGGCCAGTGAAGGGACCCGCAAGGGACCTTAACAACAAGAAGCTGAGCATTTGGGGCAGTGAGGGAGCTGGGAGCTCTGCAAAGAACCTCATCGGGGAGGAGACACCTTGTCCAGTCTAACACCTTTGTTAAAAATTGGGGGACTTTCAGAGCTGGAAAGACGCTGCTTCTCATCCAAAAGATTCCGTGTTTGTTGCTTCAGCTGAAGAGAGGAAGGAAGGCAGCTGGGAACAGTGAGCTCCTAACTACCATCACCCTCCTGCTGATGCGGCTGTGGCCCAGACAGCCCTGCCTGGCTACGTGGCCGGAGCAGTGGGTTTTATCCACGTGCACTGACCCCCAACAGAGGGCTACAATCATCGATGGGAAGATGCAGCCCTCATTTGAGTGCAAGCAAAAACAGGGTACAGTCTCCCTCACCCCCTTCCTGGCCACCACACCCAGCTGCTGGGCAACCTGGAGACCACTGCCCCATCAGAGGCAGCAGTCAAAGGACCTCCCCACTACAGCCAGTCACCCTTCTGGGCACGGTTGGATGTTCTCCACCTACACAAGCCGGGCACGCGTCGCCCCACCGGCCCTTCAAAGTGAAGGCATCTGCCTGGCACCTCTGAGCCTAACCCAAGAAGGAAGGACTCATCAGAGGTGCTTTGAAACTCCACTACTGCTTGAACTCCGGCAAACAAGGGCAGGTCTGACGCTGGAAGCCTCCCCGCTGGCCTGCGCTACGTACACAAGTCATTTCCAACCAGCCTCTCACCTCAGCGAGAGTCACTCTCTAACCCTGTGACCTGCAGCGGTGACTAATCACCGGCCACAGCGACAAGCCAACCACGGCACATCCCCCAGCCAGCTCCATCAGCACAATCCACGTGTCCTGCAGCACGGGCCATGTGCCGTGGGGCATGGTGTCCTGTGCCAGCAAAGCCAGGCTCCTCTGCAGAGCAAACCAGGGGCAACAGCTGTGCCAACAGCTCCCTTGAACAGCAGCAAGAAGGGCTGCCGGGGCTCTTCTCTCTCCAAGTCCTGTGCCCCGGGCTGGCCTTGATGCAGACATGACCCACCTCCGCAGGCGGGCAAGCTCCCAAAGCTCCTGTGCTGCTGTCCAGAAGCTGCAGCTCCCAGACTGAGGCGCTCCTGATGGAGCGGCACGGAGCAATGAGAACCCCGTGCCGCAGGAGCACGGCCACCCAGCCTTCACTCCTCTCCCGGAGAGGACCGGCAGCACAGCCCACTAGGAACCCTCAAACTACACCTCTGTGCCCTCTCATGCACGGGACACGACGACAGAGGGGCTCTCGGGTGCTTCCCGAAGGTATCTGTTTGCTGGCCACATTTTCAATCACTTCTCAGGGGAGGGGGGCTCAGAGGAGAAAGCACTGAAATTAGGGAAAATGAAGGGACAAAGAGTGTTTGGCAGCAGCCGAAGAGCTGCCGTCAGCACCAGCACACAAACCTGTTTGGCTAGAAAGGCACCGACTGCACCGAGCGCCCACCCTCGGAGCGGCCCGGACTCGCCTTGGCAAGCGAAGATGTGAGCTGGGACAAGTCTCCTCAAAACAAGGCTACTCACTGCCTCTTCCAAGGGGCTGCCCTCTCTCTGCACACAGGTCTGAAAGGGGGAAGCGTCCTCCACCCAAGATGCACAACGGCTCGGGAAATGGTTGGGATCTGCTGTTGCGACGCACATGGAGAACCCCAACCTAACAGCTGCCAGGAAACTCGACTCGCGCCAGGCAGCTGTTCACCCGCATGTGCGAGGCCGGTCGCGCATCCCGGGCAGCTCTGGGCTGGGGGTTTCTGAAGAGTGAAACGGTTTGTGCGCTTGGGGACTGCAGCAGCCCAGGCTCCCGGACCTGTGTAGGGTCCCACCCTACACCACCGCGAAGGTCCTGCACAGGGCTGACACCACTGCCCCGCGCCTTGGTTAGTTTGCGTGGCAAAGAAAACTGTAAACACAGGAAAGTTTATTCCCACTTGAAGAGAAGTCCACTTTTACAAGTCAAGAAGCCCAGCTCAGCAGCTGAAGGTGGCCACTAGGCAGGACCAGGGCCAGAGCAAGGGGCTGCACAAGTGGTGCCAAAACAATGACTCCCCTTCAGCAATCGTCAGCTAAAACCCCCACGACAGAATCCCTCAACCCCACCTACCCCTGAATCACTGCGAAGTGACCCCTCACGGTCTGAGATGGCCTCACGCTCCCTGCACCTGGCTACCATTTCCTGGGGCTCACAGCTCAGCAGAGAGTCACTGTCAGCACGAGACGATCACAACCCCTCCCAGAGCAGGGCAGCCCCACCACGAGAACTGCGACGGCAGAGCTGAGCAAAAGGATTCTGCGCAGACACGTCCCTGGGTCTGGCACTGACGGACACCTGCCTGTCCTCACGCAGCCCAGACTCCACCTGCTGTGTTCGTGGGCCCCAGCTCACAAACGCTAGGGAGGGACCCCCTGGTCTCCTGCAAGAGAGAAGGGGAGGCTGATCTCAGCTGGATCTTGGCCGGACAACAACCAGCCGAATGCCATCACAGACCCTCTGTGCACACACCCAGCACATACTGGGCCAGGGTCTCTCTCCCTGGGGACACACCCAGCACATACTGGGGCAGTGTCTAAAGGAGACGAGAAAACCAGAAGAGCCCTTTACACATCCCCATCACTGGAAGCATGAGCACACCAGTCTGTCAAGGCTCCCACTGGGCTGCCCGGCCAGCCCTGTGCTGCCTTCACGCTCCATCACTGTTGGCGAGAAGTGCTCAGATGAGGCTCACACCCTCCAGCTCTCGGAGGGGTACACACAGAACTGGAGAACAACACACAGCAGCAGAAGACACCCAGCTACATCCACTCGGGATGATTTTCTTCTTTGTAGAAGGAACTCACATAGATCTGATCTTGCTGATAGCGCTGGAACAAGTTGTGCATGATGGAGCCTTCATGGAGGTCGATGAGCGCCGCCATGTCCTCGACGCTCTCTGCGCTCGTGGGGTGCATAGGGGTTACCTTTTGGTGCGTGATGGTGCTCTGCTTGTACGTGAACATCTGCAAGAGGAGAAACACGAGCACTGTCAGCTGCAGTGTCTGGAAAGAAAACAGGCTCAAGAAGAACAGCTGCTAGGAGAAGGAGGCCAGGCACCAGCCTGGAATGAACCCAGGCCACCACACTCAGCAGGACGGGCCGGTGCGTAGCCTGCGAGCGCGTCTTGCCACCGCAGGCAGGAAGCACATCGCTCGCTGCGAGAACCTTTGGGGTGTGACGCACAGGTCAGCAGGGCAGGCAGCGCGCTCCGTCCGCCACTGAGCCACTGGTGCACACGCAGAAGGGTGGGGCGTCAGGAGGATGGAGCCAGGCTCTGCTCAGGGGCACCCAGTGACAGGACAAGGGGCAGCGGGTGTGAGCTGGGACAGAGGAGGTTCCACATCAGTGTGAGAAGGACCTTCTTCCCAGGGAGGGTGCCAGAGCCCTGGCAGGGGCTGCCCAGGGGGTTGTGGAGTCTCCTCCTCTGGAGACATTTCAAACCCCCCTGGCCATGTTCCTGTGCAGCTGGATGTAGGAGATCCTGCTGTGGCAGGGCGGTTTGACTGGGTGATCTCTCGAGGCCCCTCCCAGTCTGGGATTCTGTGATCCGTGATTCCTACAAATGCTCAGCAGACACCAGGGGAGAAGTGGCTGGTGTGTGACTGGGCTGTCAAAGATGGTCTCTGCAGATCCATCCCTCCCACTTCAGTCCCCTACCTTCTGTGCCACAGCTGTGGCAGCCACAGCTCTCCCACTCACTGTCCTCTTGTCCAGGTGAGGAAACGCTTCTGTGAGGTGACTCAAAGATAGGCCTGGGTGGCCACCACCAGAAAGCCCCCCGACCGCTCGCAACGGCTGCTGCCCAAATCAGAGGTGACGGCCTCTTCCCCAGCACAGGAGACTCGCCATTTCTTCAGTTTGGATTTTCACCAGAATCAAGGTGAACGCCCCAAACGCTCGGTAAATTTGGTCAGAGCCATCCGACAAGACCAGAGCCATCGGCCAGAGCAGGAGTATCACATTGCAGACCCCATGTCCTTGGGCTGGGCTTTCTGCAGCCCTGAAAGGCTGCTCAGTTTAACTTCATCCTCACTCCAGCTTTCACTGGGATAAGGGTGTGAGATGGGACAAGGGTGTGAAAAGGCCACCTTGAACTTTACTGTCACTGATTAGAGGATCCCACTGCAGCCGAAATACTCTGGAAACAGGAACCCAGAACCATTCCATGGGGTCGGAAGGGGAAGACGAACAAGTTGGCTTCAAACTTCAGCAGGAGCCCACTGGCAGAGAGCAGGAGCATCCAGCCTCCAGGATCTTGCCAGAACTTCAGGAAGGTCGAGCGAAACATGCAGGAAGCTTGCAGTAAGATTTAGAACAGCCCTGAATGAGAACTCAGCAAAAACCTCTTCCCTCTGAAGACAGAAATGTTCCGAGATAAGAAACATGCTGAATACGTGGAAGAGCATAAATCCAGCCCCGGAGAGACAGCAGGCAGAACAGGAACTGCCACAGGCTGTTCTGGAAGTGACAGTTAGGGGCTAGGGTAGGAAGGAGCAGAGCAGAGGACAACGGGAATGAGCTCAAAGCGCACAAGACGAAGCAACAAACAGCTGAGCGCAGCCAAGGGCCTCGCAGCGGGAGCGGAGAGCGCCCCTGTTCCGCTGCCCCACGCGCAGAGCTCTCCTGCACCACGACAAGCCCACCAGTGACAAAGCAGCCACAACTTCTCTGGGCAACCTGTCCAGCCAACGCTCGGTCCGAGTTAGGGTCTCACACCCAAACAACCCGAGGGAGAATGAAAACGTGGCAGTCTAAACACCAAATTCAGAAAGACTGGGAAAGCGGAGTTGCGCAAGTCTCCACAGATCCATCACAGAAGAGTTTAGGTCGAACGGGATCTAAGAAGCCATCCAGTTCCCAGCCCAAGCGCGGCCCTGCAGTGAAATGAACGCCCAGCAGCTGTGCCAACACAGCAACCCTCAACGCGCCTTCTCAAGACGATGCCTGCGGCACCGGCGACCTGACACAGCGGCTGGGCAGCCCTCGCCCCAGCCGAAAGCAGAGCTGTGACCCACGGCCCACCTGGGGCTGTCGGCTCTGCACAGGTTCCCCACAGGACTCATCCCCGGCACTGTCTCCGTGTCCACAAAGCCCACCATCAGCACCTCCAGCTGCAGCAGGAGGGGAGCCTGCTGCACGGACCAACAGGAGCAGGTCTGGGCAAGCACGAGGCAGAGCTGCACCCATCCCAGGCAGCAGCCCAGCCGTGAAGTGCTTTTTGTTCCACCCGCAAGAGAGCCCCATGCCCTGAGAGCCCAAGCGGCTCCCATCAGTGGGGACCCCTGGCCCTACACGCAGCTGGAGACAGTGCTCCTGCAGCACCCTGCCAGCCTTCCCCCAGCCTGAGGAGCCAATGTGCCACAGACTGTCCCCTGCGAGAACTTCAGCACCTCGTTTAGTTTTGGGGGACACACACACAACCCCATAACATCAGGGACTGGAAGGGATCTTTCCCATCCCCCTGCAGGGTCCCCTAGATCCAGTTGCACAGAACCATGTCCAGGTGGGTTTGAAATGGCTCCAGAGAAGGAGACTCCGCAGCCCCCCCGTCACTGTAGACTCTGCTAAACAGCCTGTCCTCAGGTGTCTGTGAGCCCCCTCGAAGGACTACAAGGCCCCGAGAAAGTCTCCCAAGAGCCTTCTCCTCTTTCCCCAGGCTGCACAGCTCCAACTCTCTCAGCCCTCCTCACCACAGAGGTGTTGGTGGAGGAAAAGCCAACCAAACAGAAGGCCACGCTGCCCATTAACAGGCAGGCGATGGCACCCAGCAACTCCAGAGCTGCTGTTCCAACAGGCTACAAAAACCCAGCAGGACACAGGGCAGGTTAGTCACAGGGTGCCCAGCTGACTCGCCACTGGGTGACTCACAGCTCCTGACTGCTTCAAAGTACGAGGGAAGCTGGGTTCCCACCAGAAAAGCCTCAGCAGTTTTATCACCAGCTCCTTCCCCATCAAACATCCAAGAGCACCAGCACTAGCTGCAGGCTGCTTTCACTGCACACACACGGGCAGGGCGGTTTCAGCCCGCAAGAGAGCTCCTTTCCAAAAAGATTCCACTAAAGACCTGTCCTATGTTCACAGAATCCCAGATCATCAGGGATTGGAAGGGACCTCCAAAGATCATCCAGTCCAACCATCCTGCAGGATCCCCTGGATCCAGTCCATAGGGGTTGGAAGGGACCTCAAGAGATTGCGCAGCTCCATCCCACTGACACAGCAGGATCCCCTAGATCCAGTCACACAGGAACAGTCCAGGAGGGTTTGAAACCTCTCCAGAGAAGGAGACTCCACAACGCACCTGGGCAGCCCCTGCCAGGGCTCTGGCCCTCTCCCTGGGAAGAAGGTCCTTCTCACACTGATGTGGAACCTCCTCTGTTCCAGCTCACACCCCCTGCCCCTTGTCCTGTCACTCGGTGCCCCTGAGCAGAGCCTGGCTCCATCCTCCTGACACCCACCCTTCACACATTGATCAACATTCATGGGGTCACCCCTCAGGCTCTTTTTCCCAGCTCCAGAGCCCCCAGTTCCCTCAGCCTTTCCTCATCAGGGAGATGCTCCCCTCCCTCCATCATTCCCTGTGGCTCTGCGCTGGACTCTCTCCAGCAGCTCTGGGTCCTTCTGGAACTGATGGGCCCAGAACCGGACACAAGATTCCAGATGGGGTCTCCTCAGTGCAGAGCAGAAGGGGAAGAGAACCTCTCTCCATCTGCTAACCACGCCCTTTCTAATCCACCCCAGGATACCATCGGTCTTCTTGGCCATCAGGGCTCATTGCTGGCTCCTGGCCGTCCTGGTGGCTACCAGGACATCAGCACACAGGGGGTGCCTCTGCGAGACAGACCAGCACCGACTGCCCTGCTCAGCCGGCATCGGGGCACTGCCAGACTGGGCACTACATCAGCTTCAGACACAGCAGAGGTTCAGCGCAGCGACGAGTGCCCACAGCTTCACTACAGGAGCCTTGGCAGCAGCCTGGCACTGAGCTCTGGCTGCCCAGGTGCAGTGAGGGCACCTGAAGAGGCAGAGGATGCCCCCTCATCTCCGTACTTCTCGGGCACCTCAGGAGACCCTTAGGGTCATGGGGAAGGATCGAATGAACTTTCCAGCCACAGAGCCAGCACTGGGCAGGCAAAGGCTCTGTGGGCTTCCCCGGGGGACCTGCCGCAGGGAGAGCAGCAGCCATCTCTGCGCTCACGACTCTCGACTCCTCTGAGTGTGGTTCCTCACACCCAGAATCACAGATCTGTTCTGGTCAGAAAAGACGTGGGAGATCATCAAGTCCAAGCACCAACCCGTCTCTACCCAGGTCACCACTAGACCGGATCCCTAGGCACCACACCTGAACGACGTCTGAACCCCTCCAGGGACGGTGCCTCAGCCCCCTCCTCCTGGAGCAGCCAGCGCTTCCTCACTGTGTAACCCCCGGAGCCCTTCCAACAACAGCCTCACCTACAAGCAAGCGAGGAACAGTGAAGGCGCCGGTGCTACCTGGGTTTGCTCAGCTCTGAGCAGGGCCAAGTTCACGCTCGAGCTGGGGGCAGTCTTCTCCCAGTGCAAGCCCCAGTCCCCAGAGCCTTGTGCCTGCACCGCAGGGCTGCACCAGAGCTAACCCAGCAGTGCCCTGCAGCAGAGCAGAGCATCACGGCCCCGGCATCTTAACCCAAACCACATGTTCCCCAGAACTGCGACAGCACTGAACAATGGGGCCAGCCCCACAGCCAAGGGAATCTGGGAACAAGGGAGCAACTGAAGTGATGAGCTTGCTCCGAGCATTGTCCTTGATTGGTTTTGGGATGATGCAGCCAATTCCCCCCATGTTCTGTGAACGGCTGAACTGCTGCCCCACAAAAGAGGCTGCTCTGGCTGGCCGGGTACATCTGCTTTAACCTCAGAACAAAAGCAGTTCTGCCATCTCCAGTCCAAGCACAACAAAAGCCCCACAGCAGCACAGATGGTTTGGATTTGCTCTGCAGAGAGCAGCAGAGACGACTGACATCCCAACTGCTTGCGCAGCCACGACGTGGCTGCAGCAAAGCAAGGGGGGACCCCGTGAGCACCCCTTGGTCGGCATCTTGGACTCTGATGTGGTCAGTCAGGCCCCGCGAGCAGCCCAGAGCTACTCTCTGCTCCCAGAGAAAGGCTTTGGTCCGTGCAGAGCACGCTCGCACCGCCAGTAAAACACTTGACAAGGGCCAGCCCATGCCAGACACATACTTTTGGCGGGGCTGAGGCCAGTGCTCCTTTGTGCTCCGGCACCGCACAGCAAAGCCCCGAGAGCCCGGCAGGAGAGGAGCTACTGCTGGTCACTGCTCAGCCCTCCTGTCCCAGCACTCGGGCTGGCAGCACACAGGCTGCTGGCACTAGAGCATCGGCAGCCACAAAGGTCATCTCGCCGGAGTGGTTCTTCCCCCAGCTTCTCTTTTAAAACATCTCACTCCAGGATTGAAACCCCCCTTCCTGGGGTGAGTCGGCAGGAAGCCGGGGAGCAGGGGGAACACAGGGACAGGACACAGGCACCACATGCGACAGGGGCTTCACAGCCTGAGCTCTGCTTCTGGTGCAATGAAGACAGAGCAGTGCAGGGGGGACACACAGAGAGGCTTCTCCCTACCAACCCTTCACAGCCTCTTCCCTCCTGACCTTCAACAGACATTCCGAGCGCAGCAGCCCTACAAATACCGCTCATGACACAGAGCGGATATCAAGGCCAGAGCTGAACTGGCTCCTCGGCCAGGACAGCGACCCAAAGCCTCTGCTCCAGATGCTGCTTCCTTTCACACTGTGAGGTGCCATTTCAACACGAGCAGGGGCTGTGCCTGGTGGGAAGCCTCCTCTCCCCACAGATGCACCCAGCTCACATCTGTCCCCGGCTCTGCTACAGACCGGCCAACAGATGCTGTGAGAAGAGCCCAGCACCAGCATCTCTGCAGGGTCCTTTCAGAGAGCAATGGGGTCTCCCCCCCGCCTCCTCTTCCTCCAACTAACCAGCTCAAACTGTCTCCATCTCTCCCCATCAGACTGAATCTGCAGGCCCTTCCCCAGCTCCGCTGCCCTCCTCTGCCTTCATCAGCAGAGCCTCAGCAGATTTGGAGACTGCTGAGAGCAGCCCGGAGCAAAGCCCAGCCCGTCCCTCTGCCCACCGCCTCGCGGGGCTGCACAGGGCCAGGAGCACAAAGGGCTGCTTTCAATGCTCCTTGTCAGGCCAGTGCCAAGGGACACAGACAGCGAATTCAGGAGAACATCACACGCGTCCCCACTGCCGGTGGGAGATGCTGTCAGGTCTCACGTGGAAGAGCCAGGGACAAGCACGATGCTTTGCAACAACTAAGAAGACCCTTGTCCACAAGGACTCACTTCTCCAATGCGTGGCCCCACAAGTGGGTGCAGCCAAACACAGCATCTCCTGATAAAGAGCCCTCCTGACTGCAGCAGCTTCAGCCAAGGACCGTCAGTGGGGTCATTCATCCCCGTGAATGCGAGCGGAAGGCTCTTGTTTGAAGGGGCTGCTCGCAGCAGCAAAGGCTGCAGCACAAGCGAGTCCCCACGAGGGTGGGAAAGGACACCAGGCAAAGAAAAGAGCCCTTATGGAGGAGCCCAACCAGCGCCTGCAGGATGGGGGATCGTTTTCTTTCCTGTTAAAGCAAAAGCAAGGGAAGCGTGAACCCTCCTGGTGTGACGCACGGCAACTTCACAGCATCCCCCTGCTGTGTCAGAGATCCAGCAACAGAGCCCCCCAGCCCTCAAACAAAGCCCAAGTCTCATTCTGCTGGATCAGGTCACGAGGAGAAACTCTCCCAATGTCCAAATCAGAAGAGCAAAAACAAGTGAGAGTCCCCAAGGAAATCAGACCTGAGCTGCTTAACAAGGACCATCTGCAGCCCTCTCGAGCTGGCGGTGCAGAAACGCCCCAGCAGAGCCACTTCAAGTTAAATACACAGGAAAAAACAGGGCTGCTGCGACCAAACCCCTCGCAGGTGCCCCTGAGCCCGGGCTAAGGGCTCTGTTTGCTGATCTAACAGCGCCCAGTGAAGGGCTCCTTTGTCAGGAAGGGTCACAGGGAGCTGCTTTAACTGAGTGAGGCTCTCCTGGTGACACCCAGCAGCTGCTAGTGAGGAGCCTGCAGCCTCCGGACGTCATCGCTCAGCTGCTTCTCTTCACAACACCTTTGATTCAGAAGGCCCTCTTGGTCAGCCGAGCAGGAGGGCAGTGACCTGGCAACCACCAACTGACCCAAGTCCGCTGGCAGGGTCCTCTCACAGGAAGGGCGGCAGGAGAACAGCCCTGGGGGGGATGAGAGTTACCGAGGGAGGGCTGTGAGTCACCAGCAGCCAGCTCAGACCTGCGAGGGATCCCAAAGCCAGGCCGTGGGTCTGACGTCTGCTCTTTACCTCCCTCCCGCTCACATGGCCGCTCTGAGCACAGGCCAGGCCACGGGAAGGGTTCCTTTTCCCTGGGGACACCCACAGCACCAAGGGTCCTCAAGGCATGGCAGCCATGACCCGAGGCTTCTTCCATCTTACCTGAAGTTTCAGCTCGTGTTAAGTGCCCACGGAAAGAAGGCAGCAGCACAGAGTGGCCAAGCACCCAGGCTCACTAGCTGGGGTGCCAGCACTAGGCCTGCCATTGCTTCCTAGGGTCCCAAAGGACACTGCTGTTCTACCACAGCTCCCATGAGCCCCAGGGTCCAGAAGATTGAGACACTTCTACAAGTCAGGTTCCTCGCTGCTGCCCATCCGGTGGCAAACTCCAGGCAGCCCCTCTTCGGCGCCGTGGGTCACTCCTGCATGCAGGGGCTGGAGAGGGCTCCACACGTGTCCAGACGCCAGGTCCAGCACCGGACACTGCCTGGAACGCGAGTTAGCGACCCCACACACGGTGCTTCCCAATCCTCCACCCGAGGCGGCAGCGATGGAGCTGATCCCAGGTGGCAGAGGAGCCACGCTCGTCCTCTCCGACTGCCTGGACTTCTGTCAGAAGGAGAGGCCAAACCAGGCCACCTCCCTGCTCTGAGCCGCACTTCAAACACCATTTCAGACACAACCCACGGGACGTGCACCAGCACATCTGTGCCCTTGCTTCTCCATGAAGAGGCCCTGCGCCCAGCGGGCTGCTCCCACCTAGTTCCACGGGTGTCTTCCCCTGCCCAGCATGTGGGTCAAAAATGCACTACAGCGTACCTTGGTGCAGGGACACGGGACTGTAAGACCATGGGACGCTTCGGCTTTGAAGGGACCTTCAACTGTCCTCTAGCCCAACGTCCCCCTCCAACTAGAGAGGTTGCTCAGAGACCCCGCCAGACATGGAATGCTCCCAGGCAGACACCACCCCTCTGGGGAACCTGTGCCAGGGTGGTCACCACCTTCAGCGTAAAACCTGTCTCCACGGCACCTAGTCTGAATCCCCCCAATTCCAGTTTAAACCCTGCTCTGTCACTGTAAGAGATTAAACCATGGCGAGGAGAGGCTGCTGCCTCCACCAAACCACATCTCCACTGACCTGTGAGGGCCCAGGCTGTCACACGAGGCAGCTCCACCCCCGCATCACCAGGCACCACCACAGCAGCTGACTGGACAGGCACTGGGAAGAGCTGGTGATCCCAAGCCTTTCATCCCACACCTTTGGCTTTCAGCTTCCCCTGGGCCCTTCCCATGAGGAGAAGGGTTCACTTCCCACAGGGCAGCACCAAGGAGACGACACCAGGGAGCAGCGGCCGTACCTGACCATAGTCTGTCCGGAACACGATGACTCCTTCTGCACAGGAGTGGACGGTGCTGGGGTAGTGCTGGTGGTTCTCTCGCAGCCAGACCCGAGTGCCCTGCAAGGAACAAACAGAGCTAGGTTAGCGGGGGCACGATGGCAAACCCACAGTGAGAAGAGCGTCCCTCGGGGCTTCCTCTGGAAACCCTCAGCAAGCCAAAGGGCAGAAAGCAGGAGCAGAAGCCGCACCAGCAAATCAGAGGAACAGAGCAGCCTCCGGGCAAGTGCTTGCTGGCTCCTGACGGAGCAGCGAATGCAGCAGAACGGAGCCAGAGCGCCCGTTCCCAGCTCCAGCCGAGACTACGCGCCAGCGAGAGCAGCCAGAGCCGGCTCCCAGCCCGCATCGTGTCGGTGCACGCACCATCCCAGAGCGGCCTTTGCCCTCGCACAGTTTAAAAGATCCTCCTCGCAGCTGGCTGGCTCCCGACCTGTTTATTTTCAACCTCCATCAGGCACTTCCTCCTATCCCCTGGCACCTCTGTCCTGAGAAGCCCTGCACACAGCCCTCCTCCCTCAGTGCACAGCACCCCACGGGATCCAAAGGAGAGCAAACTGCAAACCTCTCGAGCAAGGCAACTACAAAAGACACGACACCCGTTCTCCAGAGGTCATGAGGCCACAGAGACACCAGCCAATGTCAGGAGGACGGGGCAGGCACAGACTGCTTCCCTTCTCACCCGGCCGGGAGATCCAGAGTCTAGAGAACAGAAGTACCCAGCTCTACAAACAAGGGAGGAGGATGTGGGACAAGGAACCACAGCTGATACTGCAGCAAAAGCTGCCCCATGGGTGCTCCAGCACAGAATTACAGAATCCCAGAACATTAGGAGTTGGAAGGGACCTCAAAAGATCACCTAGCCCCATCCCCTGACACAGCAGGATCCACTAGATCCAGTCACACAAGAACACGTCCCAGGGGGTTTGAAACGTCCCCAGAGAACAAGACTCTACAACTCCCCCGGGCAGCCCCTGCCAGGGCTCTGGCACCCTCACGGGGAAGAAGGTCCTTCTCATATTGATGTGGAACCTCCTCTGCTCCAGCTCACACCCACTGCCCCTTGTCCTGTCACTGGGTGCCTCTGAGCAGAGCCTGGCTCCATCCTCCTGACACCCACCCTTCACACACTGATCAACACCCATGGCGCCACCCCTCAGGCTCCTTTTCTCCCATTTCAAGAGCCCCAGCTCCCTCAGCCTTTCCTCATCTCCCCTATGTGCCTCCCTCCATCATCCCTGTGACTCTGTGCTGGGCTCTCTCCTGCTCAGGCAGGGTCATCTAGAGCTGGTTGCCCAGGACCATGTCCCAGAGGGCTGCTGAATACCCCCCCCAGATGGAGACTCCACAAGCCCTCCGGGCAGCCTGTGCCAGTACTTTGTCTCCCTCATGGTTAACAGTGTCTCCTGATGCTCAGAGACAACCTCCTCTGGTTTAGCTTAGAAACCCCTCTGTCAAAATGCAGCCAACTGCTCCAAGGATGACCAAACCCCTGCTGCTCTGCTGGGTTATTTGCCAAAGGCTCTGAGCTGGAGAAACACGAAGTCTTCTCTCAAGGGCAACGATAAACTTATAAACATTAACCTGCAGCAGAAGGTGCCAGGGCGCTGCCACCCGGAGTCGCCACTCACGAGGCTGGAAAAATCAGTAAATGACCAACTCCGGACCAAACCGACAAGGAGCTGCCTCTTTGCTCTGGCCGTAAGGAGGGGAAGGAAGGGCCCGGCACAGCAGCACGCACTCAGCTGCATCAACCCCAAAACAGGCTCTTTGAAAGCACAGAGGGGTCCGACTTAAACAACTGTGCATCGTGAGGGTCACTGGCTGCCAGCCAGGGCAGGCTGGCACAGTGCCAGGCACAGAGCCCCGGGCATCGGGAAGGCAAACTCAACACGTGCCCTGGCAAGGTGGCTCGAGGAGCTCAACAGTCCGCTCTCTGTCCCTGGGCCGGGCGCGAGGGGAGAACAGAAAGGTCGTGGCAGAAGGCTGCTCAGCAGTCATGCTCTCAGAGCCACCTCCTGTGCCCAGCCAGCCCAGCGACGGGCTGCGCACCCGGTGCCATGGGCTCTGCCAACGCCAGCTCCAAGCCCACAGTCACCACTGGCTGTGAACTGAGGGACAGGACTTGTCGCGCAGGACCTGCCTGAGGAGCAGCTCTGCTCTGCACACACGGCAGCACCTGTGCCTGCTGTGCTGCCAGAAGCTATTGCTCGGGTTACTCCAGAGAGCAGATTTACCTCAGACAGGAGGACAAGGTTGTTGACTCTGAGGGTGGGAGACCCCTGGAACAGGCTGCCCACAGACGGGGTGGAGACCCCATCCCTGAAGCCATCCAAGGCCGGGCTGGATGGTGCTCCGGGCAATCTGGGCTGGGGAGTGCTGGTCCTGCTTGCTGTGAGGGTGTTGGACTGGCTGCCCTTTGGAGGTCCCTCCCAAGTAATGGTTCTAGGACACCCTGCCCTTCTGCGCCAAGGGGCAAAGCAAGCCCCAGAGCACTTCCTACAGCCCAACATCTTCTGTTTCCAATGGGAGGATGCAAAAATGCTTGGACTAGCTCTTGCAGAAGGAACTCAGGCCACTCCTTCCACAGCAAATCAAGCTCTTCTGACGGCCGAAGAGAAAGGAAACCGGTTTACAAATCCCACAGCTGCTAGAAACCACCTGGATGAGTCCCCAGTCCTTCTACCGCCGAGATCTTCTTGCTGCAGAGCAAACCCTGCCTCTCGCCCTCCTCTGTCCTGCTCTTGCAGATGACACAGGCCCATTCCTTGCCGCCTTGCCCTGGGCACTGACGCTGCAAACCTCACCATCCACGAAGAGTTTCGTCTCAGCCATGTGGAGGAGCGGGGCGCTCGCTGCCAAGCCGCGGCCATGACAGACTCCAGCTCCATCAGGCTGCAGGCTGGACAAACCGACGCGTGCGCTACGTCTCTGCTTACACCTGAAAGCGAGGGCTGCGCTCTCGGCAGAGCGAAAACCTACTACCACACCAGCGACAAAGCAAAACCCGGTCCCTTAATCAGGGCGGCCGACTGAAAGCAGCTCAAACTGCTTTAAACCAGGGGCAGCGGGGGCAGGCTCTGCTGCAGCTGCATTCAGAAGGCACTGGAGCAGCAGGGCTTGGCAGAGCAGAAGGAACAGAGCCAGGGTGCGTTTGGAGAACCTTTTGTTTGCCGCCTCGGTAGCCTGGCTCCGAATACGGAGCCTGCCAGGCATGAAGGGACGCTGCACAGTCGCGCGGGCTGGACGCGGCTTCTCAGCACAGAGGAGAATCAAACCCACGTTTATCCTCCTGCGCCCTCTGGACTCATTCACATGCTGCTGGCAGCCAAGGAGGACCTCAGCACCAACAAAACTGTCCAGAAAAAGCCCGGCAGTGCTAATGACATGTTGGCGAACAGTTTTGCTTCTCAAAATCCACCCTTCACTAGTAGCTTTGACTACTGGAACCCCTGGAGTGGCATGAGCGTCTCTGGCTGCTCGAGGGCAAACTCAGCCGCGTTCAGCGGAGCCTGGGCGCCCTCATGGACGGCCACGCAAGACCTCAGCACTCAGCCGCTGGAGCAGAAGCCTGGACCAAAGGGAAGCAAACCAGGGGTAAGAGCTGTCACTGTGTGCGGCTCAGGGCGCTGCTCCGCATCTCCCCCTCTGCAGCACCTGGCCTCCACAGCACAGGGGTGCCAGCGCTGGCTCAGGCGCAGCTCCTGCCCGCCACCGCCACGGGATGTGCGAAGGGAAAGGAGTTACTGCTCCACAAATCACTCCGGGCCAGCGCCAGCACCCGGGTCCGCTCCTGTCCAGCTCTGGCTCCCCTCTGCCGACATTCGGGAGCTGGCAGCTTTTGTCTGGGGTGGGAAGGGACGGACAGAGTCACAGACGAGTCCCCACGTCTGTAGGCAGCGAGAGAAAGCGCCGCTCAGGAGGCTGTTTGTCATCTACGGCTCAGGACCTTCAGCTCAGCGTCACGACCTGACCCTGCAGTAGGTCTGGCACAGAACCTTTCCACAGCCCTTACAGCCTCCGCACAACTTCCGCACGGAGCTCAGGAGTAAACTACTCACACCCTGCTCTACCTGCACTCGGCTCCACTGCTCCGCAGCAGAATAAAGGCACCGCGACGCTTCCGTGGGACATAGGCAGCGGAGGGGCGGGAGTCTCCTGCAGAGCAAAACCTCCTTGGAAAGGAGGTGGTTGTGCTGTCTGCTCATCCCCCACAGCAGATCAAAGCATCGGCTCTGCTGCTCCCCAGCTCCGAGCAGCAGCTGCTCGTTAACCTTGAACAGGCTCCTTCTCCTTCCGCATCAGTAACCGGAGCCGGCGCTGGCAGCGCCCCGCCGCTCAACCCCGCTGGACTCAAGTGTCTTGTTCTTGCTCACAACGAGAGGGACCCGCACACGGCCGTAGCCTGCCCAGCACGTGGGAAGCACCAGCACTTTGCACATCGCTGCTGAGTCACATCAGATGGTCATTTGGGGCTTCTAGTCAAAAACATTTCTCAGTTGTTCCCAGGGCACACGGATCACCCTCCACAGGGGCAGGTGGGCAAGCACTCGCCTCCCCACCTTCTGCTGTGCAGTGGGAAGCCACCCGCTGCCAACAGACCCTGCTCGGAGCCAACGCTCAGCTGCACTTCTCTGGTCGAGCTGTGCGGATGCAGCTGCCAGCTCCCGAGGGCGCTGGGGCTCCCACACTGCCAGGAAACAGCTTTATCAGACCCTCCAAAGCAGCCCTGGCAGTCAGATGGCATCGAGCACTCTCAGAAGAGCCACCGGCACTGCTGCAGCCTGAACTATGACTCCCAGGAGAAAGACCCCATCAGGCCCTTTCATGCGGACGAGTTTTGCCAGACAGCAGAGTCAGCCTCCTCGGTCTGGAGGCCGCAGGACCTCTGCGACGGCACCGAGGCTGCAGACCTGGGGCGAGGCTGGGCTTGGGAATCCCTGCCCCCGGCTGCAGCCCACCCTTGCGCTTGCGAGTTCCAGGGAAGCAGCAACAGCTCCCAGGCAGCCAAGTCCTCGGCACTTCTCATCTGCTCCACATGAAAGCCCAGCGCCCCGAGTCCTGCCCCACAACCGACTGGGATCAAAGCTGCAAAAATGAGGGGAATTTTAATCTCTTCAGTCTCAGTGGGAAAGGGAAGTCCATTCCAACAGACCGCACAGAGGCGAGGGAAAGCAGGAGAAGGCAGCGACTGGTGGCAGTGGGGCGGTGGAAAGGACTCTGAGGAAGAGAGCTGGGGGGCACCACACATCTCTCTACCACAGTCTTCACTGCAGTGGGGCACAGCAGCGGCCAAGCAGTGGCAGACCTCCGCGTACATCCAGTCACCGCACAAGTGACTTGCAACTCATAGAATCCCAGAACAGGAGGGATTGGAAGGGATCTCAAAAGATCACCCAGTCCCATCCCCCTGCCAGAGCAGGATCCCCTAGATCCAGTCATTAGGGGTTGGAAGGGACCTCAAGAAATCATCCAGTCCAATCCCTGCCACAGCAGGATCCCCTAGATCCAGTCATACAGGACCATGGCCAGGCAGCTTTGAAACCTCTCCAGAGAAGGAGACTCCACAATGCCCCTGCTCTCCCCTCCTCGCCTTCCGCACCTCAGGTGAGAGCAGAAAAGCTGAACTTGCCACTGCACTTCCCAGCTGCCAGGAGTGCCAGCAGCTTCCCACACCCGTTTGCACCCTGTAACCACAATAACACCCGAGCAACTCCGAACCGCCCATCTGCAGATCACCCAATGCAGACACAGCCCACTAAACCACGGGCAATGGATGCCGCATCCCCGAAGGGCACAGGCCAGCAGGCACAGCTCAGGGCTGTGGGGAGTGCAGGGGACAGAGATGTGCACTGCTCAGCTCAGCCTGGCTCCTCACGCTGCAGGGGCAAGGCCAACATCTCTTGGGGTGTCCCAGGAGCTCCCTGTCACGTTCTCGTGTGACCTGCTCTGGCAGGGGGGCTGGACTAGACCATTTCCAGAGGTCCTTTCCAATCCATGACATTCTGCGAGTCTCTGATGGGCAGAGGTCCCTCCCAACCCCTACTGTTCACATTCTGGAAAGATACCCAGTGCTCGCTGCCCCCCAGCTCCCTGCCCCACTCACAGCAACCCCACGCAGCAGACAGCGTCACGGCACCCGGATCCCAGCAGCACAGGGAGGCTCTCAGAAGCCACCAAGGATTTAGTTCTGCACAGAAAGGAGTGAGTTTGCTGGAGAGGTACCAGAGCTTTGTTGGAGGGACAGAAGTAGCCACCTGGAGAAGAGAGTAGTCAGCACAGCCCCTGTTTAAATAGCCAGTCTGTTCTCAGCGGGAAGGGATGGGCAGGAGGAGATCAAAGGGTGACCCCCAGTTTGACTGAACCTGTGAAGAGGCTCCTGCCCAGAAGACAGAGACTCGATTTCACTTGATTTTGGCTTTCATCTGATTCACAGCAGCTGAATACAACGGCATCAGTGTGACCCCGTGGCACTGCTGCACCCACTCTGAGAGGTGCCCTTTCCTCTGCTTCGCTGCATCCCTCCATTTGTCCTGCCTGGCCCCATCAATCCTCTAGGATGCCTGGGAGGAACCACTCCCGAGACTGAGAGACTTCTCTTGCACCTAGCGTAGGCAGGAGGACCTGCTGTCTGCCCTTCTCGTTCTTGTGTCACCTCCCTCCCAGGTCAGAAAGCCAAGAGGCTCCTGGTCAGCGCTAACCCGCAGCCACGACACGCCACGCTCAGACCTGTTCACTGCTGATTTCAGTGTGGGAGGGCCTTCCTCGCCCTTGAAGCAGGAGCTGAAGGCATCGCTCTGCGAAGACACAACCTCACAGCCTTCAATAACCGGCTGTTGGACTGAAGCTTCATGCAGCAGCCAAAGCCTCCTAAACAGGATCTAACCCACAAGTCACGGAGCCTACACCCGGTGCCAGGAAGCACGAAACAGCTGCTTGTGCCACCTCCCCAACTCAGGGTTTTGTTTCAAACCACCTGATCAGCTGCTGCAGGTGCCCGAAAGCCCCCGACTCGCTTTCCCCACGCAGCGGACAAGACAATTAGGCAGCAGTAAAGGACGAGAGATGTAACCCCAGCCCCACGGCTCTCTCAGCTGCTGGGTGGTGGGAGCACAGGGCTGTCGGTCAGGACTAACTCTGCCTTCCCAGAGGCAGACAGACACCGGAGCAGGTGGCACCAGGGCTTTGACGCCCCTCTGATGTGGACGGAGGACACAGTTTAGCAGAAAGGAGAGCTGGGGACACACCGAAGGAGAATTTAACAGCACAGCTGCTCTTCAGGTAGTGTTCAAGAGCCATGAGGTCCTGCACAGGCTCCCAACAGCTTCCCCACAGTTCTCCCAACTGCCACTCTCAGGACCACTGGCACCCAGCAGTCGCGACATTAAAGGCAGCAAGACACTGCTCTCTGTACATTCAGCCCCTCAAGGTCACAACCCTCTGCTAAGCCATCTCCTCCTTGCCTGCAGCCCACTTCTGCTGGCCAGATCTGCTCCCTTAAAGGAATGTGGCTCATTAGCATCTCTGACCTGATTTCTTTGGGCTTGGGCAGCCATAAAATGAAGGAGCCACAGAGAGACTCGCTTGAGTCACCAGGGCAAGTCACCTTCCCTTCTAGTTTCCACAGCTGTTACATAAGACACGTTGGCTCTTCCAGGTTCAGTCACCGCTGAACTGCCACAGGGCAGCTCCGGCAGAAGAAGACCCACACACGGAGCAGGGATTTCCATCGGCCAGCCTTCTCCCCTGCTGTCACACACCCAGCAGGTCAGTCCGTAGCGCTCCCCAGCCCAGCACACAAACCCCCATGGCCACTGCACAGAGCGGCTCTCAGGTGCCCTGGATACACAGGGTTTAGTGGGTAGGGTTGGACAGATGGACTTGATGAGCTTGGAGGTCTCTCCCAACCTGGACGACTCAGTGATTCCATGATTATTTTAAAACACACTGTACAACACCTTGGGCTACCCACAGCCTAACAGAGACCCCTGTCTGTCAGCCACAGACAGCCCACAAAGGCCGTGCAGCACCTTCAGTCCTGCTGAAGGCTGCTCTTCTCCTGGAAGGAGTCTGGTGCAGCAAGTGCAAAAAGCTCTGCTCTACACTCCCCTGCCCCCCTTGTTGTCAAAAATGGGAGCTGGAAGCCATGAGCCAACACGCTGGCCAGCAAGTGTTCACGAGCAGCCCCTATTGGCCTTGAAGCCTGGGTAGCCACCTCCGAAGTTCTGTCCGCTGCGAGGCACCAGCCTTTCTGTGCAGTCAGTTGCACCAGCTCTAACCCTAACCCTAGATGAAGTTAACAAACGTTTGTGCAGACGTCAGCCCAGACAGTCCCAGAACCCCCCAGCGTGAGGCAGCTCCCCAGTGCCCGACATCCTGGAGGGCTTGACAGGGGCTCATTGTCACCTGGATGCTGCTCTGAAGGGTTTTCAAAGGGGGCTGCACACAAAGCTGAAGTCAAGTCCTGCTGCGGCAGGGGCACTGGGCTGGATGATCTTTCGAGGTGCCTTCCAAGCCCTAATGCTCTGTGGCCCTGTGAACGGGCAGGGTGCCTACAGTGCAGCGCTGCAGCATCACCAGCTCCTCCCTGCCCAGAGAGGGGTTTGTTCTTCAGCAACTGCAGCAAAACAGAACCCCAACGCCAGCAAAGGGCCGAACGCCTGCGCAAGCTCAGGCTGAGAATTTCCATGGCTGCCTGGCACAGCCCTGCTGAAACAGGCTTCATCTTCCTTACTCAGAACCAGAGCTTTATGGCTCTAGAGACCGCAAGACTAAAACAAACACAAAGCCTTCCTCTCCCTGAGCACAGCCAGCCTCTCACAGCCCTTCTCACACCAGCAGCGGGGCCACTCCTCGTGTCACTGCCCTGTGAGTCAACAGCCAGCCATCTGATGGGTTTGGGCAGAGGAGGTTCTCCGCAGGTGCAATGAAATCGCCTGAACAACTGCTGGAAAAACAACTCTTCCGCAGGTGCTGAGCTGGGCTGTTGAGAGAAGAGAAGCTTCGCCGGCAAATCACCGTCAGACAGACGGTGACTCAAGAAAACCTCCCTGGTTCAGCTCCTCTGACCGTGATGCACAGCCAAGAACCAACCAGCTCCTCCTCCTGCTGGAACAACACTCCCTCTTGCTCCCCTTGAGCAGGATCAACCCCTTCTGTACTACTGCTGGAAGTGTCACTTCAAAGCAGCCAGGCTTTAAAGCCTCTTTCTAACGACTCAGGCTGCTTTAGCTCTTCCATTAACTGAGGAGCTCCAGCTCGTTCCCATTGAATCACCAGCCCAACAGCAAAGCAGCACCCTGCTCCTTATCACCAGAAAAGCCAACCCCACAGAGCAGTTCTGCTTCGGCTGGTGCCCCTGGGGCAGCAGGAAGCATGGAGAGCCCTCTGCACCTTGCTGCAAAGCTGCAGTGCAGCAGCAGCCTGCTCCCCTGCTGCTGGCCCCTGACCCGCTTCCTCCAAGCTGTGACCCAACTGCTCAGAAAGACTTGGCCCTAAGCTGAACTAACTTGCTGTTCAAAGAAGTCCTGAGTAGCCTCAGACTGGAAGTGGGTGCTCTGCACATCCTGCACACGCTGCCTGCAGCATCCGTGCAGCACACAACCCACCTCCTCCTGCAGGGAGATGCAGTCCGCCTCCCCGGGAAGGAAACGCATGGCGAGTCCTTGGAGCTCGCTCCTCAGCACTGCAACGTGTGGGGTGGGGAACAGGGCAGAGCACACTGACTGGGTGCCTGCTCCCTCAGCAGGGAGCTCACCCAGAAGCCGGCACTCTGCTTACAGAGCCCCAGAACATTCAGGATGGCAAGGGGCCTCGAAAGATCATCCAGTCCAATCCCCCTGCCCCAGCAGGATCCCCTAGATCCAGTCGCACAGGAAGGTGCAGTCCTGGCTTTATCTGCATCAGTGCAAGGGCCTGGGGAGCACAGGAGCCCTTCGGTCACTGCACTTCCCTGCGCAGGGAAAAGGGATAAGGGTAGGGAAGTGGAAAAACCCAGGAGGATTTTGCAACTAGAGAACCGAGGCAAAAGCAGCCTGATTCACTCCCGAGGGCTGCAGGGCTCTGGCAGAGGCAGCAGCGCGTTTCAAAACGCGTGACATCACCTTCCCTTCACACACTGGTCAGGCCGCTGCAGTGCCCCTGCTGTTCCCAGCAGCAGCTTGACTGCATTGAAGAAGTGACTGCAAACCCACCGCAGCTCCAGATGCTCACGCAGCCCAACTCTGGCCGTCCCCAGGCTGAGAAGTGAGCAGGAGGGAGCCAGAACAACACTGTTCTGGTCACGCTTTCCGCTCCCTTCTGCCTGCAGAGAGCAGGGGCATCTGCTGGGGCACAGATGTGACTGTCAAGTCTGTGCCCACTGCCCAGACGCACGCACGGGTCAAAGAGTTGAATCCCCACTCCATGCTCACAACCTTCCCCGCGGACAGGACAGTCACAGCTCCAAGTCTGCAGAGACACCGCTCATTTCCATCCCTTCAGATCACAGCAAGACCCTTTTCAACACATCCAGACCTCCAGAGGCAATGCACAGCACCTGCCACCTCGCAGGGGTTGGGGGGTGTTTCTGTGTGTTCAAGGTGTTTTACCCCAACAAGTGAAGTTTTCCACCCTGTACAAGCGTCTCCCTCAGACAAAACCGACCCTGTTCTTGTCTAAAGTGACCTGTGGGCACATTCACGGGAACCCACCATGGGGCCGCACTCAGCGGTCCTGCAGCAAGCAGCAGCGTCCTGCAGAAATGCTTCCCAGGCAGTTGGTTCTCAAAGACTCCAGAGCAGAGCAAGCCCGGGCTGGCGCTGAACCACCCTGCATGCTCCCGAGCTCCTGCGTGAAACAGGGCAGCGCCGCCCCGCACGCGGGGAACATGGCTGCCCCTGGAAATTCAGTGCCTGCTCCACACAACAGCCTTTGCAGTCCTGCCCAGTGCCCTCCTGTTTGGCTCAGGACCGAGCAGCATCGCAGTCTCTCTCTGCACAGCACCTCCAGACAAAGGCTGCGGGGTTCTTCCTCCTCGCAACAGCTCTCGTGACAGCACGCGGTGCCTGCAGGAGCTGGGCTGGCACAGAACGACCCTGCCCAGCCCAAGTGACAGCCAGTTCATTCCAAGCTGGGAACCACAGGGCTCCTTCCTTTCCTCCCGACTTCATACACTGCTCCGCTTCCCTTCTGCTAAATCCAAGGCAGTGGCACTGAAGCTCAGCCCTCCGCAGGCCCTCTTCCAAAGCCCAGCATCTCTTCAGGAAAGCTTCCTGAAAAAGCCCAGCCATCTCCTGCAGAACTTCTGAGTCAATTCTGAACACCACAGGATCACAAAACAGTTCAGGTTGGGAGGGAGCTCAGAGCTCAGCCAGTGCCAACCCCCTGCCAGGGCAGCGATGCCTCTCACCAGAGCAGGGGGCCCCCAGCCCCATCCAACCCACCCCTGGACACTGCCAGGGATGGAGCAGCCACGACCTCCCCTGGCAGCCTGTTCTAGGGCCTCGGCCCCCTCGCAGGGAGGGATCTCTGCCTCAGATCTCACCTCGGTCTCCCCTCCTCACTACGCAAGTCGCCAGTGGTTCTCCCCTCACACACAGCACCCACCACATCAGCGCAGAGACGGGCTCACGGCTTCACTAACCCACCGCGGAAACAAGCAACTTGCTTGTCACTGCCCAGGACCAGGTCTGCGATGACAGCAGCTCTGCAGTGGCGGCACAAACCGATGCCACAGCAACCCTGGGACGGGTTAAACCCCGGCGGCAAGTCAGACAAGTCCCTTGTAACAGAGCTGGGTCTGTGCGGGGAGCACAGAGCCCCGATTGTGACAGACATCCTGCCCTCGTCCCCGACAGCAGGGGCAAGGCTGCAGAGGCCACGGCAGCACTGCGGGTAGGAGGGCGACGAGGCAGCCTCACGGGAGGCATTTGCACCCACCACCACCCACTCGGGAGCTCCAGTGGGAATGCAGGAGGGCGCTGCAGGCACCGTCGGAGCAGGCCTGCGGGAGCCAGGCTTGAATCACAGTCACTGCTGCCTGACCACAGCCTGTACCCACTTACCGGCTGCATTTTAGTCACTGATCCGTCTCTGTTTGGTGGAGTTTTGTGGGGGGTTTCCTGAATCCCAACAGGGACAGTGGTCAGAGTCACAGCCTGGCTTGAGTTGGAAGGGGCCTTCAAAGATCATCTCAGTTCAACCCTCCCACGGCAGTCAGTGACCTCTTTCTCTAGATGTTCATTAACTGCCCCTTGGCAGGCACAGACAGGGGTGTGGACAAGGGAGAGCAACTGGCACCCAGCTGGAAGCCAAAGCCACAGGGTATTTCAGAACAGGCTTAAACTTTAAATAGATTTGGACTCTTCTCTAATTTGTGTGTGCCTGTGCCCCCTATTCAACCAGGGGTCACCAAATCTGCTCAGTCAAGTTCACTCACTTTGAGCAGAGCACCATGAGGAACTAAAGCTCCACAGCACACAGTGACCCACCCCAGCACCCTGCGAGTCCAGGCACCAAACCTTGCAAACCCAAACCTCAGCCCTTTCCCCACTGCTTCGTGCGGGTTCGTTATCTTCAGCCACGATCACATAGCTCAGCCACGGATCACCAAACCCCGCGGCTCTTCTGCACCCTTAAACCCAGCCCAGCCCCACAGCTTCCCTATCCCTGAACCTTCCTCCTCCTGCCCAGCCAGAAGCCAGCTACCACAGGCACTTGTTTAGAAACCAGCAACGGCTGCTGATGACAGGGGCAGGGGGGCAGCGGTCTGCTCACCTGCGCTGCCCGCAGCTCAGGAGAGACCTTTGAAACAGCCCTCCAGGACGCCGGAGAGCTGCTGGGTGAAAGGCACAGAGACAGGCCATGTGGACACTCGGCAGAAGCCCAAGAGCCCAGCGTTGTCAGTCCTTTCCAGAGGAGCCTGAGGAGTGCAGCACGTTCACAGACGCTCGCAGCTTTGCAGCGGGAAGAGGGCACTGGCCAGCCCAACACCCGGCCAGCCAGGGACAAGGCTCCTCCTTGGAGGAGAATCAGAGCCCCCCTACCCCACTGTGGTCCGTGGCACTGTCCTCAACGCCACAGCAGGTGCCCCCAGGGAAGAAAATCAGCCTGGTCCTGCAGCAGGTTGCAAACCAGACAAGACCTACTGCCCCAGCCGACCCACAGCATCAGCTGCCTACACTGGTTCCCCACTGCTCACTCCACTACACGCACCGGTTTAGAACAACCCCGAGCGTGGCATCAGCTGGACCGATGAGCTCTGCAAGGAACACAGCCTCCTCACAGTGAGCGGCTCAGGAACGCAGGGTCTTTGCCAGGCTGGGGCCAGGCAGCCCTCACCGTTGAAGCAAGGCCATTCGAGACCTGTCTCCGAGCTATTTTTACAGCTGCCTGAATGCAGCCGGGCACCGCACACCTCACCCTTCCCCACACGGAGCAGCCTCTCTCTTCTCTCCGCCTGAGAGCCAAGAGAGCTCTATTCTCTATTTAGAGCTGCTCGTGGTGACCACTTCTGATCCTCTTCCCCTCTTGGACAAACCACCTTCCCGCCAGGGAGTTCAGGCTGCAGGTTTGTCAGCTTTGCTCAGGATTCTGTTAGTTTTCGCACAGTGGGGCTTTGGAGGGACAACAACCTCCTCTGCGCTCAGCAGGGCTGTGGAGCTGGCAGCAGCCTCCTCGGGCCATTGAAACATCAGCAAACAAATGGCAAATATTTTGGTTACTGGTTCAGTTCGTTCCAGCTACAAGCGAGAGAGAGGGAGCCGATACCAACCCAACCGCTGCCTTCTCTCTCAGATAATCCTGAGGCAGCTCAGTCACAGGATCCCTCCTGCACAGAGAACCCCCCCTGCAGCTGCACCACATAGCTGAGCTTCAGAAGTGGGGGAACAGCAGACGCAGGGTAGGAAACTGTTTGGAACGAGCAGCCTGGGCAAGGAACAAGGGGTTATTGTAAAGGGAAGGCAGACATCTCTCCCGTGCATTACAGCTGCACCAGCACTCAGTACGAGGTAGGACTTTCCCCCACCCCTCCTCTTGGTAACCCTGGGGAAAGGCAGCAGCAGCCCAGAGCCCTGCAGCTGGAGGACAATGAAGTATCAGCCAGCTAAACCCACAAACACACCCACAGCAGCAGCTTCAACGGCCAGAGCTTTGGGTGCCCTGCCGCAGCCTTCTCTTCCATCAAGCACCCAAGGGCAGCACCCCGGCTCCCAGGTGCCCGCAGAGTCCTCCATGAGTTGAAAGAGCTGCCTTCCCAGTGGGCCCAAGCCCAAGGTAGCTCCTGCAGCCTCTGGTAAAGCTCTCGCCATCCGACAGAGGTCTTGTGGCATTTCATCCTCTGCTGGCAACTGCAAAGACAAGGAAAAGCCAGCTGTTCCTAGCCAGCAGGCGACACCACGGCTGCTCTGAGGAGAGCGAGAGCTCCTCGCTCATTACCTGGATCGCAGGTACACGCTTTGGGAAAACCACGGGCAAGGATGGGCACTTGATACAGACCTAATTCAGTCTGAGCATCGCTAGAAGGACAAATGGCCATTTCTCCTACAATCCGATTGCCACCAACGGGTCGGCACTAACAAAGGCCAGAATCCTAGTCTTAGGGCATCGATCACCACCACTTCCTCAAGAACACCCCGAACTCTCTGACAAGCTGATGGGAAACTGCCCAGAAGTGCAGCATCAGCCAGTACCACCAGGACAACAGAAATCAGCCACTGAAGAGGACAACTGGCAATAGCCAGGCTTTCCCAAATGCTGGCATTTCAAGTGCAGACCTAGCCAGAAGGAATCTGCAGCTAGGAAAAGTCCAGCTGGCTTCAGGGCACGGACAACCCCAGGGTCGTTCTCCAATTTGGACATGAATTCCGAAGTCAAAACCAAGCTCAGTACAGGCACTTCAGACCAGCAGCTGTCAATCTTGTTGTCCCATCCAGCAAGACGACCCCTTTGAGAAGCCCTCCTGCTAAAGCATCTGCTCCTTCTCAGAGACTGACAGCAGCCCTCTGCTCTGCTTCCTCCAGGAGCAACTCGGGTGATCCCTGAGGATCTCTTGCTGCACATGCCCACGACTGGCTGCCTTGAGCCCATCATATCCCTTCACATTAGCCACTGACTCACCACGGCCTCTCTTCTTCCCCAACGAGAGACCACCCCCATCCACACACAGATGCGGAGGCACAGCCCTGTGCTGCAGGACAGCTGGGGCTCATGCTGCGCTCCAAGAGCTCTGCTGCCTTCTAGCAGGAAAACAAAGCTCCAAGGGAAACAGCGAAGCCGTTGTGGCCCCGCCGACTGCGCCTCTCAGACCCACGATCTGCAACCACCACAAAGGCGGGTTTCTGTCGGCAGGACAGGCTCCAGAAACCCAGGTTCAGGATTACAGCCGGCGCTCGCCCGACCCCAGAGGCGCCTGGAACGCAGTCGGTGCCGAATCGCGACCCAGCGGAGAAGGACCTCACCACAGAACGTGTTCCCTCTGCACTCAAGCACCCCAGTAAGGACAGCTCACAGAACAAGCCACCGGACAAGGGCCACCAGATGCTCACAAGGAAGCACAGATTTGGGTTCCACCTCCTGTCCTCCCACAGCTACTGAAGGTATCCCCACCTGCACTGCACAGTGCAGAGCCATCCTGCTGCCCAAGTTGTGACCACACAGGACTTCATTAACTGCAGTTCTCGTTATCAGGGGCTTCCGTACAGCAAATCCAGGGAGCTCATTGCTGCCCCGGCTCTGCAGACATCAGGGAGGAACTAAAGGATGGCAGAAATGGAGTTAGAGAGCAGAGGAAACAGGAATTAGGAGCAGAGGTGCCCGAAGGAACAGTAATTGGAGAGCAAAGGAGATACTAGTTAGGAGCAGAGGTACCCAAAGAAACAGCAATTGGAGAGCAGAGGAGATGAGTTTGGAGCAGGAGTTAGGAGCAGAGATACCCCAAACCACCACGAAACAGAGAACCACCACTTAGCTGCAAACACTCTGCAACTTCACGCCAGAAGCCCCTCTACCACCTGTCAGAACTCGCTGGGTTTGGGGTGCCAGACAGCAGAGCTGTAACTGCAGGGGGAGAAGGGGTTCCTGAGCAATTTCTGCTTTCCAGCCAGACTGGCTGCAACTGTTTGCTCCTGAAAGCAGCTCATCGCGCCGCACACCGCTGAGCAGACCCTGGGAGCTCCAACAACAAAGAGCCCGCTTCATCGGACGGTCCTCGCGGCAGCGGGTCTGCCAGCAGCAGGAAACGCCACCCTTCAAAGCCCCGCTGCAGACGCCGCCCGCGTGTCCTCCTAGGGAACGTAGCTGCACACCGCAAACACAACCCATCGTGCCCATCGCCAGAGGACTGCAGTGGGGAGAGAAAACCTCATTACCAAACCACAGTTTGTCTTTAATAAGAGGAAGACAGCTGAGGAGACAACCACTATGGCAAGAGGTCTGACCTACACAATCAGCATCTCCTCCTTGTCCTGACGTGACCTCCAGCACCCTGCCAGCCTGGCACCAAACCAAACACACCCCAACCCAGACACACAGATAGGGTCTGACCCACTGAAATGGTCACACAGGAGTGATCTCCACTGCTTCTGGACACCAGAAGGGTTCATTAAACAAAGGGGCTGGTCTCTTCCTTGAGATAACAAACCCACTCCCTGAACAGATCTCTTTAACCTCATCCGCGTAAACACTGCGCTGGCCCCGCTGAGCCACAGCACCAGGTCAGCCACTTCCGACGGGGCTGGAACGTCATTGTTTCTTCCAAACAAGAAACAAACCTCCCTTATCTCCTGTCCCCAAAAGCAGGGCCGGTTCAGCCGAAGGCAAAGGGGAGGTGGGAGACCTCCCCAGAGCAGTCCCACACCTCTACTGGCAAAGTGGTTCAGACAGGTGACAGATCGGGCAGCTACAGAACCACAGAAGGATCTCTCCAGATGCCAGAAAGCTCCTGAGAATGAGTTCTCTGAAGTCTTTTTAAGGTCTGTAAGAGAAGGAGGAAGAGGCCCAAAGGGTTTGGGGTGTTAACTTGGATGCCAGCTCTTAAAACACTCTGCTCTGCAATTCCAGCTGGAGCTACTGCCAGTGCTCACCACCCCTCTGAGCCTCAGCTCCTAACTGAGGTGACTGGAGTACTGTGTCCAGTTCTGGGCCCCTCAATTTAGGAAGGACACTGAGGTGCTTGAACGTGTCCAGAGAAGGGCAACGAGGCTGGTGAGGGGCCTTGAGCACAAGCCCTATGAGGAGAGGCTGAGGGAGCTGGGATTGTTTAGCCTTGAGAAGAGGAGGCTCACGGGAGACCTTATTGCTGTCTACAACTACCTGAGGGGTGGTTGTGGCCAGGAGGAGGTTGCTCTCTTCTCTCAGGCAGCCAGCACCAGAACAAGAGGACACAGCCTCAAGCTGCGCCAGGGGAAATTTAGGCTTGAGGTGAGGAGAAAATTCTTCACCGAGAGAGTCATTGGCCACTGGAATGGCCTGCCCGGGGAGGTGGTGGAGTCGCCAACTCTGGAGCTGTTCAAGGCAGGATTGGACGTGGCACTTGGTGCCATGGTCTAGCCTTGAGCTCTGTGGTGACAGGTTGGACTTGATGATCTGTGAGGTCTCTTCCAACCTTGATAATACTGTGATACTGTGACACTGCATGCACCAGAATCAACCCCGACTTCGAGCCCATGACAGCAGGCTGGGGCAGGAGGGTCTCACTCTGCCACATTAGCACATCGAGACCTCAAGAATATCAAACCCAGCCCCACAAATGATGGGGAGCCCTGGACTCGAGTCACTGAGGGCAGGGATGGAGTTTTGCCCCCGGGGGAAACAGCAACTACCAGACACTTTTCTCTGCTCAGATGTGCTCCCGGAACCTCCTGTAAGGGCACCCTCCAAAGCCAGCTGTGTTAACACCCTCTTGTACCACTGACCTCTAATCAAGGATTACTGAGAGCTGCCCGAGCACACACAGGACAGCCATGCAATCCAGCTTTTCATTTCCCGTGCCCTCCAGCCCTGCTGCTCCATCTGCACGGCCACCGGCCCGGAGCATGCTGGACCCCGCGGCTTGGCTCCCGAGGCTGCTGCTGAGTGTCCCTCACTTTCTTCCTCTTTCCCTCCTCCAGAACAAAAGCAAACCCCAAACCAGTGCACAGAAAGGTCTGACTCACCTACGATGGATTTCTTCAACAGTCACCTGTGCTTTATAGTCACTCAGAACCCTCTGGTGAGGCTCAGCACAAGCTGCAGAGTGCAGACAGCCTGACCCCGTAACCCAGGCAAGATGCCCCTCTGAAACTCTTCTGTTGTTCGCTAACACAGAGTCCCAGAGCATTAGGGGTTGGAAGGGAACTCAAAAGACCACCCAGCCTCATCCCCCTGCCACAGCAGGATCCCCTAGATCCAGTCATTAGGGGTTGGAAGGGACATTGAAAGATCACCCAGTCCAGTCCCCCTGCCACAGCAGGATCTCCCAGATGCAGTCATCAGGGAATGGAAAAGACCTTGAAAGATCATCCAGTCCAATCCCCCTCCAGAGAAGGAGGCTCCACAACAAACCCCCTGGGCAGCCCCTGCCAGGGCTCTGGCACCTCTCACGGGGTCCTTCTCACACTGATGTGGAGCCTCCTCTGTTCCAGCTCACACTCATTGCCCCTCGTCCTATGACTGGGTGCCCCTGAGCAGAGCCTGGCTCCATCCCCCTGACACCCACCCTTCACATATTTATAAGGTCTTGGGGTTTTTATTCCAGTTGCTGACTCAGGCTGCTCCTCCTTAGTGAGCAACAACTGCCCAGTTGCTCACTCAGAGAAACCACAGGATCTCACCAAGAAGCAGTGTGCTGGAGCCCTCCAGAGAAGAGCTCACACAGCCTGGGAAGGTTAACTCTGGTGGGCAGGGCAGAACAGAACCGAACCCCCATACAGTGAGCCACGGGCACGTCCGAACCAACACCGGGGCTGTTCCAGTAGCCATTCAACAAGGAAAAGCTCGTTCCCAGGTTCCTCTGACACGACTGATGTTTGAGATTCCAACGGAAAAAAATGCTATCAACCAACCAACGCTCTGACTTTCTACCAAATGAGGTGGTTTTCACAGGTTAGAGTGGAAAACAGCCACTTGGCCACGAAGGGAACTGGCACCCAACAGAAAGCGAGTGTTGACACTTGGCAGCAGGACAAGCCCAGGTCTGACATGCTCACAGCTCTGCAGCTCTCCCCAGTTGGCTACTGGACAGTTAGGACACCCACAGGACACCACCCTGCAGAGACGGGACCAGGCAGCGCCCTGCCCCAGCTCCACAGGGGCTGGTCCGGATGAGGACTTCAGGGACTAAAAGAAATGACACCTGGACCTGAGGTGACAGTCTTGTTGCTGCCTTCACCAAAGCAAGTCTGGGAGCAGACAATACCTCCCCACCTCAACATCCTCCGACTTCTTGCCAGGTCCACACTCAGAAATGCTGGTCAGGGTTACTCCTTCCCTCTGTCCTAAAGAACAGGGGCCTCGCGTGGTGCTAGGGAGGGACCTAGCGGTGCAGGCTGCCCAGGGAAGCCAGGGGTGCCCAGGGGGAGCCACCATACCTGGTGGGGTTCAAGCAACACGTAGATGTGGCACTAGGGGACAGGGTTTAGTGGGCAGGGTGGGGCCAGGGTGATGGTTGGATCTGATGATCTTGGAGGTTTTCCATGCACCAGAGGTACGCCTGCACTGAGGGAGAAACTGCTGTCTGTTTCACCAGGCAGGACTGCGGGATAATCAGTGCCAGTCCCCATTCTGCATCCAACCTTCTGAAATCCTGCCTTCAGAAGGATGGAGCCACTTAAGAACCTTCTGACCTAGCCGATCATCCCTTCCCTTCTCCTCCCTCAGCTGGCCTGGGGTCCAAACCCAGTTCAATTGCAGTAACTAAGACCGAGCTGCCTGTGCTCCACACACACCTTAGAGCATCCTAAAGGGAATAAAACCGGAGCACTTGCGCTGAAAGCTCCTGCCCCTTCAGCACAAGGGGGGCCTGGCCCTGCTCTTCCCTTTCCTGTGCTGCAGCTCCAACACCCGGGCTGAGCCAGAGCGTCTCACAGCCTCCAGTGCCACCCAAGGAGGACGCACACAGAACAAGGTCTGGTTGAGCGGAACAGCTCACACAAGGTGCTGGCGCCAACACAGTCAGGGAACAAATCAAACGCCTGAGAGAAGTCACCACTTCAGCCAGGAGGTTAAAAGAAAACCCAGGACTCAGAAGCACCCAAACTCCTCCAATGGGGGAGATTCACCGCTCTCCTGCAGCTAAGTCTGAGCAGAACCAACAAACCACAAGCAGAGCCTCCACTGCTGACTGCAGTAGTTCTGTCGTGTGCAGCTGTACGAGAATTCTCGTGTCATTTCACAGCACTCGTGGTGCCAGCAGGGCTGGAAGGCTGCAGCCCCGCGACAACGCTCCAGTTGCACAAGCACAGTTATGGAAGGCACACGTGGAATGCGGGTGGTGGGCAGGCGCTGCGGCGGGCTGAGCGAGGCTGCCCGGCTCACACAAACACCTACCGCCTTCTGCCTGGCTGGGTAAGGCAGGCGCGGACCCTTCCCAAAACGTTCTCCACTCAGAACACAACTCTAATTTGCCTGTTGGCAAAACAGCCGCCAGCTTTAAAACACCAAACACAGTCACAGCTTAGAAACTTGGGAAAGTGGAGCCAACGTCAACAGCCAAAAGAGGCACCGCTCCTGCTTGGCAACACTTGAGCTCTCAGGAGTTCTCCAGAACCCCTTATGCCACTGCTCACGGGATGGTGGCTCTGCTGCAGTGGTTTGAAATGCAGCTGTGCCAGGGTCAACTGTATCAGTGCCACAAGCTGGACTGTAAACATCCTGGGCTGTCAGTAAGACGCTTCGCCTTTGAAGCAGGTCTCCGAGCCTGTCCTGAGCGCGTCAGCTGCGCTGCGCAAGCCTGTCCTAAGCGTAAGCTGCACTCACAGCTCTGCCACACTAACCTGCCTGTGTTGATGCAGAAAACTACTGCATCACCAGCCTGTCACCCTTGAAGAGAAGAAACTTGGCAGTGCCGAGGGCACCCGGATGCAGGAGATGCTGAACTTCTCAAAGGTCTCCGTGAAAGGCCCTGTTCTGGGAGGCAGCGAACTTCCAAGCGCTGCAGCACAGGAGCACCAAGGAGAAGTCCGCACCCAGCAGACAGCTCCCCAAAGCAAAGGTCAAGGCCTCAGAATCAAGTTTTGCCCCGTGTCCTTCCCACAGAGGAAGGTTCAAACTTGGCTCCTTCAGGACACATGCTGGGAGCCTTGCCCTTAAAACGGAGTGCACTGCGGCAAACAGAACTGAGGGCAAGCATTCTGAACTTGAGGAACCATGAGTCCTGCTAGAAATACAACCTGCTGGATGCAGACAGCCTGCTGCGCCCGGAACAAGGCTGCCCCGCAGTTCCCAGTAAACCTCTGTGTGATGGAAGAGAAACATCAGTAGGAACTCTGTGACCATCTCCCCAGACGTGCTGGACAGAAGGCAGGAGACAGATTCATTCTCCCCATTTCTCTTCCAGTTGTGGAAATGGAGGGAGGAATCTTTGGTCGTTTAAGCTTGGCAGCAGCTGAAGACAACCAACCCCTGCAGCCACCACTGTGCAGCTGTGCTGCCAGCTCCCTCGGAGCTGAGCACCAGCTCAGAGGGCAGGTGTGGACAAGATGACTTCCAGAAGTCCCTCCCAACTCAGCCGGGCCAGCAGCTGCCATGTTTATTCCATGGTTCAGTGTCCCACAACACGTGCTGGGCACAGGGACTCCCCACCTAAGAGGGGAAAAGTGACCCTGGCTTCTGCATCCATTTCCCTTGCTGTCCCAGTAAGAGCTGCTGCGGACCTGAGAGGCTGAAGAGGCAGCCTGACCTCCCCTCTCCTGCTCTTTTCATGTGCAAAACTTCCTCCCATTCCTTCTCATCTTGGAAGGGCCCTTCTCCTTCCCTCCCGGCACACATCCCCTCTTAGCATTCCTGCTGGAGCAAAGAGCCCGACCTCAGCTCCCACAAGGAGGCTGCTCCCTCGCCAGGGCCCAACCATCGGCGAAACATATGGGAACTATTTTTGCAGGCTGTTGGGAGCAGCACAGCCAAACGGCTCTGCCGGATGCAGCCCTACTTGAGATGCGAGTGTGGCTCTCCGGGATTTCTGCAGGTTTTAACACTTTGCGTGTGAAAATCTCTCTGTCTAAACATCCTGCAAAGTGATGACTCAGCTACCAACCTCCCAGGGTGGCACAATGGGCTCACAGCCTGAGGCAGTTTTTACAAGTCTCAGAAAACACCCTCGGTGTTCAGAGTGAAACCCTGCAACTGCTGCAGGAACTTCCCGCATGAGAAGCGCTTCGGGGAGGAAGTCCAGAGCCGACAACTCCAGCGGCGTTCTTCACTCAGAACCACTTCTTCTCTAACCGTCCCAGTTTCCTAGCTGGGACGGGAAGTGAGGCACTTCCTCACCTGCAGACAACAGGTACAGCCGCTCGCCAGCCCACAGGGATAAAAGCCAACGCCGAGACACAAGGCAGCGGGCAGCAAGCTGGAGATCAGCAAGCTGTAAAGTCACGGGCACCGGCAGCGTCAGCCGACCGGCGGGAGCCTGCCGTCATCCCACACGGCAAGTCCCGACAGGAACGCCTCCTGCCACACGTGTTCCTGCCCTCCTACCCAACGGCCTGCTTTGTTCCTGCCAGCAACGTCCTCCACCGAGACCAGATCACCGTCAGCATCTGGCTACGGACAGCGCTGGAGAAACAGCCGTGCGGGGGGGTTGTCCCCGTGACACCCTTCAGCTGTAGGATCTTCTGCAACAGCTGCTCCTGCCTCCAGTGCGGCCAACAGGGGCTTCCTGGGAACACCGAGGGGCCCGCCTACCCTTCCTCATCTCGTACCAGCTTTTCTCCCGTAAGCAGACGTGCGTCGCTGCCGAGGGAGAGCGGAGCAGGCCGCATACCTGCGCCTTTCATCGGGCTCCCTCTTCCCTCCGCACGTTACGGTTCGTTTTAGCGAGAGCGCAGTTCTCTCAGATCCCAGCGCACACTTCCGTGCGGAGCTGCTGCCGGAGGTTCTGCCTCACACACAAGCCCAATTACCCAGCCAGTGGCTCAGCCCAGCGCCTCCACCAGCTGGTCTTCTGCGGTGGCTGGGCCGAGCCCAGGGCACTCCTGCCACGCTGCTCCCTGCATTCAGCCTCCACGTTCCTGCACGGGTGGGTGGGCCTCTGGATGCAGATTAAAGCCAAGGTGCTCTGTTTACTGAGCTTTCAAATATCAACACGTTGAAAGGGAGTAGGAGCTCCGAAGAGAGATCAAAGCGAGCAGGCGGCAACCGCCAATTAACATAAAGAGAGGCTGAAATCCCAACGCACAGACGGCAAAACTCACTCGCCTCTTCCCCAGGGCCAGTAATTTTGACTGCTAGAGGAGTCAAGCCGCTAAAAATCTCCTCTTCACCTCTATGTAGGGCACCACAGCACCTCGTGTCACCCGAATGACTCTCCGGATGAATTCTGCAGGGCCGGGCTAACGCTGCCCTATTGCCCAGGGCCGGCAGCGGCTGAAGGGCGAGGGGCTACACCCTCTGCACGAGGGCAGGAAAAAGCCCGACAGAGCCGCTCCTTAACTCGGCCTTCGTCAAAGCTAATCCTGCCCCGCTTCCTTCTCATTACACTGGGCAGGACCTGCGCTGACAAACGAGCAGTTCACAAATGGGAGGTGCGTGACCTCCTTTTATTCCAGCAATTACTGCTCCAGCAAAGGGAGCACCTGGTTTTCCCGGGAAAGCACCGACAGCAGCGCCCGGAACGCTAGCAAAGCCCCTCCACGAGGGGAAAGGACGGCGGGGCAGCCCAACCGCAGCCCCGTGGAACAGATGCCCAGCCGTGCTCACAGCCCTGCCGCTGCACACGGGCTGCCGTTAGCCCACCAGGCACCGGGTCACCCGGACTCACGGCCCAGACGGCAGCGCTGCCCATGACCGGGGGCACCGCACGGGCACCGACGACTGCACCAACAGCCGCCGCGCCCCAGGCTCGGCTCGCAGTACAGCACCTCCGGCCCGCAGCACACAGGGTCTCACGGCGAGGGGCTACCCGGAGCTCTCGGCTCCGGTTTCTCAGCAGCCGGCACGACCGCAGGACAGCGGCCACAGAGCGCGGCCCCAGGACTTCTGTCCCGGGAAAGCCCGGCTCTGCCCGGGGGCAGCTCCGCTCCGAACCCGCACGTCCGGGCCAGGCAGCCAACGCGCAGCCCCGGCTGCCCCGTAGGAACCCCCCGAGGAAGAAGCCCCCGAGCACTCCCACCCCTCCCCGGGACACAAAACCGAGAGCGGAGGGGTCTCGTTGCCTCCCCCGGCTGCCGCCCAGCCAGTCCCGGCCGGGGCAGGGGGAGCGGGTCCCGCGCCCCGCACTCACCTCCGCCCACAAGTCGTCCATGGTGCCCNCCGTGGCAGGGTGCGGGCTCTACCAGCGCACCGCGCTGCCGGCGGCTCCAGCGGTCCGTCGCCGCTCCGGGCAGGGAACAAGGCTCCGGGGCCCCGCACGCACCCCGCAGTCAGAGGAATGCCAGACCTTGAGGGAGCGTGTGTTAGGAACGTGAGCCCCTGGCTCCGCAGGGCCGAAGAGCAGGGTAGCAGCCATCCAGGCAGGGAGCGCAGCAGTGGGGCTCGGGGTGCTCCGGGCCTGGGGACAGCACCTGGAGCACCAGACGCGTGAACAGGGGCAGGGGTCAGCCGCCCTGGAACCAGCAGTCGCCCCCACTGCACAGCTGGCTCTGACGAGGGGCTGGGGTGCGTGTGGTGTGGAGCAACTGCAGCCCCACGACAAAACCTTCCTCCTTCGTCTTTGGTGACAGAAACACAAAGCGGATCTGAAAGAACAGGACCAGGGCCAAGAAGTCCAGCCGTAGGGTGTGGAGTGCCCAGGGTGGGGTTCTGCTGGGCTGGGCATCCAGTCAAACTGTGGTGCCACCCACTGTGGAGCTGGGACACACCAGCACAAGGGGGCTTTCTGTCAGACGGGTACCTGTCAGAGAGCTGGGGTTGCCGGTTGCCCACCCTGCTGCTTCTGGCAGCAGAACAGCCCCATTTCCCACCTTGCTGGGAGCTCAGGGTCTCCCCGCTGGGCCCCAGACCAGCCAGGAGACAGTCCGCAGGACACCCTACAGCTTCCTAGGGGCTGCCAGGCAGGAGTCACTTCTCTGGGCAGTGCCCCCTTCCCCAGGCTCTGTGCCCGTGTAGATGGTTCAAGCCTTCCTGCTGCTGCTTTGAAACTTGAGGTTTGCCCCGGATTTCATCAGAATTGGCCTGTTTACACAGCCCCATCTCACAGGGCCGTTAGTTGGCCCAGGGAGTTGCTCCGGTGCAGATCACACAGCGATGCAGAAGCCCTGTCGCCCTTCCAAACGTTGATGCTTCCCAAGTTACTCCACAGGAACAGGGCTCTTCCCCACAATGCCAGAGCCAGAAGGCTTCTGCAGCCACACAAGCCCTGATGTGGGGAGGGCCGAGTCGGACTGGGGGTGGTGGTGAAGTCCTTTTGCCTTCTGATCGAGTGCTGTGGGGATGTGACGGGCGCATCTGGCTCCTGTCCTGCCCTTGCCCAGGTCTCCAAAGTCCGGCGCAGGAGCACACTCTCCACTGAAAGCAGCCTGCATTCTCCCAACAGAGCACCTCGCTAAATTAGGGGCAACCATCACCCATAGAACAGGACCAGACTTACACAGCCTAAAAATACCGTGCAGAGAGGACGTGTGCTCCCTCTGTTCCCTCTGGCACCGACAGCCTGCACAGCACTGGGAAGCTCGTACGCCTTCCCATAGCATTTATAACAGCTGCAAAGAAGCTCGAGCAGGAGAGGTCTTGGGAGAGGGATTTGGGGAGTGGAGGGGAAGGCAGAGCGAGGCTTGTCGGGTTGCCCCAAGCTTCATCCTTCTTCTCTCTTTCTTTGTCTTGCGTCAGCCCCGCTCACAGCTCGGACGGGCCGGCATCTGCGTTTCGCAGAGAGGGGGGTTGGAACGCGGCGTTTCCTCTTCCCGCTCCTGGAGCGACCCCGAACGAACCTCTCACTCACTTCATGCGATCGTTCGGAGGTTGGAAAGCCCCGCAGATGGGCTGTGCGGAGCTCCAGGCATCCCTGAACATCCGGGGGTGGCTCGGCGCTGCGCAGCTCCGGTTCTCTTGGCCTTGGTGGCAAGTCCTCCCCTGGCCCTGCGCTGAAGGCAGCAGCTGCCTTTGGGAGCTGCTCTCATGGCTGCCGGCTCAGCTTTCAGCCCAGGCGAGGAGACCAGAACGGACTGGAGGCTCCGCTCCACCTCCCCAGTGAGAAACCTCCTGGCTGGCCACACACGTTATCGACTCTTGCCTGCATGGTTGGTGGCCAGCTCACAGAGACCTGTCCCTGGGCTAGCAGGGACCTGTCGCCGGGCTCTCTGGCCTGTGCTGGATCTGCTTTACCCTCAGCCAGTCTGCTAGACCATGAATATTCCTCACATGAAGTTGCCTGGGTCACCCAGCATCTTCACCCCACTTCTCTGACCTCTCTTCCCTAGAATCATAGAATCATTAGGAAGCGCAATCATCATCGCTGGAGTCAGGGGTTCAGCTTTTGCTTTTATGACACGACAGCTTTGCCCCTGCATTGCCCCTGCAGGAGCCTCTCTTTCCTTACTGGCTGCCCTGAAGGAGGTTCTCTGCCTTCCCCCGGCACTTCTGTCAGACAAGGGGGTTGGTTTAAGCCCAAGAATTGCAGGACCTGCTCAGCTAATCCCATCTCAGTGCTTGAGAGGGGTCTACACTGGAGTCTTCACCTGCGGAGAGAACGGAAGGAGCTCTCAGCTGAAGGAGGTGGCAAGGTTCACCGCTCGCAGCTCAAGGTCTCATTTCATCCCCAGCTACCTCCAACATTCAAATGCTCCCCTTCGGGGTCTCGTCCCTGGCAGGGGTCACTGTCACAGGGGCTCTCCGTGCCACCTGCATCTCTGATGAAAACCCCTCTTTTTCAGAATTGCTCCGAGGAGGACTTTAACCACCACCTGCGTTTGTTCTCCAGGGCTGCTTCTGCCCTTGCGAGCTCCAGCCAGGCTTCAGCTGAGAAGCCCCAGCAGACAAGGTTGACCAACAAGATGTGAGGGATCAAGGACGAGGCTCTGCTGGCGAAGAAACGTTGCTGCAGCGGGTGACGGCGCAGGCCGGCTGCGAGCACCCGGCACCATCTGCCACCACGTGGGACGCGAAGGTCACAGCGAAAGAAGAGATGGCTCCTGCCCAAACTGCTCGGACCTGGCAGAGTGCAAACCCGGATTCCGTGTGTTCTTGTCCGTCGTGACTCCCTCCCAGGCCTGTGCTCGCGTTTCAGAGCCGGTTCCAGGTCACGGTCTCGGCATTCAGCACAACTGATGGACCCCCTTCCAACACAGATACAGCAGCAGGGCTTGGCAGCCTCCCCCTGCTCGGAGCTGCTGCGGGAAGGCGGCTCTCCTCAAGCACTGAGCCTGCAGCCGGGGCTCTGAGCAGCAGCTGTGAGCTGCGTGAGGCGAGAGCGGCTGCAGCGCTGGGTGCTGTGTCCTGCCAGGTTGAGCCTGGCCCCTCGGCTTGACAGGCAGTGGCCCAAGTGAATTGTGCAGCCTCCCAGATGGACTTCAGCTCCTCCAGGAGCAATAAATAAATAAGAAGCGAGGAGCCGGCAGATTTTTATGGCAGCTACTGTGACGTGAAGTCATTTCAACATTTGATGCAGACAGCCTCCCAACAGGAACAAAGGAAAAAGCTGGGAGACATTTTCTTGGCTCCTTCAGCCTCCCTCCCACTCCCAGCAGCTTCTTCCCTCACGCTGACCTCCTCACACCCTAATTCCCCCGGCTGTGGTCTAAGTGCTGGTGCTGCAGCACAGGGACACCCACCCTTCCCTTGCAACCAGCAGTGCCCTGGGAGGAGAAATCTCGTGTGAAAGGGCGGCTAACCCCAGCCAGGGCCAGTCTCCAGCCGCAGCGTCTCTGCGGCCAGCACACGGACCCAAAGGGCTGCCTTCTCGCTCCTGCTGTTGGGGGGTTCAAACCCTGCCATGCGCCATCCCCACCCCTGATCTCCCCTCAGCTGTGCTCAGCCGACCCCAGCACTGGCGCCTGGCACCTCGGCAGGGAGCTTCCAGATCGCTCCCATTCCTCATGCTGTGGCCGGTGTTGGGGAGAAGACCTGGAGCCGCCAAAGCAGGGGCTCCAGAAACACTGGGACCAGCCGACGGGTGACCTGGAACGCTGGATTAAAGCTCCTCTGAAAGAAGCTCCTGCAGGGCTCTCAGGGCAGACAAAGGGTCCCCAGCGTGATGTGTTCCGGCTTTGCTGGCTCTTGGAGTGCAGCCACGGTGCCTCCACAAGTCAGAGCAGCAAATCGAAGGGGAAACTGATCCAAAGTCAGGGTTTGTTTCAGTTTTGCTTTTCTTTCAGTTGTCTTAGGAGAGCTGGACAGCAAACAGCCCCAGTTCTGATCAGTTCCCCGAGCAGGGGCCACTAAAACCCTGCAGCAGAGAGGGATGAAAAGGTGGAGGGTGCCTCCGGTACCTCACAGCAAGGTTGCCCTTCACATGCTGAGCCTTTATCAGCATGAGGGCTCATTCAGGCTGCCCGGCAGAGCTCTTCTGGTGCCAGATTCTCTCCACGTATCTGCCGTGGTAAGAAATGCTCGTCCCTCGTACCCCGAGTTTCCTTCCAGCATTTAAAGTGGAGAAATCCCATCAGAGCTCAGGACACAAAAGGATACATCTCAAAGCAGGTAGAATTTTCCACCCACTCTTGGATGACTGAAATGACAACCCTTCTCTGTGTTTGCGAGAGCTCAGGGCACTGCCAGCCTGCACCTTGTAGAGGGGGATGTCCTGCAGAGGTGTCATGTCCAGAGCAGCCCGGAGCTGTAACTGGGTCACTATCCCCTTCCAGAACCACATTTACAACAAGTTGGCCTGGAATCCTCTCAAAACGTCTTTGCTGTTGCATTGGTCAGGCACTGGACTGGGCTGCCCGGGGTGGTGGTTGAGTCCCCATCCCTGGATGAGTTTAAAAGTTGCTCAGATGTGGTGCTGGGGGATCTGGTTTAAGGGTGACCTCGTAGAGCGGGGCTGGTGGTTGGACTCATTGATCCAGGGGTCTTTCCCAACCTGACTGATTCTGGGTCCAAATGTACTGACTGACAGATTTGGGTCCAAATGTCCTTGGTTGGCTTCAGTGTCTCATTTGTGCATCATTTTAGAGCGAGGTCCGGTCTCAGCTGAACAAGAACTGGAGAGGTTTTCTTGGTTGCTGAGGATGAACAACTGCTCCTTCGGCACAAACAAAGCGTGAGCTCCTTGCTCACGTCAGCTGTTGTCTCAGAATAGAATCAAAGGCTGCTAGCAGGGAGCTTGTGTCCCTGTTTACAAGGAGGAAACCCTTTGTTTTGTGTGCGCAGATAGCAAGCCCTTCACCCCGGGACGCTAGAGGAGGCTGGGCAAGTTAACTAACAAGCATCACTGCCCTCCTGGGGTGTGTGTGGTGTCGGCCAGCCCGCTGCTGCTGCTCTCCGCGTGCGTGTGGCTCCCGTGCCTACCTGCGACTATTGGCAGCGGCCAGACGCGGTGGTTGTGTTCCGTTCCAGGCTCACTGTAGAGTGCAGGAGACCATCTCTTCTGTTTCCTCAGGTTCTTACCCCAGCTGCTTCGCCGCTCCCCTAGCACCCATAACCCTGTAAGCAGCGACTACTCTTTTGTTGTCCAATGAATCACAGGATCCGCACAGGATGCAGCAGCAAGCTGCAAACGGAGGAGAGAGAACCCTTCTGTTGGCACAGCCCCTAGCACTCGAGTCTCAGGCACCACAGCAACACAGGGATGTTCCAACGACACGAGGCCCCTGATTCCAATGGCCTTTCCAAGGGAAATAACTTTCATTTGGGCCTTTGCAAACTCTCTCCCCCGATAGCTGGTGGCTGTGGGGATCCCCGAAGCCAGTGCCCTTGCCACCAGAACCTCGCGCAGGTCTGCGCAGCTGCTGCATGTTGGGAGAGCTCCAGACACAGTGGAACACAGGCACTAGTGGCTCTTGTTTCCTCATTCCACAACTGGAATGACTTTGTGTCTGTGTGTGGCCAGAGGTTTGAACACGAGGCGGTGGGTCCGTGGCTCTACCCTTCTGTCAGTCACTCTTTCCATTAGGAAACTAGTGAATCTTTGCAAGAGGTTGTTCACTCAGAACAGTCCAAAGCCTCTGAAAACCCTGCAGCACAGCTAATCCTTTCTTCTGCATCTAGCTCAGGTCCTCCTCTACCCTAAAAACCTTCAGCAGCAAGTGGGAACCTATGGAGCGGGGAGGCTGAGCCCAGCGTCTCTGTGTGGAAATCCCAGCAGAACGGAGTTAGGTGCTGGGAAATGATCTGCAGCGGAGCCTGGCAGCACAGCCTGCTGGCATCTGCAGGGTCACCAGAACAGTGGTCAAGCTCCTCTCAGTTGGTTACCCGAGTAAAAAAGGTAGGAAATGAATCACAGGATCACAGGACATCAGGGATTGGAAGGGACCTCGAAGATCATCCAGTCCAATCCCCCCACCCCAGCAGGATCCCCAGATCCAGTTGCACAGGAACATGGCTAGAGGGGTTTGAAACCTCTTCAGAGAAGGAGACTCCACAGCCCCCTGGGCAGCCCCTGCCAGGGCTCTGGCACCCTCACTGGGAACAAGGTCCTTCTCACACTGATGTGGAACCTCCTCTGCTCCAGCTCACACCCACTGCCCCTTGTCCTGTCACTGGGTGCCCCTGAGCAGAGCCTGGCTCCATCCTCCTCACACCCACCCTTCACAAATTGAACAACATCCATGGGGTCACCCCTCACTCACCTTGTTTCCCAGCTCAAGAGCCCCAGCTCCCTCAGCCTCTCTTCATCAGGGAGATGCTACCCTCATCCCCTCTGTGGCCCTTGCTCTGTGCACAGGTGGAGCCCCGCAGCCACTCAGCTGGCAGCAGCCTTGGCCATGGCTGGAAGACCCCCAAAAGGCTGCTCTAGACTTTATTTGCTGGTGACAGCAGATCTGAGGGATGTTTTGTCCTGACTGAAGACAAAACCTCCTGGTTTAATTCAGAGTAGCCTCTGCTGCTGACTGACCTAAATAAACCCCACTGCTTGAAAGGGACAAGTAGTTCAGCTCTGTAGGTTCATTTCGTAAATAAACCTTTGTCTAGAAGTGTTGGGTGAAGGTTTCCAGAAAAAAAAGGTTAATCCCTTCTTGAGGAAAAGGCCAACATAGAGAAAATAGCTCAGAGAAAACAAAGCCGAGTGCTAAGAACAACAAGGGCTAAATTAGGGCTGGTTTTGCCTTTCCTGTTGATAATGGCATCCTCAGAGGATACTGACTCACTTGATGACTGAAGAGTTTGTGGTTTGGGACCCATCCCGAGCCAATAACCCTAGAACCAGGGAAGCTCTTCCCTTCTCTTTATGCAAGGAGGCTCCTGCTCCAGCTGCCTTTTGCTGCAGCAGAGAGAAGCCTGGCAGTGAACTCTCGGTCGGGGTCCTGAGAGGGAGCAGGTTATCATGTCACGGGGTTATCCAGCTACCAAGGAGATGCCGCAATGGGGAACAATCACAGCTTCAGCAGCCTTTGAGCACCCCCTTCACACCCACTCAGGCCAAGGGTTGGTTTGCAAGTCATCGCTTCTCCCTGCCCCTGCATGGAGGGATTTGTCGGCTTTGGGCACAGAAAGACCTCACCTGTGGGCCGAGGAGCCGAGCTGAGGAGCCAGCCAGGGCAATCTGCTTGCAGGGATCCACAGACTCACTCTCTGATGGACCCTCCTGCCACCTCTCTGCGTGCAGAGCTGACACCCCGCCACCGGTTTGCTGCTGTTCCCAGGAAGAGACAGATGGAAGGACTGAGTGTCCCAGGCTCAGAGCTGTGTTCACACCGATCGGTTTAGCCTGACTGGAAATTCAACCCTCTCTCCCGTGCAGGTGGCAGGATCCCTGCTGCAGAAGGCGCCTGCCTGTAGGGAAAGGGAAACCTTGTACTGACAGTCACCTTCTCGTGCCTGATGCTCACTGGGACCTTCTAGCAGCCACGGCCGTTGCGCAGCCTCCACTGGGTGATCCTGGCACTGTGGGAGGGAGGTAGTGCTCATCTGGCATCATTTGCTGCCACCTGCACTGACCCTGTGGCCTGTGGGATGTGGAACAAAGGGAAGGATCCTCCTTGTCAGAGCAAGTCACTCAGAACTGATAATGATCAGACAAGGGGCAGCAGGTGTGAGCTGGAACAGAGGAGGTTCCACATCAGTGTGAGAAGGACCTTCTTCCCAGTGAGAGTGCCAGAGCCCTGGGAGGGGCTGCCCAGGGGAGTTGTGGAGTCTCCTTCTCTGGAGATGCTTCAAACCCACCTGGGCTATTCCTGTGCAACTGGATCTAGGGAATCCTGCTGTGGCAGGGGGACTGGACTGGCCTGCATGCTCTTCGAGGTCCTTTCCAATCCCTAATGTTCTGGAATTCTGCGACCTGTCCTTTCATTTCCTAGCATGCAGCTCTACCTCAGCCAGACAGCCCTCTGGCTCCAGAGTCATTACCATCCACACAGAGCAAAGCTCAAGATGCACTTTTAATTGACAGTTAATCATCCTTCATAGTCCGAGCAATTTTAAAAGGGCCCAAGCTGAAGACACTTAAAAAACCCACGAGTGTCCACGTGTAGCTGTAAAAGGCTGAAGCAGCCTGAAAGCCTGAGCAGGGAAGAGATGCCCTCGAGACACTGACAAGCTGGGAACCTGAAGCAGCACCGGCAGGGTTTTCTTGTTCCTCCCATGTTCACCTCTGCCTGTCACTGCTGCTCACAGGTACCTTTGGTTTCCAAACTGTTCTGCTAGGGTGGGCTGTGGGCACTGCCAGGAGCCCGGGCTGAGGTGGGGAGTCCTGTGCCACACGGCAGCAGGCAGGCAGGGCAGCAGCTCACCGCCACACAGGGCTAAGCCTGTGCTTAAGCCTGCGCTGAACTGGGTCGAGCGGCAGTAATCCTGCCCGCAGGGGCCCTTAGAGCACCGGCTGCTTCAGCCGTTCGACCCGGGATACCGAGGGGGCCCGTGAGCAACTGGAGCTGTTCCCTGTCGAATCCTTGCTGCTGTGACCGTCTGCAGAAGAGACCCCCTTGCTGCTTGCTGAACACGCCCAGCACCAGCTGTCCCCAAGTGGAAGTTACCCCCAGTCTTACTAGAGATGTGCCGGGACAAACTGCATCCGGATGGGCTGAGCAGCCCTGCGCAAGGAAGCAGCCCTGGCTGCAGCAGGGCGCCTGCTGCTCCAGCCTCACTCCACAACTGCCTGTTGTGCCAACTGCTTCATTGACAGGGCACGTTTCTCACCCCTCTCACCTGTGGCTAAGCCGTCCCAGTCCCTGTGCTGCAGCTCCAAGCCCCTGGAGAAGGTTTTGTGCCACATCCTGGGGTCCCGTGAGTGTCCTGGTGCTCTCTGAGCAATGTGAGCTGCTGCCTGAGCTGCACTGCTGGTCCAGCGAGGTTGCCCAGTTGTTCAGTCAGAGCACGGATTCCGTGTCAGGCTTCCCAGTTCACACCCATCCCATGAGGCTTCTAACGAAGAGGTCTCTACTGCTTTACAAATGCCAGTCAAAGCGGTTTTTGCTTTGGGTTTGGGGGAAAGGAGGTTGTCTTCTGAGCGTCCTTGGATGACCCAGACTCCCCAACGGATGGCAGGATCAGGACACTCCCAGCGACCACGTCTTCCTTCACAGTCCTCCCCCAGCATCTCTTGTCCGAACAACATCAGCTCCGCTCTCGAAGTTTTCTCCTTCCTCCTCGCGCTGCTCCTAAGACACTCACAAAGGCAGAATTGATTTTCCAAAGGACAGTGCCAGCAGGAAACCAAGCGGAGACCCAAGCGTTTTCTGGAGAAGCAGGCTGACAGAGAGAACATTGTCTTCATCTTGTACATGTTCGTTGTCCAACTGCGTCGAGCCCAGATTTAGTCTCGTCTGTTGCTCTGCCTCCAGGCTGGAGATGCTGGCAGAGCGGCACCAGCGCTTGCACCAACAGCAGGTCTGGGCCATCACCCGCGGCTGGTCTCTCTGCTCACCGTGAGCAACGTTGTGACCCCCCCCCAATCACGGCTCAAACCTGCTTATTTTTCACAGGAGAAACACAAATCAGCAAATGCTCTCCTGGTTCAGCTGCAGGGTCTGCGGCAGGGTTAGCGTTCAGCTCCTGAGATCTTGCAAAGGAAGTGTTTGTGAAGGGTTTTCGCTTGGCAAGGCCCAGTCTGGCTACTAAATACAGTCTGTGGCTTTGCAGGGCAGCCTGATGCGAAGGAGCAGTGCCGACTGCTCCTGACAGCAGCACAAAGCACCCTGCAGCTTCGGAAGCTGCTGGCATTTCTTTAGAGAGCTCTGCTTCGTCTGGAACATCACCCTCAACAGGGAGGGCAATGAGAGAGAGAGAGAGGGGTCTGCAGACATCACTGTCAGAGGGGAGGGCAACGAGAGAGAGAGGGGTCTGCAGACATCACTGTCAGGGGGGAGGGCAACGAGAGAGAGGTCTGCAGACATCACAGTCAGCAGGGAGGGCAACGAGGCTAGTGATGCTGTAAAGTATAGACCAGGCTGTCTCGCTGACGCTTTCCCCTGATGACAAATCCCTCCAGTTAAAGGAGCCATAAAAGTAAAAGGAGTAAAGAGGGTCCCATTTATTAAAGATCCAAACCGAGATGGGGAAAAGCTTCGCTGTCTAGAGCAGCTGCCAGACTAACGTCGCGGAAGTTGGGGGTCCTGTGACACGTCTGAGGACAGTGCCCCGAGGCTGGGGCAGAACATGCTCAGCTCTTCGCCCCACACAGATAAACCCTCAGGTTTTCATTACAGAGCCAATGTTTTTCATTTCTACGGGATTTGTTTTGGTGGTTATTAAGGTCAATGAAGCTGAGCCTTGACTCCAGGGAAGAGGACAGGAGATGCAGCAAACAAGCTGTTATTGATTTGGCTCAGGGACCACGAAGTACCCAACAGCCCCTTCCCAGAGCAGCTATTGACTGCTTGTGCTCACTGCTGGCTGACAGCGAGCGCGACCCGTGTCCTTCCTGTCTGTGACACAGACCCGACCCTGCTGGCTAGAACAAGCACTCTTGTGATGCTTGGGAACCTCGCGGTGTGCAGAGGAGACCAATTCATCCAAGGTAAAGACTTCTGCACAGAACTACAACAGTGAGGAGCCACAAGGGAAGAGGAAGAGCTGCCCCTGCTGTGTGACTGCAAGCCTTTCCTGCCCACTGGCTACAGCCAGCCACCTCCTCACTTACCTGTGAGTTCTGCCTGTGCCACGGGCACTGCTGCTTCAGACAGAATCACAGCATCACTCTGGGTGGAAAAGGCCCCCCAGGATCAGCGAGTCCAACCATCAGCCCCACTCTGTAAGGTCACCCCTAAACCAGATCCTCCAACACCTCATCCAAATGATCTTTAAACACCTCTAGAGACCGGGACTCAACCCTCACCCTGAGCAGCCCATCCCAGTTCCTGACCACTCCCTCCAGGAAGAATCTCTTCCTGATGGCCAGTCTGACCCTCCTCTGGTGGAGCCTGAAGCCCTTCCCTCTGCTTCTGTTGATAATGACCTGTGAGCAGAGCCCAGCACCAACATCTCTGTAGCATCCTTTCAGATAGTTGTAGAGAGCCATGAGGTCTCTCCTCAGCCTCCTCTCCCTCAAATTCAACAACCCCAACTCTCTCCATCTCTCCCCATCAGGTTTGTTCTCCCAAGCATTGGTGAGAGCAGGGAATCTCCTACAGTGATGGGACCCCTCACACACACACTTGGATGAAGGCAAATGCCGGCGTGTTGTACAAGCTGGGATTAAAACAGCCCCCTTCAAGGGTTCTGCTCACAGGATTAGGACCTCGTAAGGAGCTTTATCAGAAATCCTTTGGACAAAGCGTGTTCTTGCAGCCTCCACTAGCGCAGTGGTGGGATGGATCTGGCTCTGCCTTCAGCCCAGAGTGAAGTGCCGGTGGAAACGAGGGAGCCGAGAGAGCCAGCAGCTCGGTGGCACAGGCAGCTCGTCTGCTGTGTGGGGTGAAGAAGTCCAGGTCCTGCTCTAAATGGGAGAGTGTGATTTTCTCTCTGTTAACTTGATTGTTCTCTTCTTCACATGAGGAGCAAACTCAAATTCACCGTTGGGGAGGTCAAAACCCACTTCATGCTCCTGCAGAGACCTTGAATTATTTATAGACCATGATGGCAGCAGAAAGAGGCTTTTTTCTGATAACCTGGATTTGCATCAACAACCAGCCCGGGGTTTGGGCTTCTTGGAAACAGATCCGTTCAGAAACAACAAGCAGCAAGTGTTTACTAACAATTGCTGGTCCTGCCCAACTTCCCAGGGCTGTGAGCAGACACTGAACAGCAGCTTAGAGGAGGGGCAGGTAAATGCCCTTCACCACCCAATTTACATCCCTGCACACAACTAGCAGTCGTGCTCCTGCACTCTGCTCGCTTCCCCATGAGAATCCAGACACCCCGCTCTTCCCAGTCCATTTTATGACAATAGCAGCAGGGTCTGTCCCGCAGGGAGACAAACCAGGGTCTGTGTGTTGTGTCGTTCGTGTGTTTTGATAAACACCTGAGAGCAGGGCTCCCATCCCTACTGCTCCTCCAGCCTCCTGATCTCAGCTTGTTTTCCAGGCCAGTCGCTCAGCCCGTCCACACTCTGCAGTCCCCACTGACCACGGAGCTCTTTTGCTCGTTGGCATCTTTGCCACCCCTGGCATTTCCTAAACACTTCTCCACACTGAAACTGAAGCTCGAGGTGCCAGAGAGCACCTAAACCAATTTACAACTACGATAACGGGGACCCGCTCGTGAAAACAGGGTGGTTTCCAGACACTCGGGTCCAAGCCGAGCTGACATTCCCCACCAACATAGGCCAAACCCCACGTCCTAACGCCTTACGGAACAGCCTCTGTACCAATCGTTCCTAAAACCAGGTAGGATTTTAACACAGGCCTTAACTTGGTGGCTTGAGGGGCTGGAGAAGCTGGTGCTCATCCCCATTGCAGCAGATCCCAGCGGAAGCAGCAGCTCTTAAGCGCCAGTGGGGAGCCAGCAGGGTCACCCCTAGTAGCTGTCCCTACAGTCCTCTGCTAGCTCCCCTCTCAGCAGCTCCATGACCAGCTCTGCTCCCCCCTGCAGGGTCCTTGTGCTCCGGCTCTCACCCCACTGCTTGATGACAGAGAATTTGCACAGAAATAGCTCCCAGGAGCACTGACCTCAGTATGGTCCTTCTAGCCAACAGCGCTGTGGAGAGGTCTCTGTCTGAAGAGCTTCCTCCCTCACCTACATCCTCCAGTGCTTGTTATGTCATCCAAGAGGTTGGGGTTTGTTTTGGGTTTGTTTGTTTTCACGTTAGATAAGCTGGGAGACAGAGGACAAACAGCGACCGGCCACCAGCACAGTCCTTCTGCAGGTCTGTGGGGCTTCTGTGTGGAAACCCAGGCAGGAAGCAACGTATCTGGGAGCTCGACAGCTCCACAGGTTTCCTATTGAGCTGCTACCCAGGTGGGGCCTGAAGGAATTTCCTCTGAGAAATGGAAGAAAAACACGCAGCGGTACCCACACGGACCATTGACGACCTCAGCCATAAACCCCGCATCCTGGGTTGTTCCTTGTTTGGAGCAGATGGCCTCTGAACGGAGCGCAGAGGAAATGCTTCGGACGGGATGGACGTGGGGCAGAGCAGGGGAGCCAGAAGGAGGCTCCCAGCCTTGTTTTGCAGATGCAGTCGCTTGCTGGACAAACGCGGCTGCCCACAGTCTCAACACTACAGCAGCAGAAGCAAAATCACAGACCATTTCCACCCTGTGGTGAACATGTCCAACATGGACACTGCTGCTGCTCAGGCAGTGGGGCGGACGGCACTCCCAGCGGTGGAGCAACTCTTGCTGGAAGGCTCTGGCCAAGAGCTACAGGGGCTGAGGGCAGTCTGCATCACAACACCGAGCCTGGCTCTGCTCTGTGCTGTCAGTCACCCCATTCTGCAAGACCCGTCATCACAGATCATCGAGGAATGGGGGACATTAACCCCCTGGCTAGAGCCAGGACGGTGGTTGCCAGTCTCTGTCGCTCACTGCCACATCACAGTTTCACCACTTTGCAGGACTGCAACCAGGCACCGACAGCTTCTTCCAGGTCATCAGCTCCTCTAACCTTTTCCACTTCCTAAACGCCAGGGCACCCGCACAGCCCAGAGTGGGTTCCTGTGTCTGCAGTGCGAGGCCAGGCTCCCATGGTCTGTCTTCTACATCTCATAGTCCTGCTGGGGTCTCGCCTGACCTGGGCTTGGGATGTGGTGCCACGAGCCAGCCAACTCACCTTTGAAAGCGGCTCGATCTTCCCTGCTCCCCGCAGGACCGGCCGGTTCTTCTCAGTTGTGATGGAAGAAGCTGGCCTTCGGTGCAGTGGAAGCGAACGTTCAGGGATTCGTTTCACCCAGGGCACCACTGCAGCACGGCGTGTTGCCCGAGACCAGAGGGGAACCAGAAGGTGGTCAGACGCAGCAGGTCTCTAGCAGAGATGCCTCTGCCCTGGGGTTTGTAGTTCTCCTCTGCAGCAGATGTCCCAGCAGCTGACAAGAGCCTGTCCATCGCCATAATCCAGCTTTGCCTCGGGCAGCTCGAACTACTCATCAAAACCACTCATCCGACCCACAAAACCCAGGTGAGGAGCTTATCCTTCAAGACTCAAGCCACTGTTTGGGAGTCCCCGAGTCTCCCTGTTCTTCAGGCCTTTCCTAGGGTTCTCACATGGATTGTTTTACGTAGCACCACTCTGTGAAGCCCCTGTTCCCTCATCCCTAGAGTCGTCTTCAAAAGGCACCCGTCAGTCACTTTACCCACCCTCGACAGTGGCGCAAGACTAACCTAAGGGCAGCAGCGCTAAAACCTGGGCGACCTTCACTGAAGTCCAAGTGAGGAAGGGGGTTGGTGACAAAACCCATGAGCCAGCTGCTGCCTGTGACAGTGCCAGCAGGTAGCCCGACAGGGCTTCCTCATGCCCCGCCAACAGCGTCTGCCCCTGAGAACGAACTTGTTAAGGTCTGGGTTTGTAACCCGGGCTCTGCAGTTGGTGAGTGCCCGTGCTTGCTGCCGTGGAACAGAGAGCCCAGCTCAGCAGGGAGCAACACCCCCGTTGGGCCCTTTGCTGCAGGTGCAGAGGCTGAGGCTCCCTGACCTGCCCTCCACGTGCCTGTTCAAGCTGAGCTCTGCGTTGCTGCGCCCCTGGATGAGGTTTCCAATGCCCGGCCCTCTCTCAGCCTCACGGCTGAGTCTGTTTTGGAGTCGTGGATCGCAGATAATGGTGACTGGAAAGGAGCTCACCGAGTCAACAGTTAACCTGGCACTGCCAAGCCCAGCACTCAACCACATCCCCCAGCACCACCTCCACACGTCTTTTAAGTCCCTCCAGGGATGGTGACAGACCTGCTTCCCTGGACAGCATGTCCCAGGGCTGGACCATCCTTTTAATGCCACCTCCCCTGGTGCAACCTAAGGATGTTCCTTGTCCTGTCCCCAGTTACCTGGGAGAAGAGATTGACCCCCACCGCACCAGGACCTTGCTTCAGGCAGTTGTAGAGAGCCACAAGGTCTCCCTCAAGCCTCCTTTTCTCTAGGCTAAACAACCTCTCTTGGCATCAGCCAGTGAGCCAACAACCAGCCGATGGATGAACCTCAGCACTGAGCGGGTCCAGACTGCTCACACCCACCTTGCGCGGCAGGAACGGTCACAGCCTGTGCCTGGTGCACAGCTCCTGCCTGGTGGGGCACTCGGATGGACAGGGAACAAGGCAAACGGTGCCAGTGACACAGACGCTCATGAACCAGGGGTGCAATCTCACCTGGTCATCCTCTCTTCCCAGGAGCTCTGCTCAGCTGGAAGGCTGGAAAACCTCTCAAGGAGTGGGTGTTGAGACTGTTCAGGACCACTGGGGAACACAACAAGAATGGTTTGGATGAAGCTTTGTAGAAGCAGGCAAGGATCTCGTGCTGTCCCTGACCCCCTTCGCTGCAGCAGAGGTGGGAAGTGTCTGCCAAGAAGTCTTTTATGATGCTTGACAAGGACCTGCTGTTCATCTAGGTCTGTGATTTTGATGCCTCTAAGCTGATGCCAGGACTGAGGGGAGCGGAATCCTGTCCAAAAGGCCCTTACAGCCTGCAAGGGTGCAATGGGGTGCTGGGGGATGTAGGTTAGTGGAGACCTGGGTCAGTGCTTGGACTCTGATCTGAGGAGTCTCTTCAGCCAAAGCGATTCTGTAGCTGAGTCGGCGGTGTCTGCACGGTGCTGCCTCCGCAGCAGTGGCTGAAGCAGAGCCTGTGGCAAAGCAGCCCACGGAAGATGCTGAGGGTTGTGCTTTCCCTTCTGCCACTTGCACTTTGAACAGGAACCCCACAGTGGGAGGGCTGGTCAAACAAAGCCCAGTCTCTGGCTGGCACAGACCCCGAGGTAGGCACAGGCTCAGCACTAGCAGTTAGGGGTTGTGGTGCTCACAGCAGCTCTCTGATGGTAACAGCCTCTGAGTAAACTTCCATGTCCAAGAGACAACCCACCTCTGCTATCAGCAGCTGGTAAATGATTCACAGGGTCTGTCCCCAACAACCAGGTGAGCTAAAACTGCTGTTGGTCCTGTTGGAGGCAGCATCACCTCTGATCAGCTTGAGTCAAACCACTGCTCCAGTGAGTGGCTCTAACCAGAGCTTCTCCACACCAGCACAAAGTGCATCCTGGAGGAGCGTCACAGGACTTCACCTTTCTGAAAACACAGGGTTGAGAACACCCTTCCCCTCTCTCTCCAAGACCTGAACCTCTGACAGGCTTCACTACCAGGATTGCTAATTCCGACACGAGACTTGACCCCATACGAGTCATGTGGGTCGAAAGGGATTGACTCCTGACTGCGCAAGAGTATTTACTCATCCTTTGGTGTCCTGGTGGTCGTGGGGATGAGCGGCCTCTGTCAGACAGATAACAGGACAAAGCAAACCCCGGCTGAGCCAAGTCCGTTTCTCCCCAAGGTCAGACTTTGGTTCACATTTCAAACCTGTGTTCTGCAAGTGCTGGAGCTCACAGATGGAAGTCCAGCTCTTGCAGCTTCACCCAGTGACGAGCAGCAGTCAGACCCAACTAGGCTGTTGGGACCCCTTCCCTTTCCTTACATCCCCCTCACTACAGCTACATAAAGCAAATGGGAGATGTTTGGGTACCAAGTCAAGAGGCTGCACAGGCTGTTTGGGGGAGAGATGACAGCCCCAGTTCGATTTCCCTCTCATCAGACAGACAGCAGCCCTGAAACAAGACTCCGTGAGAAATGAACCCAGAGCTCATCTCCTGCCTGACCCACCTGGGGAGCCCCTGGTGCTCCTGAGCCAGGCTGCAGCCACTTATCAGACCAGGCTGTGAACACAAACCCCATCGGGTGGAAAGATCAACTGTCCTCTCTAGAAAGTGAATTCAAGTCCTTACTTTCACCTAGAGTCATGCGGGAGGTGGGTTAGGAGTCCGCAGGCACAGGCTGAGTCGCTCTCAAACGGCGAAGACATGAACAAGAGGCTGTTCCAGCAGCAGTTTGATTTGTACACGAGTGAGTTTTAACCATGAACCCTGCTTCTAGCTGCCTCTGCAAGGCAGCTGTGCTCAGGTTTCTGGTCCCAGAGGCCACGGCCCAGCCAAAGAGCAGCGGTGCAGGTGTCTGTGCCCTCAGCCGCTGACCCCCTCTCGCCTCTCCATTTGGCTCTGCTCTGCTTCTATTTCCTGACAATATCACAAGCCAGTTGTGAAGGTGCCTGGAGAAGAATGAACCTGCTCCGTATTGTTGTGGTGCCGCAGGGCTCGCGAGACCCACAATGGCAACTGAGCACGGCACAAGGAACACGGGAGCGGCACCTGGCTCACCCTGATTGTGCAGAGATCCTGAGGGGACCCGTCCCAAACGGCAGTGCCTCCAAAACCACTGCATTGAGCTTCTGTGGCGAATGGCAGAGGCTCCCATTGAAGCTTTTCCTTCCGCAAAGCAGCAGCCACGAGCTTCGTACTTCAGGCAGCGCCATCCTGAGTTCCCACAAGAGGGTTTCAGCCCGCCGGCTGCTCTGCTGCAGAACAAGCCAAACCTGGCACCAATGGGGTCTCGTTCCGCAGCAGAGTGCTCCCAGAGGAAATGCTGCGGCTGGAGGGTGCTGAGAGCCTGGGGCTAGCAGCAGAGTCAGGACCACACTACATACAGCAGAGGCCTCTAAAGCTCCCTCCTGAGAGACATCTCTCACGGGCTCTCTCTCTCGCTTCTGGAGAGATCTGCTGCTGCATGTCACTGGGAAGGGACAGCAGATGATAAGACAACTGTCTTGTAATGCAAACTGTTGAGAACAATGGGGAGCGATGTCTCACTGAAAGATGTTAGGAGGTTTAGAGGGCAACAAAGCAGTGGGTAAGTGCAGAGCAACCTTCACTCATGCACTCATCAGTAGAACGTCTGAACTCAGCGCTTCCACCCCATGAAAGAGATGGAGGGGTTACACTTCCCTGAAAGCCTCGCCCCAGTGTCCAGTAGCCAACAAAAACCAACCACAGTGAACCTGCCAGAGGCTGTAATCCCTTGTCTCTCCTTCATTTGGGCACAACTCCAGCTTTTCCAAAGGTGTCTTCTTCCTCTAACAGCCTCCTTACTGCGCCGATCCGACAGCACGAGGGCTCCCTGCCTTCTCGCCCTAGTCCCAGTCTCTCCGAGCAGGCGGCATGCATGGGGCTGGGTTCCCAGTGCGCTGCCCTTCAGCAGCCCCTCGGAGCCGGCAGACATTTGCTCCCTTTGCATTCAGTCCAACAAATTCCTAATTTTCACACATTTCCCCTTTCTGAAGCTGGGTATCACCAGGGAGGTGGTTGTGGCTGGAGGCAGGGGACTAACTTCTATCACCACTGGGGTGACCAACTGTTTTACTTCTGTAGGGATGCTGAGCCTGAACTTAGGGCTTGTTTCCTCTTCCTTTAAGGCCAGCACTGGCTGTGTGTAGGTAGCAGCAGGCTGAGAACTGCAGGTCAGGACTTACTGGGATTCAGAGCAGCAATTTCCATGGGTGTTTCAAAGCTGCTTAAAACTTGGTAACGTGATTAGGGCCAGCTCAGGGATCCTGACCTAACAGGAGTCAGAGGCACTGAAAACTCTGTAGTGGGAATGAATCCTGCAAAGCCCAATATGGGCAGCAGCAGCAGCCCTCGAGCTGAAGAATAACTTCTAGATCTGAGAGCAGGGACCACTCACAAACCGCAATCTGCAATCCCCTCCGTAGGAACGTCAGTGTGTGAAGTGTGCTGTTTGGATTGTGCCAACCACAGCCTCAGTCAGTTGAAAGACAGGGAGGCACTAAAAATACACAGTAAGCAGTGAGAAAGCCCAGACGTTAAGCACCCTTCAGCTCCTTTTCAAGCTGACACTTGACTAAATCCCTGCCAGCTCTCTAGAGCTCCCTATGTGGCTGCAGGACACAAAACCATCACACTAACTAAACCATCACAGGCCTTCAAAACCATCACACTAACTTTTCTCAGGGACACCTTCAGTTTTTTAAGGGTTGCTTCCTTTTTTTTCCTAAAAGCTGAGTTCTGTCAGGAAAACAAAGCCACTTGGACTTGTCTCACACAGACAACCCCTCGTGGGTCCATTCAGGATGTTGTCAGGAACGAACCTTGTGGCGAATGTGGCTCAGATTTGCGTTACTGTTGGAGAAGTCACTAGTCCTCTGCAAACACTCGCGGGGCCTCCAGAGGGTTTTGCTGATGCTCTTCAGCATAGAGTGAACACCTGAAAGCCGCTACAGACGACACAGTCCATGGCATCGCATGCTGAAGCCGTTGAGGGAAGAAGAAATGTTCCAAACAATCAGACCCCACTCTGTTCAGAGAGAGTGGTATCACTGTGTGGTGCAGATGACCACCTCCAAACGGGGGGGGACGTGTGGCAGGGCTGAGGAGAGCTGGGTTTTGCAGACTTGGTCTTCCTTGCAGGCAGAGTTTTGCACGTCAGTTCCCAGACCTCAGAACAGGTAACCCTGGCTGTGCCTGTCAGCAGGACTGGGGTGTTAACACCGTGGCTCAGACCTCTGTCACTGGAGCCAACAGCAGCAATATTCACAGCTGAATGCTCTTCTCTGCTCAGGCAGATCACCGGAGGAGCTGCACATGGCTTGTGTGGAGCCTCGGAGAGCAGAGTCCCATCCCCAGCATCCCGCAGCCCCTACCTCCCAAATTGCTCTATCCTACTTCTGCAGAACTTCTCCGTTTCAGCTGCCCTCACCAACATCACTTCTTGTCTCTCTCTTTGCCATGATCCTTCCTCACTCTGACCCCTGCCGCTGCTGCCGCATCCTGTCTCCTCTATTCTTGTCTTCATTTTCTCTTATTTGCTCCGTTTCTAGCCACAGAACCGCCTTTTCCCGGTGTCGGTCACAGAAACACCGAGGTCAACGCTGAAAAGCCCTTTGCTCTCAGGCAAACACCCAAAGGAGGGTCCCTCTCGGTTACGTTCGGCAAACACCAGTGTTTGGTAAACAGCAGCTGATAGACAACCGCGGCCGCACCGAGCTGTCTGGGGCAGCCGACGAGCTCGAGGCAGAGAAGCCTGGGATGAAGCAGCCCCTCCGGACGTAGGCTGCAGCCCCGCTGTTACGACGGGGTCGAGGAGCTAACCTTCGCCCAGCTGCAGCCCCACCTCTCGCTCCCCGCCAGCACCGGCCGCACCGCAGCCGCTTCTTCCGGCGGCACTTTTCCGCGGAGGCTCCCCAAGGCAGGGACAAGAGGCGGCACCCTGCGGGAGGCTTCTCCTGCAAAGGTTCTGTTCTCACAGCGAAACCCTTCTCAAACCCACAGCCAGCACCCGACCGCCAGACCCGCGGTAGGAAGAGGCACCGTTCGCAGCTCCTGCTCTGAGCTGCGCGCTGCCTGGCGCTGAGCTGGGTGGAGGCAGGCGATCACGGACGTCTCTGCGCCCCGCTCCTTCCCTGTCCTGACCTGGTTACAGCGGAAACCTCTCTTTACATGGGGGCAGCGTGAAACCCACTTCAGGGCAACGATCCCGATTCCCCGACACATGTGGAACTGAAACTCTCGCAGGGATGGGAAGCGCTGAAGGACACAGCCGCCCGCAGCGAAGCCCGGCGGTGCCCTTCGCTGTGGAGGGGAGCGGCTCCCGCTCGCTCGCAGGTCGCGGCCGAGACGTCCGTCTGACCGAGACGAACTGCCGGAGCGGCTGCGTCTCGGCTCGAGCAGGGCAGCTCTGTGCTCCTGAAAAGGACCATCAGGCAGGGGGCTGGTCCCTCATTATTCAGTCTAACAACTGAAGGAAGCCGCAGCCTCAGCTATTTTCGTGTCACTTAATGTTTTTAAGTAGCTCTGACACAGACTGTGATGGGAGTGTTTTGAGAGACGCTCTCACATCTCAGTTGCAATCAGGTCTAGTCGGGGAAGGAAGCTTTTGCTTCCTTCTGCTGCTGATTACGAGTCTCGGGCTTAAAGGGCCAGACAAGGCAGGAGATCCTTATCGCTGCCCTTGGAGCAGTTCCCGCTGTTGTGCTCATTTCTGCCCTCTTTTAATCACAATGTACAGCTGAAAACACTCGGAGAATGGCACCGGCGCGGCAGCTGCTCCCGAAGATGCCAGATCCTTCGGCATTGTTGTGACTTCAGTGCCGATAGAGGTTTCTAATAATACCTGGGCTCACCCTGCAAACAGACCCTAAGAACCATCACAGCTGTCTTCTGAGCAGCTAAAGCAGATGAGCTGCCAGAACGCAGCACTGGGAAGTCCTCTGCAGAACACAGTGTGGGCTACAGCCATCTGGCGAGTGCTTCAGGTCACCTTCTTCTGGCAGTATCCAGCCCACGCCAGAGAGATGTTTTACAGGGCAAACCAGGAGAGCTGAGGATCCGCTCAGCATCCAGATACAGAACATCCTTCTAATCAGTCAGCGCAGTCATGTGCATGAGGTGTGGGACTTGGATGAACAACAGGCGGGATGGCTCAGACAGCAAATAGAAGATAACTTGTCAGCAGGGTAACGGGGGAGGCTGCTCGTGGCAGGGGAGATCAGCCCCGGAGCTCTGCCAACCTGACTGCAACGCTCTGCTTAGCAGGGTGAGCTACCATCTCTCTCAAGGACCGCCTGGCCATTGCTTTGTCTAAGGCCCTGAGAACAGTCCCACAGTACTGACCTGGACTAAGCTCTGGGAAGGAGCATACTTTTCTCTGTCACTGACCGTAAAGCAGCAGACTTCTAACACCCAAGGGCTTGTTACAGGCTCAAGGAAGATTCACTTTGACACCAGTGGGTCCCCCACCCTACAGAGAAGTGCCGGTCCCCTCAAAAACCTGCACCATGAGCTACAGTGCAGAGCCGGGGTGACTTCTGGCAGATGGTGCAGCTCAGCCCAAAGAAACTCTGCTCATGGCTCTAAAGTTGTGAGTGTCCCAGGAGCAAGCAAATAGACACTCGGGACAGCTCTAGAGAAGGGGAACCTGTGGAGGAGAAGGGCCCTTGCTGAGGGAAGAAAACAAAGGCTGCACCAATACACCAGCAAAATGAGCTCTGCTGGAGCCACACGACTCCAGTTCAGAGCAAAACCAAGACACCAGGAGCACTGCTGCCACATGAAGAGGGGAGAAAACTTACTTAGATCGCACAGGAAGCAGCTTAAACTTTCCCAAGACTGAAAACCCGTCATTATTTTCCTGTCTAAAAGTGCCTCATCTTTTCCAGTTCCCTCCTGGCCAGCACCTCATCCAGCTCCGTGCTGCTGGCTCCAACCAAAACTCACCACTGCCACATCCATGAAAGGGCTGTTCGCAGGGCATCTCCTCCCAGCCAAGACCCACATGTTACTGGAAATGTCGCAGGAGCCCCAGATCTCGCAGGATTCTGGTCTGGATTGGGTGGATGGAGCCGTCCGCACCCAGCGTGGTTCTCGTGTGCGTCAGGGCAACAGACAGCCTCCAGAGCATCAGTGCTGCATGAGCACGGACTCAGTGGGCAATTCCCACGGTCAGAGATGCACAACTAAAAGCAAAAAGGCTCGCGAAGGGCTCTTCAGGAGAGGAGTGTATTTGTGAAGGGCGACAAATCAGCCCTCGTAAAGCAGAGGGCACCACTGTCTCCTGCAGTAGGAGGGACCTTGCTGATCTCCAACCCCATATTCCAGCTCGGGGGACTCGGCACCATGAAGACACCTGCTCCGACTACTAAAGACTGAAGCAAAGAAGGCCTTGAGCACCTCAGCCTTTTCCTCATCCTTGGTAACAATGGTCCCTCTCACATCCAGTGAAGGGTGGGGACTCTCCCTGGTTCTTCTCTGATGTTAACGTGTCTGCAGAAGCCCTGCTTGCTGCCTCTGGCAGCTGTGGCCAGGTGAGCTCTGCTGAGCTTCTGCCCCATTGATGTTCTTCCTATGTGACCTAACCAAAACCCTACCCTCTTCCTGAGTGGCCTGCCCCTTCTCCCACAAGTGGCAGCTCTCCTCTTGCTCCTAACTCCTTTCTGTTTCTGTGTATGAATGTTGGTTTTGAAACAGAGGTCAGCAGCATGGCTTTGCCAGGGTCACCTCAGAGCTGCCTGTTCCTGGACTGCAGCTGTCTGAATGTTCCCCACTGTGCACTTCCTGCTACCGGTCACTTCGCCGTGTTGGCTAGTCCTTGCCTAGCCCAGCTCCCCACGGGAACCAAGAGGGAACACAGGTTCCTAGAGGATTTATCCAACTCAGCATGGAAAAAGCCACCTTTCCCTCTTGCCAGAGCTACTGCTAGACACTTGAACCCCTGAACGCAGGACCTGCTCAACCTCCCTCCCCAGTTCACTTGCACAAGGAGGACAGTCTGTTCAAAACCACCTGAGCAACAAGAGGAACAACAACACTCCTCCACACTTCTCTGACTCTCTGTCCGCACCAGCGCAACAGAGGAACCCTTTCCCCATTGGAGTCATGTCACTTGCTCAGAGGGACATGATGCCAACCTGCCCACGGGGGTCCCAGCACCACCGCACAAGCTCACTCCAGCCCAGGCAAACATGCAAAGCCAGGTGCCTCCCAATCCAGCAAACAAGACCAGGCAGCAGAACAGACACAGCATGGAGGGGCCCTGTGAAGGTCAGACTCACCTTGTCAGTCCTAGTTCTGAGCACCCACCAAAGGGTAGGATCCACACATCTGTACCTCAGCTCCAACACCCCAGCCACCCCAACAGACAACTTGGCTACTTTTATTCTCTTAGCCAGCAAAGCTGCATGTTCTGACCTCAGCTGCTTTACAACCTTTAACTGGATCCCATCATGACCTTCTCACCCCCTGTAAGGTGGTCCCTCGGCCTTTGTCTCCACAGGTGCTTTGCATCCCAGGGAGCTGTGAAGGGAGGAGCTCTGCAGCCCCTGAGGCTCAGCGAGGAGTCATCCTGAGAAGCAGAAGGTGCTGCACTTTCCTACCTTTGAACTCAGCCTGTTTGGCAGTTTTTCTCACAACAATCGTGTCCTCAGGGACCTTGGAAATCCCCCATTTTCTCAGACTAAAGAGTTATCCCCTCTTTTATCTCTATCGCTGCATTTACTGCCAGCAGCATTTCTGGGGTCTGCACTGAGACAACCTGAGTCCCACCTCAGTCCCACCTGCTCTGATGTCAGTGCAGCCTCCTCACCTCCCTCAAATCAGTTTCATCCACCCCTGGAACACGTGTTAGGCTCCTTGTGCTGTGAGAGGCAGGAACTAGCACAAAGGAACTAACACTGCTGGCTGTGGCAGGGCGAGGAGAACCTCTGCCACCGGAGCTTTCGTGGGCCTCCTGCCCTGTGCCCTCACGGGCTGTGGAGCAGCACCAGGGCACCTGCTACGGGACAGTCCTGGGGAAACCCCTGCAGCAGCTGACTTAGTAGCAAAGGGGTAGTGGGTCTCTCCTGGCTTGGAAGCAGCAGGTCACTGGGTGAGCTTGCTCCTCCAAAGAGCCCTGCTGTAGAAAATCACCACTGCTACAGAGATTTTCCTTGATCCTGACACGTTTGGCTCTAGTTTATAGGATGAGTGCGAGCGGGGTTGTGTCAGGGCCAGGAGCTCACATCACTGCCGTGTCGTGGTGACGGCTGGAGCTCCGGCTGGTGAGGGGACATGTTTAGGTGGCCTGGCAATCAGCTGACATCAGGCAGCTGGTCCCTGCCCGGGTTGGTTCCCAGAACAACGGCTGCAGACAACTGTCTGTGGTTCCGGCTCATCGCAGGAGGGCAACAAGGATCCTGCCCAGGCTGGAGCTCCCCGCCCCGCAGCAAACCCTCCTGAGACGCGAGAGGCAGCTGTGTGGAGGTCACACAGCAGCTCACGCCATCGGGTTCCACTGAGCAGCTGCCCTGCAGCTGCTGCACATCCCTTCTTCCAACAGTGATCCAACAAGTGGACGTTTCAAACAGCAGAGCTTCCTCTCCAAATTCAGATCCCTCCTCCGTGCGTTCACCGACAAGTCTGAGGGGACCTCAGGGCCATTTCGTATGGCCATGGTTCCCTTCCATTAGGGCAGCAGCCACTGTTCTAATTTGAACACTGAGGCGATGAGGAGGGTCTCCCAGTGACTGAGTGTTCCAAGCGCAGGCACGTGATAGCCCTCTGCTCGGAACAGGGTGCCCAGCCAGGCTGTGGCGGCGCCTGCTCAGCAGCTCCGTGGCTGCTCACAAACACCAGTTCGCGGGGTACTGAAACATCTGACTAGGGCTGGTGGGATCTTGTGACCTCTGGCAGACTGTCCGCAGCGCTTTGTTCCGGGGGTTTGTGTCGGTGATACGAGAGGAAACAGTCTGCTACAGCAGTCAATGGCTGCTCTGTGTGGCCCTGCATCCTCCCCTGGCTCAGGGGCGTCACAGGCCCCCCATGTGCCGGAGCATCACTGTGGCCTTTCTTTCTCACAGTGACACAAGGAGACACCGCCCGAGGTGTCGCTGCCCACTGCCAGGGTCTGTTTGGAGAACATTGACTCTGGAGGCACACGCTTGTGCGCTGCCTCTGGCACGGGAAGCTGGGACCTACCAGGACACGCACAGGAGACTCCACATCAGTGCCTCCCGGAGCCCTCGCATGGCACAGCCCCACCGTGACCACGGTGCGCAGTGCTGCTCAGCCAGCTCTCACACAATCAAACACAACTAGAAGAGGTCCAGCAAAAGCCAGCGAGGTGTGGAAGAGCTTCCCTGCCAAGAACAGGGCTCCTCAGCTCAGAAGTGCCTGGAGAGAGAGATGACAGGATGCTACACCATCCTGAGCAGCCCGGAGCTGTCCGAAGGCAGGGCTGGTCATGGTGCCAAGTTAGAAGCAGGGAGGTTCCGAAAAGGAAACAGCTCCTCAACAAATGTCAAGTGAGACCACTGCAAGCGGTCCCTTGTGAGGGGAGGTTGTGGACACCGGTGCTGTGCTGCGCTGGAGAAGCCACCAATCACTTGTGCAAGAGCATCCATCAGGGGTTATCGCACACAAAGCCTGGGACATCTGCCTCTAGGAACCAACACGCTTCAGAGTGGTGAGCGGTGGGAGAGTGTTCTGGGAACAGACCCCAGTGGGAGGGCTCTGCCTCACTCTGCTCAGCACCACCCTGCAGAGCTGTGGCACTGTTTTGTGCCCCAGCAGCCACCAGGACGGCCACTGGCTCCTCTGTTTCAGTCCCACACCACAGCACAGAGCAGCCTGGAAAGCAAACAGCAGGCTGCTGAGTTTCTGGGTGTTCTGTATAAAACAGAGCATCTCAAGCCCGTTAACCTCCACTTCCCCCAGTTCCTCTGAAGCACCAACAGCTCTGCTGCTCAGGGTCGCTCCCGAGCCCCATGCTGGCTTTCTCCCTGTTTGTGCATGCAGCTCGCCGGCCACGCTCCGCGGGTGTCCTGTTCAGCCCCTTTCTAGTGGATTTGGATGAGCTGCCTCTAAGTAGCTGCCCTTGCAAACCGAGTATCAAACACGGAGAGATGTCCAGACAGGCTGTCTGCCTGACAGACCGATGAAGCCATCGCTCTGTGGGGTCTGGCAGGAAGTCAGTGCCTCGCGTGAACCCACCTGGACTGTTCCTGTGCGACTGGATCTAGGGGACCGTGCTCTGGCAGGGGGACTGGACTAGATGATCTTTCGAGGTCCCTTCACCCCTAATGTTCGGTGATTCTGTGGTGCTGTGACACATGCACTTCTCGCGGAGAGGTTCTTGGGGTTTTGCGGTCACAAGTGATGACAGCCCAGGCGCTGAGGAGCAGGCTGCTGTGTGCTCTGCACCCACAGTTTATCTGCTGAATAAAATGCCTGGCACCATTAATGTCAGAGCAGTGGCTCTGTAGTAGTTCAAGGCTACGATAAAAGGTGAAGCTCTGAGCACTGCAGGTATTGTCACCCCATCAAACAGGTTCAGACAACATATCCTGGACCAGTCTTCGGGGCCAGCAGCAAGCACAGCTAGCGAGCACCGGTTAGGTTGCCTGAAGTGAAATTTTTTCATCTGTATGGAGTTTATGTCACTATGTGGATCTTCTTGCAGCACAGTTCTCATCCCATTAGGCTGTTCAGAGAGCTGACTGGCAGCCCCTGCTTGCAAATCAACTGACTCGGCACTACGGAGGTCAGAAAGGAGCCCCAGGACTCCCACTGAAGCAAGGTGGCAGCCCATGTGAAGCTCTTATCATTGGGATAAATGCAGGCAACTGGAGAACAAGGGGCTGATCTTCAGCTGCTGCCAGGCTCAGTGTCCCGCACTGGGAATCAGCGACCTGCGATCTGCTCTGGTGCTGGACCTGCGGAGGCTGAGCTGCTGCTCGAGCTGAGTCTGCACCTGCTGGGACCCTGCTAAGCTGCACTGGTGCCACAGGGAGCTCCAACCTGTCGCCTCAGGGGCTGCACCCGTGCAGTGGTGCCAGATGGCGGCTATGTATAGCACGGAAGGAGCTGACCTGGCATCTGGCCCGAGCCGCTGAAACCTTAAATATCCTTCACTTTAAAAATATTTGGCAGGAATAGGATCCAAATGGAGAGCCCTGTCCAAACAGCCTCCAGCGACGGGCTAATCCTGGGGCTGATCTCAGTTACTGAGGACTCAGGGCTGTCCTTGCCTGGGATGCTGTGCTGGAAAGCCTAGGATTCCTTGTGCAGCCCCGGAAACCAGAGAGCTCTGAGCCAAGGAGCTTTAACATAGCAGCCCATGGCGGAGCTGGGCCGTTTTGGGGAGCAGGGCAGACAACGGGGGAAGCCTTGCCAGCACCGGCTTCACCCTTCTAAGAGCGGTCCGAGCAACGTCTGCTCAAATCAACAACAGGCAGCAAATGAGGGTTTAGCCAACAGACACCAGCATCACGAGAGCAGCAGCAAATTGAAAACGCACTGGCAGAAGCTCTGCTTCGCGCCGCTGAATTCTCCCTCACCATTGACCCAAAGCTGAGGCAGGGGTGTGCCCAGAGACAGAATAGAAACAGAAGAGATGTGGTAAGAAGAGAGATAACAGATCTCATTCTCACATGCAAACCTTTCTCTTCAGACTGAACAGGAGCAGAGATTCCTATTTTCTTCAGCTGGACGGTCCAGACTTGCCTACATGTCACCCAGACTCACCTACATGTCACCCAGACTCGCCTAGAAGTCATCCAGATGACAGCCTAGATGTCACCCAGATGACAGCCTAGATGTCACCCGGACTCGCCTACACTCATGGCTTGGTCAGAAAAGCCCTGCTTGCACCTTTGCGTCTGCTCCTTCTGGACACCTGCACCTACACCTGAACTCCGGGCTGTAGGCTAGACTAGCTGCTGGCCGGCCTGGCTGTAGTCACCGCTTCATTTGAAACTCCTTGTGGACAACTGCCCTGATGCAGCAGGCTATCCTCCAGGGACTCGGTGGCCGCACACACGGATGTGGTGACCGCAGGGTTTAATTCTGGTCCCTACAAACCAGATGCAATTGAAGAACCATAGAACTACAGAGTTGGAAGGGATCTAGTCCCCCCCTGCAGTGAGCAGGGATGTCTCAACTGGATCAGGTCACCCAGAGCTCCCTCCAACCTGACCGGCAATGTGGCCAGGGATGGGGCATCTCCAACTTCTCTGGGCAACCTGGGCCAGTGACCCACCACCTTCACTGCAAGAAACGTCTTGCTTGCGCAAGCTGCTGTTCGAGGTGCAGAAGTCAGCGGAACCGCCTTACGACGACGTCAAGCTCTGAGGAACCAACCTGCTCCGCAGACCCTCTCCCTCTGCCGGGTCAGCGCAGCGCCCAGACTTTTTGCCCTCAACCCGAGAAGACAAGTTCTGCCTCCTCGTCTGAAGCCGGTGGCCGGCTGCCAGCGCTCCCGGTACTTCCAACATATTTTGAATTCCAGTTGTCTGAGGTGATGGGGACCCTCTGCCCTTCTGGAACCTTCAGCTCTGTGCAGAGGGAGTGAAGTTGAAAAGCAGATGGTGAAACCGGGACCCTGGGTGCTGTGACTGATCTGGCCGTTGGTGTCTGACTGCATGACACTGCTTCTGCTGAGCTTTGCAGGGCCTGTTGGGCTACTGGTTGGCTGCTGGGCTCCAGCTTGGGGTTTTGGGGAGGTTTGGGGGTTTGGCTTTTTTTAATGTCCCTTCCATGGTTTCATCTGGAGTCTGGGCTTTTGATCCAAGGACAAACACTGAGAGCTTGGAACCGACACAGTCCGTGTTTTCTTGAAGCCTGTGCAGTGCCCTGTGCCGCGGGTCCTGCTGGAGGTCACTCAGACAAAGGAGCCGATCAAGTCCCTCGCAGCAACGAGCTCGAGGGCAGCGCACGGCACACGCCTAGACAAGGAACCTGTGCTCCAGGAAAACGCTGGTTCAGGTCTGATGTCTCCTCTCATTTGGTGGCCTCTAGTGTCACTTCATCATGTCCTACTTGCCTTGGCTTTTACTTACTGCTCAAAGTCAGTCAAAGGATCATCAGGGTTGGAAACAGCCTTCCAGACCATCCAGTCCAACCACCTGCCCCCCATCTCCTCAAACACCCCAGCTGCCTGGTTGCTGAACCCCTCCAGGGACGGTGCCTCCAGCCCCCCCCCCGCCCCGGCAGCCTGTGCCAAGGCTTCCCCACTCTGGCTGGGAAGAAGTTTTCCCTCAGACCCAACCTGACCCTTCCCTGGCATAACCTGACCCCGTTTCCTCCAGCCCTATCGCCAGTCCCTGGGGCGAAGAGGCCAGCCCCTACCTCGCTGCCTTTGGGCAGACCCTTACGCACAGCGTGTGCTGCAGACCAGCCCGGGTGCACCTCGGTCCAGACCTTGCGCTGGTGAGAAGGAGAGCGGCTGGGTCAGCCTCCTCCGGTTGGAGACGACTGCAGCTGCCTCACAGGAGAAGCTGGAGAGAGCACTGGGGAGCACAAGAACTCAAGCTTTTGGGGAGCACTGTCTGCACACGAGGTGAACGGCTCTTCCCCTCACCACGCTCACAGAGGGGACTGCTCATCCCCCCTATCTAACCCTAACCGTGACCCTCTGCCTGCTCACAGGCTGGGTCTCTCCGTACCCAGCAAGAGAGCAGAGAGAAGCCTTGTGGACTGTCGTGGGTCCCAGCAGAGCTCACGAGGCCGCCCCTTCTCTTTCGAAATCCTCGCTGCTTTTCTTTCCAAAGTCTAAACTTAGTTCTAGGGAGGTTTTACGACTCCCCGGCCCAGAGATAACATCTGAGTTTTGATGTCACGTCTCAACATGAGCGGTGAGTGAATTTGCTGAAGGAGCTGAGCAGTGGCGGGCGGGAGCTCTGAAGCTGTTCCCTCCTGGGATGCTTCGAGTCCCACGCAGTGACGAGCCGAGTGACTGCTCTTCGGTGGTTTGGAGTGAAGCCGACCCTCCCGTGGGCTTTGCGCAGCTTGGCCTCATTTCTGAGCTAGAAACCTGAACACAACACAGCAGAACCAGGCTCTGGAGCATCCAAAAACCATCGGTGTGACTCCTCACGCGCAAGGTTCCGTTCCAGAAGCCTTCAAGCCCCAGGCCAGAGCCCCCTGCAAACTACCGCAACCTGACACGCTGGGGGCTTGTTCTGTCTGAGGATGCACCAGTGATTGGGAAACCAGAGGAAAGGCTTAGAGCTACTGGGTCTGGCCAGTCCGAGCCCCAGGCAGCTGAGCACTCAGGTGAACTGAACTCTTCAGATGTGGTGTTGGGGGTGGCCTTGTAGAGTAGGGCAGATGGTTGGACTCGATGGTCGCGGGGGTCTGTTCCAGCCTGAGTGGTTCTGTGGTTCTTAGTGCTGGCCAGCTCAGGACTGCTGCAGCATAGCAGCAACCCGAAGGCAGGACAGCCCTTTGATGACGGCTCCATCTGCACAGTCACATCGGCTGGGCACAGGGGCATCTGAACAGACACTGCTTGTTCACTGCAAGTGAAGCTTCATCCCAGACTTCCCTGTTCCTCGACTGGGAAAGTCACACGAAGGAGCAGAGCAGTGCTGGCAGGCTGACGGAGCTGACTAGGACACAGACCTTCACACTTATCTTCTCGAGTGTGAAGGCGACTGAAGAGCAGCTCGATCAATGGCCCAGCATGACTTCTGTCTCCGGGCTCGTGATGGGGTGGAAGCCATCCAGCCAGCTTCCCCTGCAGGAAGCAGGGCTGCTCCTTCTTTGGCCCTCTGGACTAGGATTTCACGAATGCCAAGGCTCTTAGAGCCTGGCTTTTTCCACTGGAAGGAATTCAGGGCTCTAAAGTTCCACCACCTTCCTACAAATAGATCCCACAGAGCCCCAGTAACTTGTTCAGTTCTCGCTCGTGGAATCACATCTGAAGTTAAATTTACTCCCTGTGTGCTAGGAAGGGCTGCCCTCGAAGGTGCCAGACTCCATCCTCACCTTTCCAAGAACAAGCATTTCCCAAGAAAATGGCCTTTTCCCAGAATCACCAGTGACTCACCAGCCTCACGGCTCTGGCTGACACCGGTTAGTGAACCAGGAACACGCGAGGTTCTGCCATCTGCATCACCTGAAGGGGCGTCGCGCTGAGGGGCATGGGGAGGCCTGGTGAGGATGGGCACTACTCGGCCCGACGGATCTGTCTGGCGAGAGCAGAGGAGGGCAACAGAGCTGGGGAAGGGTCTGGAGAGTCAATCTTATGAGACTGAGAGATGGAGAGAGTTGGGGCTGGTTAGCTGGAGGAAGAGGAGGCTGAGGGGAGACCTCATCACTCTCTACAAGTGTCTGAAAGGACCCTGCAGAGATGCTGGTGCTGGGCTCTGCTCACAGGTCTTTAGTGAGAGAACCTGAGGGAAGGGCTTCAAGCTCCACCAGGAGAGGGTTAGACTGGCCATCAGAAAGAAATTCTTCCTGGACAGAGTGGCCAGGCAGTCAACTGGGCTGCCCAGGGTGGGGGTTGAGTCTCCATCCCTGGACGAGTTTAAAAGTCGCTGAGATGTGGTGTTGGGGAATCTGGTTTAGGGAGCAGTTTGACTCAAGTATCCCAGGGGTCTTTTCCAGCCTGAATGGCTCTGTGCTTCTGTGACACTTTGGCTACTGGCGACAGGCTCTGGCCACCCATGGTTCTCTGCTCCGAAAAGCTGCAGGAAGGGGCCGTTTGCACAGCCAGGAGACCAAAGGACTGCAGGAGCTCTCTGTCAGCAGCTCTGTGGGTGACTCTCAGCCAGAGCACAGCACCTCTCCAGTAGGATGTGTTGACATCATAAGGGTCCCCATCCGAAAGCCGTGGCGGGTCACGGGTCAGGTCTCTTTCCAGAAATCAAACAGTTACAGAGCGGAGCATTTCCCTGGCAGCTTGGAACGAGGGCAGCTCAAGAGGTTTGTGGTGGAAGCAGAGCCTTCCAAACAGCGGCTTCCCAAGCAAGCGGCAGCCTCTGTCCTTCTCCACACCAATGCCAGCTCGGATGGCGCCGCTCAAGCTGCCCCCTCAGCATTTCCTCTGGCTGCTGAGGAATTCTGATGCCTCACTGCATTGGACACACAAATCCTCTCCTTTCTTGGCCCTTCTGAACTCATGAAGCTTTGGAGGCCACCAGCTGCTTATCTCGAGAGCAGAGCTTCCTGTCCGCGTCCTTCCAGCCCGTTTGTGCACTGAAGTGCAACGAGTGCCAGCAGGAACAACCCCCGTGTTCCCACTTGCAGAGACAGTAGAGGCACCTTGGATGCTTTACCCTTCCCCGAGAGACAGCCTCTCGGCTCATGAACGAACTGTTGGGGCCTGGCTTGGGTCCCAGTGAGTTCTGGTGGCTGCTAGTGCCCTGCTGACACAACACAACTGGCCAGAGAACAGAGACTGAAGCCCAGTGTCAGGCATGCTGGTGGCTGCTTAGGAAGGGTGAGCAGGGCAGAAGGCGAGGGAGCCCTGTGAAGAGTCAGACAGCATGAAGCTTGAGGACAAGTGCGTGCAGCAGGTCTTTGGGTCAAGAACAGATGCTGTAGCCTCACGGTGGCAGAGTTCAGCCTGAGGGATGGGGTTGCTGGGATAGCTTTGGTAAGGGGCTTGGGGTTCCAAGCTCTCCCAGCTTCACCTGCCTGGGGATTTTCTGCCCAGCAGGTGATGGGTGATGGGGAAACAAGGGGTTCAGCAAGTTCCTTGTTTCCTGTTGCTGTCAGTCTCTTTCTTGTGAGATTAAGCTACAGGACAGTGGAGCTGAGCCCACCCTGGCAGCTGTCTTTTGTCCTGGATTAATGGAGTTAGTAGAGTGGAGCAAGATGGAGTGAGCACTTGGAACCCCACAGAGCACCAGGGAAGAGCCCCTGCAATAGGTGGTGCAGTGGAGTGGAGGAAGAGAGTCCTGCCTGTGGCCCGTGGAGCTCAAACCAGAGCAGAGGAATGGCCTTGGGCATGTGGAGCTGGCAACTTCTCCTTGAAGTAACTGCTGACCCTGGAGACAGAGAAGCTGGATGGAGTGGTCCGGTGAACACTCACGGAGGACGTGGCAGGCTCCGACAAACCTGTGGCCCACAGATGGTCAGAGCTCATGGAAAGAGCAGTTGTCACTGGCAGCCTGGGCAGCAGCAACCGCAGGATGGCTGAGATGAAGGAGGGCTGGGAAGGGAGGCAGCAGGGATTTCAGGAGAACAGACGTGGCCCTATTTTTAGTGAACTGCTGGGCAAAGCTCCTCGGGAAGCAGCTGTGGAGGGGAAAGGTGCCCAGGAGAGCTGGCAGAAAGGAAACCTGCTGAGCAACTGGGAACAAGGCTTCCTGTTGTGCAGCAGGACCAGGAGTACGGGCAGAAGGGCTGCTGGGCTGGGCCAGGAGCTTCTCCATGAACTAAAACCCACTAAACAGGTGGGTGCAAGAAGGAGGAACAGACAGGCGACAACAGAATAGAGCGACAACATTGCCCAGCAGCGCGGAAGGACCAGTGCTGCAGGGACCAGCGCAGGGTGGCTAGAGCAGGAGAGCCCAGAGCTAGAACTGGCTGGGGTAGTGAGAGGTGTCCCAGGAGCGCTGGCTGGAAGGGGTCCAGGGAAAAGGTGGGTCAGATCACTGAGGAGACAGTCCAGTAGCAACCAGAGAATTGATTGCAGCACTTCAGTCCTGGTTTCGCTCCTGTTTTCACAGACAAAACCTGCTCCCAGATCCCAGTGTGCACCAGCACCCGTTTGGAAGGAGGTGGTGTGTAGGAGTTACAGCAGTTCAGGGGCCTTCTAGAGAAGCTGAAAGTGTTCAGTCCGTGGGAGGGTGTGAGCGCTGACAGCTGGCTGATGTGATCCTGGAGCATCTGTCCATGCGAAGTAATGGCGATCAGGCTGAGGACCTGTCCTCTGGGCATCCCCAAACCCCGCAAAGGGCAGGATGGCAATGAGGACGAGACAGCACAGGTTTCCACAGAACAGACAATCCTTTGCTATCCAGCAAACCTTCTCCAATGAAGCCACTGGCTGCGTAGGTGAGGGTCAGGGTCACTGTAGTAAAACACTAGACACTGTCCCTTACTGCATCACAGATCTCACACAGAGCCGAGAAAGTTTGAGCTTGACTAATGTAGAAGTTGGGGCTCAAAGGGCAGAAACCAAAGGCTTGAGGTCTGGCCAGTAACTACTGGAGTCCCTCACGGATGACACTACAGTTCTATTATCCAGGGGTTCTCTTGTAATCTCGATGATCCGGCAGCACGCAGTCCCCACTGATTTGTGGGTGCTTCTCCGTTAGGGGCTAGTGACGGTCATGGCAAACTGCAGTTGGTGAGGCAGGAATGTCTGACATCTTTGAGCTAAAGCACCACCAGTCACCAGCCTCTAGATCCCGGCAGGCACCACTGGCCTTTGTCTGTCCCTCTGTGAAGTTTTCCAGTAAAGCTTGGAGAATGCTGTGTGATTTATGCCCCGGAACAGCTGAGATCTCACCCTGAGCCAGCACTCCCTGATGTTCCTTCATTGGTAGTGTCCACAAAAGTCACCCAATAGAGGCAGAACCTGCAGCCTGGCTACAGATCCTCTGTCATCCAACCACAGACAGCTGGTGGTGCATGTTGCAGGGCTTATTTAAAGCTCCACCACTTTCACCCACCCGCTCTGACAACTAAACTTGGCAACTACAACCACAATAACAAAAATACCAGAGCAGCGTAGGGTTTCAGAGCAGCATCCAGGAAGCAGACAGCAGGTCTTGCTGCAGCACGGAGAACCCCAGGGTTGGACGTGTGGTGTCCCCTTTGAGAAGGTGCCTGGCTTTGGTTAGGCCAGGACAGGTCACCCAGGTGGGGCAGTGCACCTTACCCTATGGCTGCTCACTCCTGCTTCTGCTAGTCTGGAGCGCTGGGTCCTGTCTGGGACCATATGCTGCCGCCACACCCCAGTTTCAGGGAAGTCTCCACAACTGACTCTTGACTGGAAGCAGAAGAGGGATTTTGTACCTGGGAGTGAGCTCAGTAGCCCCTGCCATGGAACTGCTTTAATTTATGCAGGTTCCAACAGTTTTCTGTGGCCACTTCAATCACCCAAGGGCCTCAGAGCACCTCATTTCAGTCACCATGCTGGGTAAACCCAGTGGATTCCGTTCAAGTGACCTCAAGACCTGCTGTTTGTGCTCCTTACCCCATTAACGGGTCTGCTAGGAGGCATCCAGGACAGATTGGGTGTTGCGGAGCAGGAAGCACAGGGCTGCTCCACAAGAGAGGAAGAGCTAGGAGCGGACTGGGGCGAGGTGGGGACATGAACCAGATCTAGGGTCAATCCAGGAGGTTTAGTCAGAAGCAGATGGGGTCAGGGCTCAGAGACAGGGATGGTACTGGGGCAGCTGTGGCAGGTACCGATGGCCTGGGCTGAGCTGGATCAATGTTTTTCTTCCCTTTAACACAATTTGACTCTCTCTTCTGCTCACCTCACTTTTCCTACCTGGTAGGAGGCTCCCAGTCAGTGATGCATTTTATCCCGCATTGCTGGCATTCCTGGAGGTGAAGGGGAACAGAAGAAAATGCCACCTGAGAAGCCAGTTCTGATCACTATCAGGATACAGATACAGTCACCCTGGCCATTAAATGAAAGATACCTTTGTGGCCTTAGAAGCCAAACAGTGACTGTCCTGTTCTGCTGGTGCTCTGGTAAAATTTCTGAGTGAAAACAGAGCAGAAGCTCCAAGATCTACCCTACAGATGGTCACAGAGAAGCCCAGCACACATTGATCATAAGGAAAGCTTAGAACAGTTGAGCACATTTGCTTCTTTTGTACATAAGAGCCGCTCAGATGGAGGGAGGGGAGCATCTCCCTGCTGAGGAAAGGCTGAGGGAGCTGGGGCTCTTCAGCTGGGAAAAAAGGGAGCCTGAGGGGTGACCCCATGGATGTTGATCAATGTGTGAAGGGTGGGTGTGAGGAGGATGGAGCCAGGCTCTGCTCAGGGGCATCCAGTGACAGGACAAGGTGCAGTGGGTGTGAGCTGGAGCAGAGGAGGTTCCACAACAGTGTGAGAAGGACCTTCTTCCCAGTGAGGGTGCCAGAGCCCTGGCAGGGGCTGCCCAGGGGGTTGTGGAGTCTCCTTCTCTGGAGATATTTCAAACCCACCTGGCCGTGTTCCTATGTGACTGGATCTAGGGGATCCTGCTGTGGCAGAGGGCCTGGACTGGATGGTCTTTCGAGGTCCCTTCCAATCCCTAATGCTCTGGGATTCTGTAACTCTTTAAGGGTAACCGGTAAGAGACAGAAATAACCTTGACAATTGTACGGTCAGAACAGCAGCCACATCCATCTTTGGGAAAATCTGCAAACATGGAGCAGGGAAGCATTTGGAAATCAATGGCCAACACAGGCCCTCCTGGGAGGCACCCACGGTGTGTGTTAGAGGTTGAGCTGAAGCCAGGAACATGGGGTAAAGCAGAGATCACAACCCACTTGTCCATACCTGTCTACAGGCATGAAGCATCACAAACAGAAACCCCCAGTTTAGTAAAACTAGACTTAGCTGTGGCTACTGTCACACAACATTGGGTCATTAGGTTTAAGACTCTTATCAAAGGCTTCTCATAGATGAAGATGAAAAGGCCTCTGCCTTCATGTCAGAACTTCCATTTGGACTGAGGTGTCCACAACAATTCATCAAAGCTGCTGTTTCAGGGTGGCACCAAAGCTGTTCAATTTCTTTGCTTTGCCTGCAAAGCTGTGAAGACGCTCCCTGTGTCTGCCCGGCGATCGATCACATTCCAGCCGGGAAATTCCTGGAGCTGGTGCCTACGTTAATTAAGAACCAAGTCCTCTCACCCACTGCAAACAGAGAGTTTTGCTTATGGCTCACACGGACATCCCTGACCTTCCCCAGGATAAGGGGCTCTGTAACTGGGTGACTCTACAGCGTGTCAGACTCTAATGACACTTTAGATTTCCATTATAAAACTTCAGCAATGAACACTAATCCCAGGAAGTGTTAAAACGTCGCACTCTGTGGTAAAATAAAAAGGAATGTGACTAGGAGGCTGTTTATGGGGTGAACGGGCTCGGGAAACCCTCTGCGTGTGGGAAACTGCGTTCGTTCCCTTGGCCTTCCCTCGGTGCCGGGGAAACTGGGCTTCGCCAGAAAACTGAGCCAACCGCTCCCTCTCGTGGGGCCGGAGTGGAAGCGGAGAGCAGCCGGGAGCTGGGGGAGCGCAGGCTGCTCCTGCAGATGCAGCCCGAACCGGCGGCTTCCGAGAGCCCGGAGCCGTCAGCACCTCTGGGTTTGTCTCGTTATGACGGCAGGTGCGAGGGAGGGAGCGGTTCTCTTGCTGGGCCGGTGCTCGAAAAGGAGCAAAGGGGGGGGGGTTTAACGTGGCGATTTATTATTTTAATCCTGATTGGTGGTCATTTCTCTCTACTGAGTAAAATGTAAAGGCCCCTCTTGCCCAGAGTAGATGCTTCTTGTTGGCACCAGGTTCTCCTGAGGAAAGAGCTAAAGGATGCTCAGACACAGAAACGGGGAGGGGGTGTGAGTGCGGGAGAAGCGGGAGGTGGCCCTGCACTGTGATCATCATAGAGTCAGACAATCGTTCAGCTTGGGGAACACCCCCGAGATCATCAAGTCCAACTGTAAAAGGCCCATCCCTGATGCTGGGCTGAGCACTGTGGCTGGTGTCTCCGAGGGAAAACACATCTAGGATTGGATTTGTTCCCCAGTGGGGAAGATGGAATTGCAACAGCAGGTGACACGCAGAAGGCAGACAGGGCTGAACAAAGTTGAGCCCGAAAAGCTGAAACTGGAAGGAAAGGCAACAAGACAGAGTGACTGTCACAGAGAGCCGGGTAAGGGGGAGGGAGCCGCGGTGTTTGTCAAAGCAGGGTAACCCCGGGGGTTTAGAAAAGCAGTGAACCGCTCCACTACGCCGAGGAGTGGATGTGCCTGCACTGCCAGAACAGCCCGGCCTCTCCATCTCTCCGCAGATGTCTCTGCTCGGAGATTTTCCTTCTTCCCGATACCGACTGCTTCCATTTCTCCGACAGGCGAGGAGGAGATGCGGATCCCTCACACACGGCCACCACAACGACGCTCAGAGGCTGTTGCACCACGTTCATCAAACATCCCTCCACGGCGCTGCTTCCGGGAAAAGCCACGAGTGGTCCCCGTCCCGACAGGGCTGCGCGGGGACCACTGGCAGTCCCGTCACAGGGGGCTCGGCCCGCGCCTCCCCGCGGAGAGGCGCGGAGGCAGCGCGGCAGCAAGGGCAGCAGCTCCGCCGCTCCCCCGACAGCCGAGAGCTCCAGGGCCCTCCCCTCCTCCCCCCTTCTATTTTTCCTCGATTACCCAACCTAACGGTGATGCCGCTCGCTCCTCCCCGCAGCAGCCCGTTACCGGGAACGCGGGGGCTTCGCAGGCGGGGCTGGGGGGCGCCCGGCTCCCCCGCCCTTCCCGCAGCTGCGGCAGTGCGCAGCCACCCAAGGAAGGGGAGGGGAAGAAAGGGGAGGGGGCTGCGCCACTGGAGCAGGTGTGGCCGGCGGGCTGCTGCAGAGACGGGGGACCCATGGGGTTCACGACGGTGATGCGCAGAAATTGGGAGGGGGGATGAAAAATAAGAGGCGGAAGCTACACAAGAGGGTTGGCTTGAAAATAGAGGGAATTGCCCCGGCAGTCGCCCGGAGCCACCTGTGCCCTGGGCTGTTGTGTGCCGCGGAGAGGGAGTCCGGCCGCGTTGCCCGCCAGCTCCTGAGCCCCAAGCGCGCCCCTGAGCCCAAAGTCCTCCCCAGCTCGGCAGCGGCAACAGGCTCTAGGCTGAGACACAGAGACCGCCAACGCGCTTTATTTCCCGACAGCTTCTCTGCAAGGAAAGGGATGGGAAGCGGAGCTCCCTTGCGGCATCGCACCCCCGCAAACAAAGCCCCCCTGCACCGCCCCGAGCCCTTTTCGCTCCGTCTCTACCGACAATGCTAACGGGAATTATCCTTGCCCGGGGCCGGCCGCGCGTCTCTCCTCGGTCCTTGTCCCCAAATGAGTGGGAAAGGGTCTTCTTTGTCCCGGCGGAAGATGGTGCCGCCGCGGAGCCGCGGCGTGGTCGCCTCGCTCCCCCCACACCCCGATCCGGAGTCCCCGAGGAGATGCCGCCACCGGCTTCGCTCCCGGCGGTCCCGTTCCACCGCCCTCTGCCGCCAGCGGGCCACGGGGAACGGTGACCCGGGGAGCAGTCGGCCCCGGCCCCCAGCCACTCCGCGAGTTCCGGCAGCGCAGGGCGGGCGCGGCTCTGCCTGTTGCGGGATTCAGGGAGGTGGAAGGTGCGGGCAGCGCCCTTGGCTGCGGCTGCCCCGAGCAGGGGAGAAGCTGGGGGGATCCCAGACCTGAAGCCTCAGCAACGTTCGGCTGCGGGAGCGCCGGGGGCTCCGCTCTGCTGGGAAACTAGCTCCTTCCCTCGAGTTTCTTTGCCTTTGGTGTTTAGGGGGCAGATCCCCCCACCCCGGAGCGGCCGCAAGGGCGACCGCAAGGGCGACCGCAGGGGCTCTTTTTGGTCTCTTGTGTCCGCGCCGCCCCTCTCTGGGGCGCAGCGAGACCCCCGGAGGGCTGCTCGCGTAGCCAAGCACCCGCTCCCTCCTCCGCGCAGCATCCCGCACTCGCCGGTCCGCAGCGCGGCTGCTCCATTCCAGCTCCCTCGCTGCGATCCTCCCTGAGACGCGGGGTGGTTTGTTTTTGGGGGAGCTTCGAGGGCTCCGGGTGCTCCAGAGGAGCGGGTACCCTCAATATTTAAGGCGCGGGCCCGTGCGCCCCCTACGCGCGGGCGCAGCGTAGCGCAGCCCCCCGCCCGCCCGGGAAGTAATGAAATCAGCGAGTCTGTAGCTTTTGAACTGCCCACAGGCTGTCACGGAGCGGGGGGAGGGAGCGAGGGAGGGAGCGAGGGAGGGGGGGGGGAGTGAGAAATGCAGAGACAGCAGCCGCGGTAGCAGAGCTCCGGCAGCACCAGCCTCTCCGCGCAGAGCCAGGCGGGCGGCTCCGGGCTCCCCGGGACTCTCCTGGTGACACCCCAGCGCACCCCCACACCCAGCGGGAGCGCGGAAAACCCCACGAAGGTAAGAAGCGGCGGATCCTGCCGACAGCCCATTGAAACCCCGAGAGCTTCGCGGTTTCCACCCATTTTCGTTTCTCTCTCTTTTTGATGCGGGAGAGGGGATGCGCGGATAGGTGGGGAGGTGCGGGGAGCGCGGCGGAGACAGGGACCCGCCTGTCCGGGGACCTTTCAGGAATCGCTGCCAGGAGCCCGATTCCTCGACAGGGCGGACGCCTGGGCGCGGGTTCGAGGCACCGCACGGACTCCGGGCGATTTAGATGCCCGGCAGGGCTCTCTTTGAGGTGCGGCGGTGAGGGCGGTGGGTGTGGTGAGAGTGGCAGTGCTTCGTGCCCCATTTCCTTACGGTGCCTCGAGGCTGGTTCCACTGTTCAAAATATCCATTTAATTGTTAAAGATGGTAAAAAAACCCACCGCAGACCCCCGCTCCCCGGGGCGCGGCGCCGGACGAAGCACAAGCGCCGCTCCAGGGAAGATGGTGGCGGGCGGAGGGGTTCGCGCCGGCGGGGTGGGGGGCTGCATGGTTGGGGGTTTCTCGTGCGCATTGTGGCTGCCGACAATGCGGTTGTTCGCGGCCCCGCGCGTCCGAAGGCGCTGCCCGGGGAGGGTCCCGAGGTGCCGCCCCGCACCCCGATGTGCTGGTACCACTGATGGGCATCCGGTGCCGTCCTCCTCTTCCCACGGTTCCCCCTTTTTCTCCTCCGCTTTCCGTTTCGACCCCCACCTGCCCCAGGCGATCCTCGCCGCGCCGCCGCCTCTCCCCGCGCACACGCGTGTCCTCCCCGCGCGGCTCCCGCGGGGACCATTCCCCAAGCCCCGGATGGGCGGGGCGGGTGCCGCAGGGCCCCCTACACCCTCCGCACGCCGGGTGGGCGCCCCACGGGTGCGGGGGGAACGCGGTAGCGCGGCGAGGGGGGGATGGATAAGGCTCCCCCGCCCCTGCCCGCGCCTTTGTCTGTGTCCGGCGCATGCGCGGGGGCGGGGGCCGGCGGCGGAACAAAGGCGCTGCGCTGCGACCCCCGAGAGCACCCCCATCCTGGCATCCATCCCAGCGCATCCTCACCCGCAACCCCGTTCGGCCCCGCGGACCCCGTCCTGACCCGGCACTGCGCCGGTTTTCGTGCTGGCAGCTGGTACCATGCGAGATGGCGGAGCGGTGCGGAGCCCTATGTGCCCCCTCGAGTCTCTCTCCTCCTTGTCGTGTGTGCCCCCCAAAAAAATCTGTCATTTAGAATGGGAAAAGCGGGGCGGTGCTGCCTGCCCCCTCCCCATCTGCAGTGCGAAGTGACACCCCCACAGTGCCCCCTGCCCCGGGCTTTTCGGGGGGCTGCGCAGAAAAATGGGCGTGCGGGGGGCTCTGCAGTGGAGGTGGGGGCGCTGCTGGGGGCCTCCTTTGGTCTAAGAGGGCGAAGCGTGGCACTGGCCGGTGCCCCCTGGGGCAGTCGCGCTGGCTGCCGGCCTCCATCCGGCGGGAGACACTCGTGTTCTGCGTGTCCGAGCGGTCCCTGAAGCATCGAGGGCGGGGGGAGCATCTTCCGAGAGGAGGATCCGCGTGTGCGTGTTCGTGCGACATCTTGGAACCTCTTTTGTTCGAGTTGTTGCGTCTCCGCGCTGGTTGCGCTGCTCGCTCCTCCTCCGCCTCTTTTCCTTCCCGGCAGATGCTCTGGTCCAGACTGCGGGTGCGCGATTCTCTTCGGGGCGAGCGTGCTCCAGCCTGTTGGAAACGGGTGATTTGCAAGAGAATGAACGTTCCTTTCTGAACACAGACAGCTGGCGTTTGTCAGGCTGCAGCCAAGAGATGATTGCAAACGGGCTCCTGAGCACAGCATGGCCATGGGTGCCATCTCCAGCCATGGGCGCTGGCTGGGAAATACCCAGGATGGCGATGGGTGTCATTTCCAGCCATGAGCGCTGGCTGGGAAATGCCCAAGATGACGATGGGTGCCAACTGCAGCCATGAGCACTGGCTGGGAAATGCCCAGGATGGCGATGGGTGCCAACTGCAGCCATGAGCGCTGGCTGGGAAATGCCCACCCCGCGGCCCTCACATGGGGATTAGTCGGTGTTTGCAGTGGTTTTAATTAAGATCCCTTCTGAAGGAGCCTAAAGCTTGGCTGCTCCCTCGCTGCCGGCCAGATGTTTGCCAGGCACCACGTAGAGCAGCGGCCGGACTGCAAACGCCCAGGTTTTCCCAGAGCAGCCGCACAGCACTGAGCTGGGAGCACTGGGAGCGCCGACCCGGGGGGGAAATGCGGCATCTGCTGTTGTCGCCAACGGAGACACCTGGGCTCGCACAGTCCTTTTGTATTCAGGGTATTTCTGAGAATCTTGGGCAGATCCTCCCAGCCCTGGTGGGGGATGGAAGAAGGAAGGGCATGATGAAGGGGTTTTTGCACTCGGTGTCTCCATCCATTGTCTCGCAGAGGTTGATGAGAGGGAGAGGCTCTGCTTTGTGATCTCCCCGTGTTCTGGACTGCGTGGAGGGGGTTTTCTTTTTGTCTGCCTCTGTGGTCCCCCTGCAGAGCGCTGACTGGTCTGTGGGCAGAATAAATCCAGACCGTAGGGAAATACATGTTCCTCCGTCTGTTCCTGTGCTTCACATGTGAAACAGCTGGTTGTGTAATGCAGGGAAATTGCGAGTAGCTGCTGAAAAGCACTAGTGTAGCAGATTTTTCTCTCGATGGGAACCGCTGAACATACAAAATCCAGTTAAATACACTAAAAATACCGTTGAAATTACTGTTCCAGTTGCTGCATGAAGCAGTGATCAGGTGCTTGCTTCTTGCTGTCTGTGCTCCCGCAGCCCCCTTTTCCCCCTCCCTTTCCATGTGTTTTGCACTTGGAATGCAGCACCCACTGAACCAACCTGGTGATACAGGATGAGATTCGTTCAGACAGTGGCATAGCCCTGGAGCATTTCTTTCCCCTGAGATGGTGTGTGTGCTCATTTTGTGATCTCACAGCCATCTCTAGAAACATCTCTAGTCCTTAAGGATTTGAGTCTTTTGATCTTTCAACGCTGAGTATTCCAAGTGAAGCTTCTTGTGTTTGTGCTGTGTCACAGCAGTAGCTTTGCCCCTGCACGGAGTCCTCCAGCAGAACCTCCTGTGGACAGGACAGCTTCCATCTGAGCAATTAACACTTGTCCCTTCTGCAGGCATCTGCCCCTGCCCCACTGGCAGACAGGGAGGGATGGGCGCTGGATGCAGGGCAGAAGCAGGCGTGAAATCTTGGGAGACTCCTGTGTGGCGCCATTTCCAGGCACGCAGCTCCCAGTCATCTCCATTAGTGGGAACTTGCTGCTGAAAGCTGATTTTGCACAAACTCTGGAAGCAAGAATCAAAGCAGACTGAATTTTCTTACCTGCAGGAGGATGTGCATGTCTGTGCACAAAGCCCAGGCCTTGGGTTAGGTCTGTGCTGTAAACGAAGCATCCTTGGGTGGATTGTGGATTATAAGGGCTGCAATCTGAGTCCTTAAAATCTAATGAAGGAACATCAACCGATATCCAAGGCCCCACCTTGAATACAGGGCTAGCACGGCCCGAGGCAGCACTGCACAGCTAAAGGAAGACAAGAGAGGGCTGCGTTGCTTCTCCCACGTCAGTCAGCCATGACGACAAGGAAGCAACAGCCAGAGAAATGGAAGAAATTCCTGAAAGCAGTAGAGGGCTGCAAATAGAAGCCATCTGCACTCTCCGAGGGGCTTTGTGCCTCAGCAGGAAATGCTTTAAGGGTGTAAAAAAATGCAGGGGAAAAAGAGGAGAAACACCTCGTGCAGAATGGGAAGGACTTTAGAGTCTTCTCTGCACCATCTCCTGTCTTCCATCTGTCTGTCTCAGAAGTGTGATGCCAGCTCAGCTTCTAACTTCAGGATGGAGGAATGTGGGCAGGATAAAGCTGCAGCTCCTGGTTATTTGATAGGAAAACTCGCAGGGTTCAAGCAGAAACTGATTGATAGCGACAGAAGCTCTCAAACATGAAAGGTTCCTGCCCTGCCAGGGTCTGCACATGAAATGCTTTAAAAGGCTCTTAAGCACTGGCCGACGCAGAGAGATGCTGATTGGTACCACGTGTGGAAAGGCCGGGCTCTGCCTGGGAGCAAGATGTGTAGCAATCTCAAGTCCCCCCCTTAAATCGAGGTAATGGAATTTAACTCTGAGGAAAGAGTTTTATTAATAAGGACCTTCTGCCTTGGGATATAAAGCAGAGGCCGCTCTCCTTTGATGCACTGGGCATTGTGTTCTGAGGAGTAGAAATGAAATGCAGGGCTGTGCCTGGTGGCGAGTAGGCTGCCAAGTCCCTCACCAGCACTGTGGTGTTGGGAAGGCTCCGTGTTGCTCAGTCGAGTGTTGCAGAGTTCAGACCTCAGCCTGGCGGTGGTACTGCTTCTGAGTGTGATCTGCTGATCACGGGGTTTATGTCGTTTATTTTTCTTACCCTGCAGGAATGTCCGTGTCTTCTCAAAAGATTTCATTCTATTACCCAGCCCAGCAGCTGCTCGGAGCAGCGCACGCTTGGTGCTTGGTGCGAACCGTAGGGCTGATGGTAGGAGCTTGCCTTTGATTAGAACTCTGCTGTCCTTAGGGACGCAACTCAATGCGTCCTAAGTTGTGGCCTGAACCACCCACCCTTTGCTGCTTACAGAGGTGCCGATGGGTGCTGCTAGTGCTGTCACGACAATGGCTATAGCGCCAATGCACTGGAGTGACGAGGGTGCCGGTGCAACGTTGAAGCAGAACCTTTTGCTTCAGGCAAGAGCCTAGTGACGGTAAAGGCAGAGTAGTTTCAACAGCAGAAACCCGCACCATCATGACTTGACTTGACAAATGGAAACCACTTCTGCTCCACTGCTGAGAGCAGGGCACTGCTGGCCATCTCTTGTTTCAGCAGTTGGGAAATGCTCAGTGGGGTGCAGAGCGCAACCCTTGCACAGAGCATGCTTTGGGCCGTGAATTGATTTCCTGCTACCTCTGCTTTCCCTGTGTGACTGGTTGGCGAAGGAAGGGCTCCCAGTTACAGCTGCCGCCTGACATGAGCTGTTGTAGAGTGAAGTGGCAGATGGCCACAGAGCAGTGATGCTGCAGATGTTTATCTGCCAGGCAAATTTAAGCTGATGGAGAACTGTAGCAGGGAAATTAAGTTGGAGAGACCAAGAATAGAGGTGCTAAAGTTTGTGATTTTTGGTCTAGAACAAGGAGAAATCAGTGAAAACCCTGTTGCAAACAGGTAAACAATAGGGGAGAGTCAAGTCATGAGAAGCCCTTTGGTGCAGCTGTTTGTCCCAGATCGACTGGAGCCCCAGCACTGTTACACCAGTTCCCTGCAGTCATCTGCCCTCAGAGCAGTGCAGCTCGTCACTGGGGAGAGAGAAAGCAAAACCAAAACTGGGCTGGGGGTGGTGTAAAGCTAGAGTCTGGGCAAAGTTAGGGTGAAGCTCGTCAGCAGCAGAGGTGGTGCTCAGACGGTTCCGGCATTTCCCATTTGCACGCAGAGCCACCCATCACTGGTGTTGTGGCCGGCACTGGTGAGCGCATGATGGGCTTGTGCTGCTGGGATGGTGAGAGGAAACAAAGCCAGTGAGCTCTGAGGTGGGGAAAGCAGCTTTTCTGGGTTGCTTGCTGTCTCCACAAGAGCTGAGGGGAAAGGGGAAGCTGTGCTGGCGGCTCTGCCCGGCAGCTCTCCAGAGCAGACGGGGCTCGTCCTCCTCCAGCAGCGCTGCTCAGCCCATTGTGCAGACTGCACCAGGGACTGTGCAGTCCACGCCAGGAAGAGCTGGTCGCACTGAGGAGTGGGTGAGAGCTGTCTGTTGACTCCTGCTTTCCAGATCTACAGGCCTTGTTAAGCAGAGGAGACAACAGCTCCCCAGAGCTCTAAGAAGGAAAACGTGCCCAGATCTTCCAGACTTTTCCGTCGCCATCCCTGGAGATGGCGAGAGCTCAAGGACAGTGACAAGTTGCCCATGCAGACAGGTTCATTCGATGGGATGTCTACACGGAAGGGTTTTGGTGAGAATTTCTCTGCTCTCTGCTTCTGCCCACTGTTCCCTTTCCTCAGTCTCTGCCATCAGAGATTTTCACCTTGGAAAACATCCATCTCTACAGCTGCTTGAAAGGATGTTGTGGAGAGGTTGGTGCTGGTCTCTTCTCACAAGCAATTAGTGATAAAACCAGAGGGAAGGTCTTCTAGCTCCAACAGGGGAGGTTCAGACTGGCCATCAGGAAGAAATTCTTCCCAGAGAGAGCCATCAGGGACTGGAATGGGCTGCCCAGAGTGGGGGTTGAGTCCCCATCCCTGAATGAGTTTAGAAGTTGCTTAGATGTAATGTTGGGGGATCTGGTTTGGGGGTGACCTTGTAGAGTGGGGCTGATGGTTGGGCTCAATGATCCCAGGGGTCTTTTCCAACCAGAGTGATTCTGTGATCCCACAGTGTGGAGGTAGCAGCAGACCCTTCTGGGACTCTGGTGTTTCACCAGTGTTGGGTGTTTTGCTGGTTTCCTAGGTGCTTGTTCCCCTGTGCAATGTCTAGAGGGATGTTCAGCTCTCTGTACAGTGGCCCATCCAGATGCCCTGAACTGATGGCATCGCATTAACGAACAACACTTCCAGATCCCAGCTAGGTAAGAGCTGCCAGCTATTAAATGTGATGGCTCAGCCAAGCGCGCTCCCCTGCACACGCAGCAGTCAATGAAATCTTCAGCAGGGCTGAAGGAAACCAGCGTTACAGCAGCTCTTTCTGAGCACTAGGACCATTATCAGGTCGTTGGAAGTGCAACTGTCGTCCTGTGCTGTGGATGAGTCCGTGACTGACAGATCTGTGACCAAAGCCCTGCTGGGGATGGCAGGGGCAGTGTGGCTCTGCTCAGGCAACTCAGACCTGGCTGAGCACTGCTGTGGTAATCATAGGATGTTAGGGGGTGGCCCTTGGTGCCCAGGTAGCTGCAGTTACCAGGGCTCCGACTACACTGCGAACCACCCACGGGGGTTTTGTAAATCTCTCTGAAACAAAGTGGTCACCAAGGCGCTCTGGGGGAAAGCAAACCCATCCCTCAGCAAACGACAAACACAATGGGTCTTCCTTGTCTGCAGCAGGGTAAATATTGTGTCTTGAAGGGTTTGGCATCTCTGCTCCAGCCTGGAGCTGATACAGGCAGGGAGGTGCTGAGGGAAACAAACCACCTGGGCTGCTCTCCCATAGAAACTGACTGGGTGAGGCCAGAGGCTGACCAGCCCCGTCCTGTCCCACATCCACAGCACAGAGGTGATGGGGAGGGAAAGAAATTCTGCCCTGATGGATCTGTAGTTCAGAAAGAAGTCTGTCCAGGAGCTGACTGTGAGACAGCAGCAGCAATTTTAGCCTGAGAACAGAAGTGTTTGTCTCAGCAGATTGACCCTTTCAGCTTAAGTTCTCTGGGACCTTTGGTCCTGGTTGAGGCTGTTCCCTCCACTCCTTGATTTAAGACTGGTGTTGTCTGGCATGCTGCGGTTTGCCTGATCTCTGTGCACGGGTGTGAATGTGTCGCAGTGACGACAGCTGGTGTGTCTGGGCTACCACCAACCCGTTTTCCAGCTGAATCTGTCCCCTCCCTTGCCAGTTCCCTGCAAGGGAAAGATCATTTCTCTGTCCTGAGGAGTAGCTGGGGCTGTGTGAGGGAGCCCCTTGTCAACCGCACGTGAAGGTGCCATCTGTGTCCGGAGCCGCGGCGTCCCCCAGCCCTCCCGTGCAGCACAGAGCAGGGACACAGCGACAGAACCACCCACTGCAGAGCTTTGGCTCCAACCTCTGGCATTAAGGCTCCTAGATCCCAGCTGTTTGCACCGATGTGGCTCCGCAGATGCTTGTTGAGGTCACATCAGTCTGAGAACCTGATCTTAAACCAAGTTTGATGCAAATGCTGTGACACAATGGAAATCTCAGAGCTCTGCCAGATCCAAGCAATGGCCAGCTCCGCCTTCCTCTCACCTGCTGAAACACTGATGTGATTCTTGTCCTTACAGTGTTTCCAGTTCTGATCTAACCTAGTACTGGACTGAATGACCCCCAAACCCCTTCTCCAGGCTGTGTGCGAGAGCTGGCAGCGTCAGTCTCATTTCCAGATCTGTTTGGTTCCTGTTGCACGTTAAACAAACTGCATCAGGACTGTAACAGAGCTGCACTAGTGGGTTGTGGAACCTCCCAAACACTCTGAGGGGGAGCAGTTGCTGTTGCTGCTTCTAGACTGCCTTGACAACAGTTCTGGAGGTCTGGCCGTGGGTCTGCTGTGGGGGTCTGGCTGTGGGCTCCTTGCAGCATGTTCCCAGTGTTGTGGCTGAGCTGCAGGCTGCTGGACTGACCCTGCCACCTGTCTCACCCTGTCTTCTCCAGAGCCCTTCTGCGCTCTGAGCAGTCCTGGGGACTCCTCCAGGGGAGGCTCCCCTTCACCCCTTTGGTCTCCTTAAAACGAACAGAACGAGGCTGTCCATGGGAGCCATCTGCACGGGCTGCAGTGGGGCTCCAGCCACGGTGTGTGAACGGAGGTGTCTGCCCGCATGCTAACGATGGCTCCCGCCTGCCTGCGCTGGGGAGGAGAGCCCATCGCCAGCTCCACTGTCACAAGTGCCCTGCTTTGTTGTAGCGATTGTAGCCATACGGTTCTGGTTCCCTGATCTAGTTGGCTGGGGAGGCAGTTAGATATAACCTGGTGGATCCAGGCGCGTTAGCCTATTTGCGATGGTCTGCTCCCGGTTCCTAAGAGACTGCGTCTCAGAGCTGCGGAGTTGCAGCTGGGAACGCGCTGAGCGGCTCCTCAGCTGAAACAAGAGCACAGCCTTCGTCTTAATTAACATGGCATAATGATTCCTTATGCTGGCAACACCCCCACAACCCACAGTCACGTTACAGCCGGTCGTGGAACCGAGGAGGCAACTGTCTCTGCTCTGACACCAAGGACCAGCGAGTGGCTGCTGTCTGCAAGAAATGGGATTTGTGCTGGTCAAACCACTTTGGGTTGTGCCCCCTTCCCTTGTCCATGGAGGCAGATCTGATGACGGCTGGGCGCTGCAGCCACGAAGGATAAGTGGTCAGTTTCCACGCAGAAGGTTTTGGTTGCCAGACAGGGACAGCAGGAGTGGCAGAGGTCCAGTCCCTAGCTGTTTGCTTGGCGTTTGCTGCCGAAGTCAGACTGATTGTCCTGGGTCACACAGCTCCATGAAGAGAGAGACCTTTGGAGTGGAAGCCTGTGGCACCAGTAAGAATCACCGAACAGGACCCATGAGAGGGAAGGACTAATGCAGGGGGCTTGGGCAGCAAAAAGAGGAGAATCGCTGCTTTAAGAAGAAATGAGACAGGGATCAGTGTCAGATCCCTTAAATGTGATTCATTCTGCCTTGGGGCAAGAAGGGGGACTCTCTTGTCCCTTCAAGCCCTATTGATGGTGGGACCAGGCATGTGGGGGACCTTAGGAGTCAGCTTGTTCCTGAGCGCAGGGAAACTAGGGAGCTAATTCGTTCTCAGCGTGTCTGTCAACATGGAGAGCGAAGGATAAACCCTCTACTCACACCCTGTGGGAACGTGGCACAGACTAGAAATAACAGAGAAGGCTTTTCTCAAGTGGGCATGAGGGGGCTGTGTTTACTGGTGCTGAACAGCAGAGCTTGGTAGAGGTTCCTCACAGCAATTTGGATGGCGTTCCTGAACGTGATGGAACCTCTAGCTACTCTTTGGGTTTCGTCTGATGTACAAGAAGAGAGCAGAGCTCACAAAAGTGATTGAAGCTTTTTAGCTCCCAAGTTTGATTTCCAGACAGCAGCATGCAGCCGGAGGGGTGGGTATGAGAATCCTCCTCTGTGAGACCCGGATGCAGCTGTGCGGCTGCGTCTGCAGCTGGCAGTGTGATGGGGAGTGGTGCAGGGTCAGGTTGGCTCTTGCCCCTTCATCTTTAGGCTGCGCAGCTATTTGCTGGGGCATTCCACAGGGCAGTGGGCACTGGCTGTGTGACAGAGGCTGTGCAGACGTTTCAACACATGGCTGCTCAAACTTAATGGCAGCACAAAGTGGCTCTGAAGGCCGAGCTCCATACAAACCAGGCTCGTTTCTGAGGCAGTCCCTGGTGCGTGCTCACAGGTGGCTCTGAATAGACCTCGTGTTCAGTGAACAAACACCTTTGTGTCACCTGTCCTTGTGCACAGGTGGGCAGTCGGTGCTGCAGCTGCTTTGGCCTCTGTGTTTGGTATCAGCCAACAGCCTGAGCCTGAGGGCACCCCGAGGTGTGTTTAAGCTCCGTTCTGATGGTGCTGATCAGCGAGCGCTTTGACTGACTCTAAGTGAGTTGCACTAATAAAGGCAGAGCTGTGAGCTGCTGGAGTTCTGTGGTGGTTGAGATGGTCAGGCGGGCAGCATTGGCTGTGTCCGATGCTCTTCTGTGATGTAGCAGAGCTGGTGTTCACAGCCAAAGCTTTGCAGTCACAGAGCATTAGGGACTGGAAGGGACCTCAAAAGATCATCCAGTTCAATCCTCCTGCCACAGCAGGATCCTGGTGTTGTGTCACCTGTTGGCTTTTCTTCCTGCTGTCTTCCTTGCTTGGCTCCTCTGAGTGATGGTGGGTTGGTCTGGACAGTGTAGATGTTACGGGTGTGTTTCCCACTGCCCAAAGAGGAAGGAAGATGATGACTGGGCCTGTGCAGCAGCAGTTTTTGTACTGAACACACAGGCCATAGCAAACTGTCCCTCAGTGCGCCACTGCTTTGGTCAAAGACAAAGTCCCTGGCACAAGGACTTGTTAAAATTTCATGCAGAGAGGCACAAAAGGCTGCAGAGCAACATGCAGAGCGGCAAATATTCTTCTGGGTTGTGGTGGGTGCATGAAGAGCAGCAGTGTGGCAGTGAGGGAAGGGAGAGCACCCTGCCTGTGCTGGGCTGTGCCAGCGCATGCTGCCATGCAGTGCCACAGGCAGGGAGCAGGTCTGCCTGTGCACAGCCCCGCGTGGGAGCACGGGGGTCAGTGCGGTCACGGGACTTTCACCGCTCGCCATAAGTCAACCCCCTGCACCAGGCTGCCTCTGTGTTTTGGCTGGAGAATCTGATCTGGGTAAAAGCTGCTCACAAACGGTCCAGCCGAGCCCGTTCCATGAGCTGCCTGAGTGCAGGGCCTGGAGAGGTGAAGGTTGAAGACATACAGCATCCAGCTGCATGTGAAGCCAAGGGGCTCAGCAGTTAATGAGGAAAGGCAGGCATCACGTGCCTGCGGGTAAAGCACCCTGAAGATGTGCAGTGGTGAGAAAGAGCTGCAAAGGGAATTGTTGAGGATTTGAATGGATTTTAATTCATTTTGTAGCTTTGTGTGCAGTGTCCCCTCCCCTGTGTTCTCCCACAAAATGGGGAGTGAAACGTGAATAAATCCTCTGGCAGTTCCCAGTCGGGTGACAGGGACTTCTGACTTTATCTTTCTTCATTCTCTTAGCCTTTGGAGATGAGCAGGACAGTGGAGCTATCTGGGAACGTTTCACACTGGTGCTTTCTGCTGGGGGAGGTTTCAGTTCTTGCAGCTCAAACCTGATGGAACAATCGTTCAGGTTTGATTTCTAGCTGGAAGCAAGGACAGACCCAGCCCTTTGAGCCAGTGGATCATGCAGTGCCCGAGAAGTATATGGACAGCCCAGACCACATGCAAGCAGATGTTTGCTCTGGCTGGGGGAGTGGGCTGTAGCCTACAGAGCAAAGGAGTCCCACACTCAGCAAACTGTGGTCCGTTTCGGCTAGACCAGTCTCAGCCTCCACTGGTTGAGCTGACTGCTATGGATGAGCCACCAAGTGGCAAGAGGGCATCTGGTCAGAGCCCTGAGCACGGTGCTGAGAGCTGGGGGTCAGGGGTGACCTGCACAGGGCAGGGCTGTCGCTGCACCCTCACAGACCAGTGAGCTTGGCTGAGCAAAGGGGTTAAACCTGTGGCTAATGGTTTACCTGTCAGGAAACTCAGGGGAGACTGCCATGAGTGTCAGTCCTCTGGGGGACCAGGCAGCCCTTCGCCCCGCAGCTCCAGCGCACAGCCAGAGCCTTTGGCTGCAGAAGTCAGACAAGCGGCCCTTTGGCCATTTGGCAGTGTTTGACTTGTGGGAGGTCCCGGGAAGACGTTCAAGTCCCTAGCTGCCAATTCAGTGCCTGGCACCAGCCTTCGCCGTGGAGCTGCTCTCGCCGTTTTATCGCAGAAGCAGGTTTTGTGGCAGGGAATGTTCAAACCCACATTTGTTCCTTGTTTGCCAGCCAAGGCCATCCGTGGCGTTAGCCGCTTCTCCTTCCACCCAGGGCTGCAGCCAGCACGGCTGAACCGAACCACCATCTCCTCAGGGTGGGCTGCTGCAGCTCACCCTGATTGCTTTGGCCCTCTCCAGCTGGGCTCTTTTTGCCAGCTCAGTGAGGTGAGTCACCCTGCTCAGGGCTCAGCTGGGAGCCAGACCAGCTGCCAGGGAAGGGGAGAGGGCAGTGGGGCCGTCCCACTCGAAGCAGGGAGCTATTTAAGTTGGCAGAGCCACAGCACCTGCCTGTGGCTTTGTGTCAAGGTTTGAATGGTTGTTGGTGTCAGTCCTCCCAATGTGTTTTTATCTGAACCCCACACCCCCGTTTACGACTGTTCCTCGTGTGACTGGAGCATAGAGGCATCGCACTGTGGAGTCACAAACAGCAACTGAACCAGCTTGTGCAGGTAAGAAGCGATGGTGAAATCTTCCACCAAGAGAGGTTTTGTTTTAAGATCTCCTGAGTGAATTTGCCCTGTGCCAGAGGGCTGGAACTGCCCTGAGAGCACCGGGTGCCTGACCTGGCCGGTGGGTTCCAGTGTGGGAACTCAGAAGTGAGTTGACTCAGCTTGTGACCTCAAATGACCATCTGCCTCTCCTGTGTTTGTACCTAGATGGTGTAAATGGAGACAGGCTGCAATCTGGGGGTGGTTTTAGTCTTTCCAAGTTGTTTTGATTCCTACAAAAGCAAAAGAAGCGGTGGTGGCTTATTCCCTGCTCCTGGTGTTTGCATCTGAATGGAGACTGATGTGTGAAGATCAGGTGTGAGTGAAGTGGTGCTGTGAGTAAAGGGAGAGCAAGCGGGTGCCTGGGGACATCCTACACTCAGTGCCTTGGGTGGGAGCCAGACCTGGCGAGGGGGATAGTGATCCTGGCACTGCAGGAGAGCTGCAGGAGCTCACTGAATTCCTACTTTGATATTGTCTTGTGATTAAGATATTAAAGATAGCAAGTGGATTGTGATGATAAAACTCCTGAGCTGGACTGGAAACTTGGGTGCAGGCTCTCAAGTGTTTCTTACTGTTCATTTAGTGCTGACTGGGGGGATTTCCACCGGTTTTAATCAAGGGGCCCAAGTTTTTATTCCTCATGCATATTTATGAACCCTTCAAAGGAGTCTTCTTTTCTTAATGTTAGCAGCAGAGCCGCTCTCAGTTGGCTTCAAAAGAGCCTTTTGGCTGTTTGAGCTGGTCTGTTCCATCCGTGGCTCCGGATTCCCACTACAAACCAGGTCACTGAGAGCACAGGTGATGCTCCTCGTTGGAATTAGATGGGGAAGGCAGCAGTTGAAGTAGCTGCACAGAACAGGCTGCTGCAGAGGTGCTGCTCTGAGAAATCCTTTGTGTTGTAAAGAGGAACCCTGCTCTCCTTGGGAAAGGTCTCCCCTGTGAGGTGGCTGCGGAACCCAGCTCCGCCCTGGACAGGCTCTTTGTTTCTGCTGTGTGGCCGTTTGGCTGCGGGAAGTGGGCACTGCTGGCCTGTGGAAGGGAAGTGAGCACTGTTGGCCAAGCGTGAGGCAGCTGTCAGGACAGCGAGGTAGGAGCTGGTGTAAAGCTGCGTTTTATGGGGTGAGCCCAGCTATCCCATTGTCTTTTCATACAGTGGGCTACTAATGGGCTACCATTTGCCACCCAAATTCCCTGAGCAGTCTTTCCTACTGTGTTCTGAGGCAGTGCAGTGAAAAGAAGGGACTGTTGATAAGGATTTTCAGAGGCCAACTGCAAGTAGATTCCTTTTCTGAGTCTTCTGAAAGTGGAGAACAGTTGGACCAGACCTAACCCACCAGACCCACACTTCTAGATCCCCAGTGTCCTGCTGTTTTATGTTTCAGCCATAGAGGTGGGAGAGTGTCTGTAGGGCGCTTGGTGACTTCAGAGTGTGGGAGCCCTCCCTGTTATCCCACATCCTGGCAGCACCACAGCCACACTGCTGAGGATGCCCAGTGGATAGAATGAGCGGATTTTATCCCTCTGCGAGCGTTTAGCCACCTGCCAAGGAATCTCACCTGTGTTTTACCCTACTGCTACCACCCCCGTGGGCACCCGTGTGTTTTACTGCTCTGTGCCCCACAGCTCTGCCTTCCAGCTCTCTCAGAACTAGTGTCAGTGCTGCATTGCCTGGAGTAGTCGGTCTCCTTGTTCCATTCTTTTGAGTTAAATCAAAAAATGGAGTAAAAATAGCCTGTAAAACCCAGCACAAAATACACCCCCTTTATCTTCGTTATAAAGCTCTTTTGTGTGCAGAGCTCTTCCGAGATGCTCGTAAAACCCAGCTCTCTCTCAACCTTAAATAACTGGAGTCGCAAAATGGCACCGGGAGCGCTGGCAGTAACCATGGAGATCCCTCTGCCTCGCGGGCCGGCTCCTGCGAGTGAGTGGCGCTGCACAGACTGGAGCTGCTGTGCAGGGCTGATGGCTCTGGTGCCACTCCTTCAGCACTAATGGGTTTTGTAACAAACCAGTGCAAAACAGGCAGCGGGACACTGACCTCTGTTGTGTAACTGGTTTTGCTGAGGTGAACCGGGCTGCCACTGGACAGAGGAACTTGAGCTTGTGAGAAACAGATCTGAGATACAAGCTAAGGGCTGAGCAGGTTCCTGCTCCCAGTGGTCAAGCCCATCGGGGAGAACAGGCTGGAAAGGACACGTTGTGACGTGGGGTGAAGTGTGGCCGCAGGAAGCCTTCTGGCCTGGCCCCCCCAGTTGTGCGCTGTGGCAGGGAGGCTGCCCAGAGTGGGAGGCATGAGGGGCTGTTCCGCTCTCTGCCAGCTGCACAACTGCTCTGCTGCACTGGGCTGCTGCTTCCTCTTCTGCCTGTGGGTTGGACGGCACATGGGCATTGCTGGTGCTGCTGTGGGGCTGTGTGGAGCGCTGCTGGTGCAGCTGCAGGAACTGTGTGAGCAGCGGTTCGAACGCACGTCTAGAGCCCCTACTGTGTCGGGGTGACCTGCTGGCTGCAGCCCCTCGCGTAGCTGGTGTTAATGTCTGCGTGCAGAGGTGTTGGAGCCCTCCAACTTCTCGCCTAACATAGGTGTGATGGAAAATCCATTTGCTGCAAACACTCCAAGTGTCTGGAAAGGCTGCTGCTGCTAGGAGGAAGAGAGGTGGCTCCTTGAGAAGAACTTGCTGAGATGGGGAGAAGCTGCCTTTGTTTTCAGATGAGACGCAAGCACTCACCCAACCTTGTCACTCTTGGAGTTTAGTCAGAGTGTTGACGGCCCCTGTGCTTTCTGTGCAGGGACAGACCTTTCTTTGAGTCCCTGCAAAGCGGCTCCCGATGTGGGTCACGTGGAGACCCTGTTTGTTAACAACTGCGACAGACAAGGAGGTTTTTAATTTCACCGGGAGAGGCTTGGCAGTGACCCTGGCAGCGGTGCCGGGGTCCGTGCCAGCAGGCTTCTCCCGCGCCCGCCTCAGCACACAGCAAATGAGTCGGTGCGGAGCTCTAACAAGGATGGATGTGTCCACCCAATTAGAGGGAGAGAAAGAGCCTCCTTCATGTTCTGGGTTCACTGGGGGTTGCTCTGCTGTTCCTGCACCCTAGCATTGAAGCCTTGCTGCAGGAGTGTCATTGGCTCCCACAGCGAGCCGGTGAGCATCGTCCCAGCTCACCAACACAAAGTTCTCTCAAATATTTGTCCTTTCAAGTCCTCAAACAGTGAAAAAGTCAGCGCCAAGTCAGATACCAGTGTAAGTGAAGAGGCAGGGCTTCAGGCGCAGCCCTGCTTCAGTGGGTGATCAGGCTCTTCAAACAGCAGCTCTCGGGGTTTGCAGCTTCTCGCTTTCACAGGGGTTTCATTTTCTCACGACTAAACTCAGTGTCGTTCTGGGAGGTGAGAAGGTGTGAGGTGGAACTGCTTGGAGGGAGCAGGGCATGGGAAACTCGTTATGAGCTCGGAGACCGTTTCTTCTCTCTCTGGAGCTGTTTCTGCTCTCCGGTTTAGCTGTGCTACGTGTAGCTCACACTGCTTCAGGAGGAGTTGCCTCACATCATCCTCAGAGAAGAAACCAGACCCTCTTCTCACTGCTTAGAAGCACATTTAACTGTGCCCAGGCAGCCAGTCCCGTTGCTGCACAGAGCAGCACGTGAAGTGGCCAAGGGAAGGACGTGGTGCACGTCAGCGACACAGAAAGGACCAGGGTGGGGTTTGCTTCAGGCCGCCTGCTTCTCAACAGTCGTGGAGCACTTCAGACCTTCCAAAGATGTCTTGCTGGTGCTATCCAGGGATCTACTCTGATGAAGTGTGAGGATGGCTTGAAATTCCCTGGTCGTGTTTCCAGGACCACGTTGCGATACCTTGGTACAGTCAGATCTAGAGCACAAACAGCACCCCTGCCTTTGTGGCAAATTGCCTAGGCCAAGCAATAAATCATCAGCAAACATCTGGCTGAGATGGGAGCTGCCTTGGAAGAGGAAGCTTTTGCTACTTCCTCCTTCTTGCATCTTCTTATCCCTTTGGTGTGACCTGGGTCTTAGCAGGGGATTGTAATGTGAGCTGCAGTCAGTGGCTGTTCCAGTTCAGCTGCAGTTGTGGGCTGAGTTACGTGCTGCTTTGAAGCCCTGGTCCATCGTGTGTGAAGGCCCTTACAGCTGGGCTGGTAGTGGTCCAGGTCATTTCACCGTTACACACACCAGTTTGCTCTGTTCCACAGACTTCATGGAAACTGCAGACTTTATGTCAGTTCTCACTGGGTGTTGCAGAGTTGTAGGTGCCCTGGGTTGGGTGAGAGGGACTTCTAAGGGCCCCTCAGTTCAACCACCCTGCAGGGAGCAGGAACATTTCCAACTAGACTGAGTTGCCCCGTGGCCCGGGAGCAAACTGTAGTGCTGCAATTAAAGCCTTGACATCTCCCACTGGTGGAGATGGTTGGGCTCCTCCGCACTCCTGGTTATCCGCTGAGGGTTACAAGCCGGCAGCACTTGGTTGTGGTCATCAGACCTCAGATGTGACAGGTGTAAAGAGTCTGGGGATTTCTTTGAGGCGAAGATGAGAAGTGTTTACCAACAGAGGCCTTTCCTCTGTGAGGCCACAATCCTGATCCCCGTGGGCTCGGTGGAGCCAGCAGGGCTCTTCCAAATGCTGTGGCTGTTGGAGACTGACTGCAGTTTACTGGAGCCAGTCACTTCCAGCTCAGGTCTCTGCTCTCTCAGGGCAGGGACCCATCCCAGCTTGTCCTTTGCCTCTTCTGGATTTTTCATTCCCAACGAGACTTTTATTGAGTGTGGCTGTGTTGGGGTGATTTGATCTCTTGTTTCCACTGTTTACAGCATCGAGTCACTGACCCGCTGTGGAAGTGCAGCTGTGTCCCGGGGGCTATGGTCTTCATGTCACTGGCCGTCCTGTCCCTAAACCTAAAGGCTGCTGCCTGGCCGTGGCTCTGCTGGCCAAGTCCTTGGGGAACAGAAAGAATTGACTGAGGAGGTTTGTTTGTGCTTAGAGTGGCGGGAAAAGAGAACCGCAGCCCGGTGATGGTTTTCTGTGGTGACTTCAGAAATAGTCCTGCTGCAGCAGTGGGAGTGACCTCTGCATTTGAAATGGCCTTGACAGAGTTAGACACAAGAATAATGCAAAACCAGGTGGCCCCTGTGCTTGTGCTGAAGGCTCTGCTGGCTGCCAGCTTGTGTGACTTGTGGCAGCACTGGGGGCTCCTTCAGCTCTGCTCCCCTTGGAGGACAGTTTCGGGGAAAGGTAGAGATGAGGAAGGTTTGGTGGATTGTACAGAACTCCTTGGTTTTAGTTCTTGTTCAGTTCCAGACACAATCCTGCTGCCTCCAGTCCTCCTGAATCTTGACCCAATGATTGTCATCCCTTTGGGAGGCAGCATACCAGTGCAGACAGGGTTTTGCTGGCTGTGGAGACTGGAATAAAGACCACAGTCTGTTTGTGGAGTTCAGAGTAGTCCTGCTGTCTGCAGCACTCTCCTTTCTCTTTTATCTTCCTCCTTGTTGGGCTCCTCCACTCTCCAAACTCCAATCCAGAATAAGGTACAGGAGCTCATTTCCAGCTGGGCGCTCCTCCAGTCCCCAGCAGGGTGATCTTCCCCAGTAAGGCGATGCTCCTGCACTGGGGACGCTGCACTTGGGCATCACTGTCCTGTTCCCATCACAGCAATGGCCTCTCCTTCAAATCTGTTGGTTTAGTATGCAGAGCCCTGTCTAGTTAACTAGAGACATCTCTGCTATGAGGATTCCCCTTCTGAGCAGGTTCCTCATCCTTCTCCCAAATTCTATGTCTTTGGATCTCGGGGCCCATGGAACTGGGCCAGTTCTCATCCCAGTTCTGTGCTGCTCTGTGCAGTCAGGTAGTCTGGGACCCCCTACCTGTCCTGCCCATAGGCTCACTGCACCCACAGCTCTTCATCTCCTGTCCCTGTGCTTGGTCCCGCCTGGGTGCTGCCTAGCTAAGAGCCTGCCTGGTGCTGCCTGAGCTCCTGGGAAACACAGTTCCAGTCAAGGCAGCGGAGCTGCCAGAGCCTTGTGCCAGGGCACAGGGCAGTGTTTTTCTGGCAGCCCTGTGCCCAGCACTCTGCCAGCTGGCAGCGATGCCTTTGCACACTTGTAGGATCTGCAAGTGCACCGGTCCGTCTTCACCTGCGGTTTAAATCCTCACTGACGTGTCCCGAGGTTAATTGTCCTGTTTTCCACCGAGGCCCTAGGAGTGAAGGGAACTGAGCAGGTGGGCACTAGGGCAGCAACCTGTGAGCAGGGGCCTCTGACAGGGTCACTGACCATCAGCCACCTCTGGAGCTGCACTGGCTTGAAGTCTCTCCTGGGCTCTGGGATAGTCTGTCCCCACTTGTCACCCCAGATGGTTGGTGCTTCTGCACGAGGACCTCAGAGCAGAGGTTTCACTCTCTGGATTAAGGTGGTTAATTTAAGCTGGGTTACGCTTCCATTTACCTGCCTAGAGCATTTCCTTTGAGCTTGATAGGGTGGAGGTGCGTGAGATCTCAGCAGAGCCTGCAGGCTTGTAGAGAAACCTGAACCTGCTCTGCCCTGCGCTGCTCTGTGAGGCTCAGAAGGTTTTACCTTGCAAATCCGGACTACACCACAGAAACAGTGTCGGACCAGCTGTCTCTTGGCAGCTTCCACATCTGTCAGGAGCTCTTCCCACTGAGGCGTCTTAGGACGTTTTCAGTCCTAGATGAGCACTTTCATTTTGGGATCTTGCCCTTAGGGACACTCTTGGAATTGAATGACTGCACCTGCATCAGGATTTCCTTCCTGCTCCTGGATCTCCTCACTGCTGCCACTGTTGATGTTGAGTAATAATGAGTTTTCCTTCTGTCACTCCAGACCGCTCAGTGCAAACGGTCGCTGTCTGTATCCGTCTGACTCTGCAAGGACTTTTGGTTCTCATCTGCTTGTGCCTACAAATCAGAGGATAGAACAGGGGGGCTGTCTGAGCCAAATCCTTCCCAGCATGATGGCAGGGCTGACTCCTCCAGAACAACTGCTTAAGGGTTGTCTGCATTGCAGCTATACTTTGTACCTTTGGTTTGGTCTTTATTGGAGACAATGGAGCTGAATCGCCTGCAGGTTGCAAACTTCCGTCAACCTACATCACAGCCGCTGAGATGGGTGTCTCTGAGCTCTTCCTTGCTGCTCCTCTCATTTGCAGGTTCCTTACCCCAGGATGCTGGTCAAGACAAACCCCCTGGGTGGGTGCAGAGCCCCTAATGTTTGTAACTGAACCTTCATCACCATCCTTACAGGCTTCCTTTTTGTCACAGTGATCATAGAATCATTAGGGATTGGAAGGGACCTCGAATGATCATCCAGTTCAATCCCTCTGCCACAGCAGGATCACCCAGACCAAGTCATGGAGTCAGTCAGGGTTAGAGGGGACCACAGGATCATCCAGTTCCAACTCCCCTGCCATGGGCACAGACACCTCACCCTAGATCAAGTTGGCCAGAGCCTCATCCAGCCCGGCCTGGATGATCAGAGGGTGATATCTGCCAGCCTGAGTGGCTCTGTAAACACTGAATAAATACTGCTGTGGTGCTGATGCCCTGACAGTGAGGCACCTTCTTAGGCTGCAGGTGAGCTGGAATGGGCAGAGGCCATGAGGTTGACTGTGAGAGGTGTTACTGTCCTTCCCGGTTGTTGTGCTGAGTCTCTGCTGCAGGGAGAGTCCACTGCGTTACTGGGTCTGCCCCTCACGCTGGATGCACCAGGATGCAGAGTCCAGACAGGCAGGAGGCCTCCTGATGCCAGGAATCAAAGTGTCAAGTTCAAGGCAAATTTGGTGACAAACAGAGGAAAAGTGATTCTGGGTGTGGTGTTATTATTGTGCTTCCCCTGTAGAATCAACACCACAACTTCTTCACAACAAGGCTGGTGCTTTGTGACAGTTGAGCTGAAAGTTCTCTTTAATGTGTTTCTTCTTCTAACTGTCCTTTGTATTTCGTAGAAGTAATATCTTGGAGGTGTTGAGATTTGATTGATTCTCTGCTGTCAGTCTTCAAACTGCCTTCTGTCACGGGAATCCAGTTCACCAAGGTGATTTCCATCTCCTTTCAGGAAGAAGCAGTCATGGGGCTCCTTTCCTAAGCCCACCTGGAGCGATCCAACAGTGTCAGCTTCCAGCTTTGACCCCAACATTTCCATATCCATCGCTAACCCCCTGAAGGGGCTGCATTCGTTCTGAGTTCTCACCCTTGCACCCTCTGCAGTGGCCAGCGTGTGGGAAGGAAGCTCAGGGCTCTCTGGAACAGAGAACAGGTTTGGGTCACACAGACACTCTCTGTTTCAAGGGTTTTTCAGGTCAGTAGAGCTGAATCCATATGAGACAGGGCCAGCTTCTCAAACGCTTCGTTGCTGGCCTCGCAGAATGGACACAGCTTGAAGAAGAGGCAGGCTTGGTCCCTCAGGTCGCTCGTTTGTGCGTGAGGTGCGAGCCAGTTAGTGTTTAGGTCTGGAAGCAACAGAGTAGGTGGATGCCCTCTGAATCCTCTTTGCTTCTTGCTGAGGCAGGTACCAGACATGTTTCACACTGCCCTGGGGTGCAGATGGGCTCTAATATGTTGGGAGATGTAATTTTGATGACCTCCTGCTCTTTTTACTTTGGGCCTCAGAGCTGTTAGTTGCAGGGTGATGGCAAACGCTTCTGTGCAGGGGTGGCTGCACTGCTGCCTGTGTGGAGGGCTCTGTGCAGCAGCTTCTCTGCTCTTCTGCTGTTGAATCACTCGGAGCACTCAGTCATCCCAGACTTGTAGATACGGAGGCCTCCAGCCTGAGAAGGAGCCTTGGATGTTCAACTGAGTTCTGCTGCAGTGTTCCAGCACCCAGCTTACTGACCCGGTGACCTCCCCATCAGGTCCTGTCAGACTGCTCCAGCTAACACAGCATTTGAGGTGGATTCAGGTGGAAATGCGACTGTCTGGAGACCTACTTGAAAAGCCAGTGCAGGTGAAGTATCAGCCTGTTAAATCAGAAAGGGTCGGATTAGCAAAGTGAAGTTGTTTGCATTTGTCTCTCTCACTTCACTGCATGAACCCAACCAACGGCTTCTCTTCCACGTTTCAGCTGCCCTGTGTCTGTGTTCAGCTTGAAAACCTGTGAACTCGCGGGAGTTTCACTTCCTGCAGCGTTTCCGCCGCCCCGGCTGCCGTGGGGTACCCGGGGCTGCCCTGCCAACGCCTCTTGTGAAACTTTGCCCTTTCAGAAGCAGCGGGAAAGGTGTTGTAATGCTGGGGTGGAAACCAGCTCGGCCTCATCTGTGCAGCGGCCCCCTCTCGGAGAGCCGGAGTAGCCCTCTCTCAGAGCCAGGATGGCTGTCTCCCATCTGCCCTGAAAAGTGCTGAAACCTGGGCTGTTCTTTGTCCATGTGGGGTTTTTTGTTGTTTTGTTTTGGTTTTTTTTCACTGGGAAGCTGCTGACCAGGGCCACTGGCTGGAACCAGTTGGCACACTTGCCCGCTGTGCTGGACCCTTACCGCACAGGAAGACGCTAGCCCCAGCATTCTCCAGATGAACCCACTGTGTCTCAGTAGTCCTGACCTGAAAGACAGACAGGATCTGGCAAAGTCTGGGGTCTCTCAGCGTTTACTTGGTCCTGCCTTTGGCGCGCACAAACCCAGCGGAGCGATGCTGGGGTAGGTGATGGGTAGCTGTGCCGCAGAAGGATTTACAAGGTTGTGTAAACGTCTTGTTACTGGAACATTCAATATTTACTCTGAGATCCTGCTGCCTCCTGGCCTCCTGCGAGGCGATTTCTGAGGACCAGGGTTGGCTTTTTTTATTGAGGACATTTGAAGGCAGCTTTTGGACATAAAACTACTTGAGTGTTTCTCTCATCAGTGGTTCCAGGTTCATTTCTGTTGCATCAGGGCTTGGGTGTTGCTTTGACTTCTCACAGCTGTGGCCAAGAATGGCCATCAACACGAGCTCGTGTAGCTCTGGAAAACTCCCCCAGTTCTAAATGGGACATGGGAGCAGAACTGGGCAGAGCTCCGTGTGCAGCTCAGCCTGCTGACCTCTGCTGGTACCTGCATGTTCCCACTCTGCAATCTCGGGCCACATCTCTGTGGAGGGCTGCCTGTTCCTCCTCAGGACCCAGCGTAAACCCCTCCATGTGAGACCCCAGTTGGTGGTGGTGAGTCTCAAACTGGGACACTGTGATGGGTCGGACTCTGCACTGTTCCGCTGTGCACTCACATCACAGGGCAGCCCTTGGCTGTCAGGCTCTGCGCTGTTGGCCATCTCGCAGCAAGCAACAGGCTGGAGATGAGCAGGCTGGCTGCTCTAAGCAGCAGCTTCTGTGCCCGATGCAGTGTTTCCTTTCGGTTGTGTGGGGAGCTGGCACCATCGAGCGAAGGCTGAGGGTCGCCGTGAAAAGGTGCAGCTTTCTGAGTAGGAGGAACAGCAGCAGAGAACTGGTGGTGGGTAGCGGGAGATGAGGAGCCCGACAGCAGGGCTGCCTTGTGACGGCTGGGTGCTGCAAACAGAGGGACTGGAGGAGCTGCAGACTGCCAGACGCTGCGAACGTCGTTGAGAAAGGCAGTGATGACTTCCTTCTGACGACAGCAGCGGTGCCCCCAGCCCAGGGGTGCCAGCGAAGCAGAGTGTCGCCCCAGCTGTTTGCGGTGGGTTTTAATCTCAGTCACAGAACATTGGGGATTGGAAGGGGTTTTAGCAAAATCCATTGCATTTTAAGAAGCGAACCCAAATTCTTTCTTCTTTTAGAGGTTTTGAGGAAGGCAAGAGGAGGATTAAGCAATGACTCGGGAATTTCACGTTGACCATGGGTGTTGTCTGGCTGCTGCGGCAGCTCCATCCATCCCAACATAGAGTAGCTATGGGAACAGAGCTGCTGGACCTTGCCTAAGGAATCCAAACCGTGCTCTGCTGGTCTCCCGTTTGTCAGATTCCTTCTCCCAGGAATCTTGACATCACCTCCACTCTGGTGTTAGCTCATTTGAACCTGAAACTCTGACTGTGCTGTCGGTCTTGAGGCAAACGGGTCTCTCTTCACGCACTCACAAGTCTTCTTGTCAAATTCAATGCTGTTGACACTGTTTTCTGGAGGTTTCTTCCCTCTTTGACTGAGCTAGGACACTGTGTGGGATCTGTCTGTATGTAATAGAGGGAACCCAAAGGGGCACAGAATAGCCTCTCTGGCCCCACTGCTCAGGACGTGCCTGCAGCTGGGCAGCTTGGTCCCAGCATTGCAAGGATGCTGAGAGCCCAAACGCTGTCTGTCCTGGGTCTCGGGGAACGTGGTGGAGTGAGCAGTTTCAAAGGGCTTCATGGACTAAGGTGTTAAAATAAAGAGCAGCGACAGGGGTTTGTGTTTCTGGAAGTGCAGCAGTCAGCTGTAGGGAGCAAGGGGCCTCAAGTAACAGACCTGAGAAGAGGCGCTCGTACCCACTAGGACCTGCGTGTCCATACACAGGCGCACACTCACACACGTTCCTGCGTGCCCCGATCCTCAAATACGACGTCATATGGACACAGGTGCCAGCGTCTGCTGGAACTGTTCAGGACTTCGCTCCGCTCAGCATCCTGACACCTGCTGCGCAATCCCAGTGCTTTCCTGGCTGAACAACTGGTGACACAAGGTGTTTGGCCATCAGGCTGCGTTACCTCAGCAGCACTAAACGTGGCTGGCCTGGGGGAGGAACAGAAGCGCTGTAAGTACTGCTTCTGCAGAAAGCCACCAGTGGAGACAGGGCAGCTGAAGAACAATGCTTGTGTTGATGAAATGAACATTCATGGTGTGGCTCTGGCAGCTCTGACTTCGCATAGGACAAGCAGTTTACCAGTGAGCAATGGTACAGTCAAGATAAAGACAGCCACAGTGTCCTGGTTTCTGGGAGCAAAATGTAGCTGGAGTTTGAATTTCAAGAACTCGATCCAAGCTTCCTATGATTTTTGGCTGCAAATCAAACCAGCAACAACCTACTTCCTGGGAGATGAACTAAAATAAATCACCCGTGAAGGCTGATTCTGTTTCCTCCTTCCATCTCTTTTACTGCAGTGAGATTTCTTATTAAAATCTCCATGGATACCAGATCCTTATAATCCTGGGAGTCTTTTCCTGATGGTCTGCTTAGCTGCAGCAAGTTAACTGGTGCTGTGCCTGAGAGAAATGAGCTGCTGCCCCTCTTCGAATCAGAGCCCTTTGCTCTGGGATCAGCTAGGGGCATTGAGACCCAGCTCCACCGTGGCTCCATCCAGGAACGCTTTGCGTGGCAGAGATAAACCACAGTGTGGAGGTTGGCTCCAGCATCCCTGGAGAGAGCAGACTAGCAGTTCAGGAGCCATAGCCCTGACACAGAGCCCCTGCTCGGAGCCTGTGCCTACCTCAGGAAGCCTTTGTTCAACAGCCAGTCTGATAGCTGTGGACCTGTCAGTTACAGCTGCTAAGCTGGTGGGATCAGCACATCCCTGCTGTGAGAACATGAAGGTGCAGTTTGATTTCCTATCCTGTTGCTTGTGGGCAGGAATTTGAGTCACTTAAACTTGGTGGCACACAGTACCTGGGACAGCTCTGTCATGGCTGAGGGCATCTCCTGGGCTGCCCACAGATGGCTGAAGGGAGGGCAAAAACTGAGCAGCCTGACTGAAGTCGCTGAAGCAGTACTTCATACCCCCCCGTACTGCTGTCACGACCTTGTCGTGGCACGAGTGCTCAGTAGAAGGCAACACAAATGTCTGTGTGGCCTTCCCAGGCTCCGCCGCAGCAGCGTGGATGCGGCGCCACTATGGGCTTTCGGTGGAAGGGGCTGCGCGAGCATTGACTTCTGTTGCAGCTTAACGCTCTGCGGCCGTCGCTGCCTGGAGCTCTAAACTGAGATGCTTGCTCTTCGTTCTCAGCAGCGCCCTTTCCCTGAACTCATTTAATGAGGCAGAGTTGTAAGATGCTTGTGTTGTCCAGCTGGACGGGGTGCGCGGGGCCGGAGCTCTGCTCCGGCTGTGTTCCCGCTGCTCTACGCCTAAGGCAGCCTCTCTTCAGCCACTCCCTCTGTAGTGAGAGGCATTTTCCTCTCGCCCCACTACAGCGGAAAATGCCTGGGACCGTTAGAATCGGGGATTTCTTTGCCAGTGAAGTGCTTGGCAGCTGAGTCTCCTAAAAGTGAAGGGGCGCTGGCAGCGGTGGGGAGGGTGGTTTGTGAACAGCAGTGTAGGAACCCAAACGTGACACCCAGCAGAAGGAGAGTGTGCGACGTATCACCCCTCTTGGTCACAGAAAACACGTCCAGAAGTCGGCTCCAGCATCTCAACACAGTTCATGTAGTTACAGCAGTTAGAGCAGTGGCTGCTGAGGTGGAGATCAGTGCCTCTAATTTCAGCTGTTCAAATGAACCACAAAAGCTGTGTGTTGCTAGGGAGCCGAACTATTTTCTGTCTGCTCTAAATTCAGTTCAGTTTGCCCAGCCAGGGAATTTTTATGCCCCTTTTCTGCTGTGCTTTGCACTAAATGTAGGCTGCTCTGGTCCGTGGGTCAGCGATCCATCTCAACCCCTCTCTGCTGGATAGATGTGTTCATTGTGCTGGTTTCGTCTGTACCGCTGGCCGCTAGATTTCAGTTGATGTCTTGCTGGGTGCAGTCCTGTGCACTGACTCTGCTGCCAAACAGGAGGAGGACAGGTTCCCTGTGTCATCCTTCTGTCCAGCTTTCTAGTCTCTCTGCTGTTCCTCTCCTCCCCTCCTTCACAGTGAAGCAGCAAATCTCCCCTGCATGTTTTCATCTGGTAGCTCCAACTTCTTTTGTGGGGTCTGTTGCTCCAGACCAGTACTGAGGAGGCAGGAGGGTGATACTAACTGGTTCCAGGACAAGAACTGGGCACTCCCCATGTGAAACAGGCAGAGGACAGCTCAGAGCTGGAATGCTCTGGCCTGGTAACAGAGAGCTAGGCAGGGCACGGACCATCCTGACCCTATTGCTCAGAGGGGTTGGTTAGCACTGGAGACATCCTGCCTTACCTCTGCAAGGGCCCACGCTGCTGGGCATGCGAGGGCAGTTCACTGAATGGTCCTGTAGGGAGGAACACGGTGAGAAATATGGAGGGGAGGCAGCGGGAGGGAGATGACCTGCCACGTTCAGTATCTGCTGTAGAGGCTGCTGAGGCACATCCTGTCCTCAGAGATGTTCTAGAACAAAAGGGTCACCCTTTTGTCCTTTTCTTGTCTTTTGCAAACTGTGTTTGACATGAAGGCAGTTCCACTCGCTAATGTCTGCACTGACCTCAGAGATAATTGGGGCACCCTGAAATGACACGTCTGCCCTGTGTCAGGCACCCGCACAGCAGACGCACGACTGGAAAAGCTCCAGGAGCAGATCAGTCACCTTTTCCTGGCATTGCTGGGTACCCAGTCGCTGTCAGACCCTGCCCGCTATGGAAAATGGCAGTGAGCGACTTGGTTTGCTGAGGTACAGCAGTCCCACACACTTCTGGGTACTGGTCTTGGTTTAAATCTGTGTTTTGACTTCCCTGGGTAAGCTCCTCTCCTACACATGAGCTTTCCTTGGCAGTTGTGCTTGAGAAGTCCTAGTGCCTTTGTATTTGTTGGTGTCTAAACCACTGCTGCAGAGAAAAAACTAAGGCAAAGCCTGGAGTGACAGATCTGTTTAGCAGTTGTCACCCCCTTGGCCATGGAGTGCACCAGCAACGGCTGCTGGGTGTTCAGGCCGCTGGGTCTGCTCGGCAGTGGAACCCAGTGAGACCAGCTGGCTACTTATAGCCAAGATGCAAAATCCGAGAGCTTCTCGGGGGGAAAAATGGTAGAACTGGCGGCTTGGTTGGTTTTGTTCTTTTTGCATGTAACATAGAACTGAAACTTAACATCTGGGAAGGGTTTGGGTAGATGGAAAGAACCATCCCTGTGAACTGGTTGTACCGAATGTGTGCTGGTGTGTGCCCAGAGAGGCTCGGCGCAGCCTGGGGGTGCTCACACAGTCATGGTGTGGAAGGGTCTGTCTCAGCCTGGTCATTCAGCTCATGGTGCCTATAAACCTGCACCCTGACTGCTGGTGGCCTCTTAGGTCAGCAGTGAAGCCTGTCACAGCTGCAGGACCGCTCGTCTTTCCAGGTGGGTGTGAAATGGGAAGTAGCTCTGTAACACACTCCGGCTCTGATGGGTGACCCTGCAGTGCAAACGAGGTCCCATAGCCGAGCAGTGTTGTGGGAGGGCAGTTACCCTTCCTTCTTCTTTCCTCTTGTTTTCCTTTCTTTGTCTTCCCAGCACTGAATAATAAGGGAAAGGGGCAGCTTTTTCTCGGAATGTGACCTCTTCACACACTCCAGACATCATTTCCCAGTAAATGCAACTGCAGTTGCACTCTGATGTCTCTCTCTCTAGAAGGAGAACATGTACGTGCACAGAGCTCATCTCCTGTTGCTCTCCTCTCATCTCTGTTGATTAGCAGACCCATCAGCAGCTTGATAGTGTCACATGAGGGGAGGGCAGACAGCTTTGTGTTTCCTTAGCTGTTGGCCCAAGGCTGAGTGCTAGTGGCAGCCAGGCTCCAGATTTCATCCTGCTCCAGCCAGATCAGTGATGAACTGCTGCATTAAAACCTCTGTTCCATTTGCTTCATCACCTGCGCTGGATCTCTGTCAGCCCACGGTGCATCCTGCTCCACAGCATCATTCTGAGGTGCCATCTACAGGGAGGCCACAACTCTCAGCCCTGTGCAGTGGGCAGGTGATGCTGTGCTTTGCAGATGTAAAGACTCTGCTTCCAGCAGCCTCCCCAACAGTGTTTTGTAGTCATTAGAGCCGTCTGAGGAGGGTAACGTGCAGCTGGGAAGAGACCTCATCATTCTCAGGCTGTGTAGGCAGGTGGCCCTGTACAACTGTGGTACCTTCTCTGGCTGTTAGCTTGAGGATGTTGATATCCATCCGGCTTGGCCAGTAGCATCCAGCTGTTTTCCAGCTGCTGCTTGCGTATGTGGGCACTGTTCTGAAGACTGAGGGCTGTTGTCATACAGCCAGGCTGCAGTTGGCCTCAGACCCTCTAGTGCAGTGCTCTGTGATGCAGCCTCTGACTTGATTCATACAGCAAACAGCACCGGAGTCGCCCTGTGTTCTCGTATGGTGTTGGCAGTGGATGGCACCGGCAGATGTCAGAGACTGATCCAACAGATCCGCCTCACTCTCTAGTACTTGACCGCTCATTTGCAGAGCGCCGAGGCGCAGACAGTCGTCACAGGTCACCTCCATTTGGCATTTGTAAGTCTCCAGGAGAAACTGCAGAACTCTTCCTGGTGAGGATGGACGTGTTGTGAAGAGTCAGGGCCCTGTCTGCCGTTATTTCTGAGGTTTTCCTCAGAAAGGGCCATGAGGAAAAGCTCTGAAGAAACTTAAGTGACTTTTCAGGTGAATCTCACGGAAATACGAACTGGAACTTGGAGCAGCAAGGGAACCCCCCCGTGACTGCAGAGATGATGGCACATGACAGCAGCAACGTCCCCGCATCACTTCCAGCAGGTCTCAGAGCTACTTGAACTTTAATGCAGCCACAGAGCAGACAGCTGTTTGCTACCTGCTGAGAACGGGGATGAGATGGGAAACAAGGTGGTCAGACATGTCCAGGCAAAGCAGTTTAAAAGACCCAACGGGCAGCCAGTTTCCAACTCCCGTGTTTTCTGTGCTCTAAGGAACATGAAGAAAATCAAGTGCTTGTTTTGGTGCTCTGGCTAGAAAAGCACTTGTGGGTCTGAACGGAGTGTCACGTGGTGCTGATCCCACGTTGTGTGTCTCAGATGTCTGGGTGCGCAGACCATTTTTCCTGACAAGTCTGGCAAGGAGAGAACTTTCCATGTCAAAGGCAAAGCTCCCCATATCTTTTCTTGTCCTCGGGAACAGCTGTTTGAGCTTTTTATGTGGGAATTTTGCTTCTTTCTTGAAGGTCCCCAAACGCATGTTTTGCTTTTGAGATGATTTCTTTTGCAGTCAGGTGCTGAACCTGCTTAGCAGCCACCAGCAGGGGATTTGTTCAAGAGCCCCATGTTTGCAGAATTGCTGTGAGGTGACCCCTGTGGCAGGGGAAGCCTCTTCGAAAGCAGCTGTGTGCCCTTCATCTGCTCGTGATGGAAAAGAAAATTAACTCAAAATACCTTTCAACATTTCCATCAGAGTCACTGGGCACAGAGCTAGAGGTTCACACGCTCATTCTGTGCCCTCGAGCTCGCAGCTCAGTGCTTTGTAGTCACTTGCCCGTCTGTGCAAGTGCTAGGAACTGAGACCTCTGAAAGACTTCTTCATTCCTCTGATGGATGCAATGTACCCAGCCAGGCTTGTACTGCCGATCTCAGTGTACTCACCAAGGCTTCCGAACCTCTGGAACACAGACTAGTCTGAGTAGACGGTGTGGAAGTGTTGCTCCTGAGGGAATTTGCCTGTGTTCAGGCAAACTCATTCACCCTTCGCATCCCTGGTTCCTCCCATTCCTTGCACGTGACCCTTTCCTACCTTCTTCTGCCGAGCCTTGGCTCCAGCAGCTGTGCTGCCGTGTCCAGTTGATATTTACGCACATGCTGAGGGAAGACACTTTTGATTCCCATTACTTTCTGTGTCTGTGATGCTGTAGTTGCAGCAGCTCAGATGTGCAGGTAGGAAGGAGAGCAGGTGACAAATATAGGTCAGGATTTGCAAACCTGTGATACCTTCTTTTAAAAGGACTTGGAAATGTAATGAACCAGTTGAGAGCTTCCCCTCGTATCCACTCAGATGGAATAATTACTCCTAAGAGGGATGTCCTCTTAACAAAGGCATGCAGCTAATTAACGAGCAGAGAATGACCAGCACTGACCAGGCTGCTCCAGTCCAACACCTGGACACCTCATGAGAGCAGGGTGAAAGGGTTTGTTTTAGCTCTTCCAACAGTCGTAGGGTTCTGCTTCAGCAAAATCACTCTGTTTTCTTACACCTGTTTTTATTAGGAGACTGAGATGGCTGCAAACAGTAGCTTCCTCTCTATCCAACTGGATGCACCTGAACTTTCTTAGCTTGACAAGTCTCTTCATCCAGTGAAACAGCGAGAAATGTGCACGTTTGGAACCATCAAACAGAATGTCCCTGTTCTCAGCCTAGAGGCAGGTATGCGATGGAGCTTGGTTCCAGGAGGAGCTCTCGGCAAAACCTACAGAGGTTCAGAGAGGCTTCACAGCCCCATATTGCAGCATTAGCGCAGCACCACACAACACAGATGAGCTACCTGCTGCTGTTCCAATGTGTGCAGTGTCACGGTGAGCTCCAGGGGTGAGTGACCTGCTCCGGATGCTGTTCCAGCGTGTGCAGTGTCATGGTAAGCTCCGGGGACAGGTGCGCAGCGCAGTGCCAAGAGGAAGAAACCCAGACTCCTCCAGCAGAGATTTGGGGTGGAGAACTCCTATGGAACAAGCTGGCTTCTTAAAGCAACGAGAAATGTCCTTGGGCCTTTGCAGCATCTCTGGCATCAGGAAGAGCTTTTTTGAGGATGAAGAATAGACATTATCCTGTTATAGAAACAGGGAACTGGGCTGCAAATGAGGCAGCCTCCACACAACAGCAACTGGAAGAGACTGAGTAGGATTTGGGCTTTGCCTCCTCCGAGCCCAGATGCAGTGGACGGTGAAAACAGGGAGAGAGAAATGAACCCATAATTTTGTACTGTGTGACAGCTCTATTGCAGCAATAGCTGTCTGTGTTTGGACTTCAGAAGGGAAGATCTCTACTGGTCCTTCCATAGTGCAGATCATACCATGACAGCTCCCTTAATCCAGGGGATATCATAACCTCACAGCTCTAGGATGGCACCTTCACTGTGAGAAGATGACTCTTGCTCCACATGAGAGCACGGTGATTTTAGGGACATGAGGTTGATTCTTTAGACTTGCAGGAAGATACGGAGGTGGTACAGGCTTCCCATGTGGAGCTAAGTGTGAACAGCAACATGTAGTGGGGTAGTTCTGCATCATTTGTCTGAGTTACCCTGACCAAAGAAAGAGTTGGTTCTGTGCTTGAGTTCTAGGAGAAGGGTTGGTTCTGTGCTTGCTCGCCACCTTTGAATGAAGTGGCTCATGCCAGATTCTGTTAGAAGGGTGTGACATGAGAGTTCTGCAGTCAATGACACCAGTCTAAAAGGACTCCCCGCTTTTAGCCCTGTATATCTCACATAATAATTGGTCTGGAAAAGAGACCTGGTTTTAATTGCCCCTCTGCAGAATCTAAGCCACACTCACACGTGAGACTTGTCCTTTTATAGTGAAGCGTCGCTGGGCTGGGTACGGGCAGTGAAATGGGCCATTTATGAGAGTTGTCTCTTCTGTCTGGCGTGTGAATCGCAGACCAAGCTCCACCGAGCCATCGCCTACCAGTTACCTGCAACTGAAAATAGAAGAAATGCAAAAAAGTGAGAGATGAGAGACTTGAAGGAAGAGTTGGTGTTGCAGACACTCATAAAGCAGTGATGTGTTTCTTGAGACCTGTTTCTGGTACCGGCTCCCTCACCGCTCTCTGGAACAGCTGGAGACCTGCGGAAGGGATGTCTCCAAATGTGGCGGTGAAACTTGCGTGCGCTGCAGTCACACTGAGACACAGCCCCCTTCTTGGGGAGGCGTGAACTTGCTTCACAGCCTGTGGGGGGGGGATTGCCCAGTAAACGGCAGCGAGAGGAGCTGTGCTGTGATCGCTGGGCACCGGGTTAGGCTGAACGCAAACAGCAGGAGAAAGCGAGTGCAGTCAGTGAAGATGTCAGAAGAGAACTGGCAGTCAGTCTACATCTGAGACCTTGGCTCCAAGGTGGCCAGTCTCACAACTGGGCAGATGCCATCGTACAGCCTATTGCTCGGCATGGCTGTGGCTTGGGGGGTTACTGGAAACAATTCACATCTTCAAAGTGCAGCTGGCACCACCGGAACCGAGAAGCCGTCTCTGCCGTTTTCCTCTCAGCCTCTGACTCACTCCTCCTAACCCTAACCCTGGCTTGCGGCAGCCAAGATCTTCCAGTTTATGGACAACAGCTCCCTCTCCCCACGCCCTAGGCAAGTGAATTGCCAGACCCCAGGAGCCAGAGCTGAAGCATCCTGAATGTGTGTGTTTGTTTATTGCCACCAAGCAGCACTGGAGGAGGGTCACAGGCTTCCCATAACAGCAGCTGTTGGTGCAGACCTACAGCTCTTCATTCAGGTATAGAGACACAGTTTTTGTTCCTTGAGCTACGGAGATGCTGCCAGTCTTTGTCAAAGGCTGCGTAAGAGCTCATAGTGTCTTGAACAGCTATTAGAGGTGTGAAAAGGAGCGGTGCTGAAAATGATGGAGATGTTTCCAAGATACAAATCGAAACCAGCTGCTCAGAGCTCTGCTGGGCAGTAATGAGGGCTGGTTCCTTGTCATTGGATAATCGTCCCCCGGGAACCAAAGTGAAATGGGTGAGCCTGGTGGTTGGAATGTACTGCTTTGTTTAAAGAAATGGAGGAGAGTGGAAAAAATCCAAAGCCAGTACAAACGTGTATTAGAAAGATTAGAAAAGAGTCTGGAATATGGGTTCTGTGGTGTGTGAACTATGTGCTGGTTTTGGAAAACACACATTGGCCTGCTGCGAGGGCCAGGACGTGAGGATGACCAACGGGGCCAACTTACCACAGCAGACCAGGCTGCATCCTGAGAGAAACCGTTTAGGGCACAAATGAGGGTCCAGGAGCAGGAATGTCAAACGTTTTCCAAGCTGTTGAGCAATCAGTCACATTTCTCACATTTCTGCTGAGCAGATCTCTATTACTGGACACTCTGAGCTCAGAGCTGTGCGATGCTGAGAGCTGATAAGGTGCTGACACTGATACTGTGGTCATGAGGAGCTGCTTTTTCTTAATGGCATGAAAAAACCTTGTAATTCAGTGCAAAGTCCTGCAGGGTTTAATTACAGGTGGTTGTGATGTTGTGCAGAACAAGACCTGACTTGTAAACGTTGAATTTGGGCAGGGTTTTTGGCTTGAAATGAAACCTTGAGCACAAGCCTGCCAGTCAGACGCTGCTACTCCAAAGCGACATGCAGCAGCTTTGCAGGGATTCACTGTGAAACAAACACCCTGTGAGAGCTGCTGAGGTGCTCTGTAGGTTCTGTGGGACTGGCTTGCAGGAGGGTGACTTCCACCAGAGGCAGGATACGTAAGACTGTCCCCAGCCCCAGCTGCAGTCAGCTTCCCAAGGCAGCGGTAGACTTGCAGGTGTTTTCAGAGTGACCTTTGCGTTACTCATTTAACTGTAATTAGGAGGAGAATAATAAGGGTGGATGAAATGGGTTTGTTCTCATGGCTCTGCGTACATCTTCATTTCTGAACAACTTTGTGGTGTTTGGGGCTGAGTCTTTTGGGGAGGGAGGACCGTCACCAGTGACTGAGGCAGCTACATGTTCTATAGTGGAGATGGGGAGGAGGAACCATGGCTGTCATCTTAAAAATCTACCAACCTCTTCTAATGTCAGAACTGAAGGTGTGGTACCTCTAAGAGCACCAAATGGAGGTGGCAGTCCTTTCCTTTTGAGGAAAATCAGAGAAAAGCTCTTGCTGCCTCTTAGCTGGAAGAGCTAAAAGCAGACAGAGAACGCAGCTAAATCTGAAACAACTCAAACAGTTAGGTGACGGAATAAGAGAGTCAACAACAAATACTTCATGGAAATGGCTGACTGTTGGTCTTGCTGAGGGAACCTGATGCTGTTCTTTTGGAAGGAAGTGCTGGCCATGTCCTCCTGATGCTGGAGAGGGCTGCACAAGGTGATGGCACCTGGTCTTGCTTCCTTGTTCTCCTTCTTTCTCTGGTGTAATTGTGGGGTGAAGTGCTGCAGTCAGGAATGAGGGGCTGCTGCTCTCCGTGGGGCTTGTGTTCAAAAAAGAAAAGCAACAGTGAGAATGGATTCAGTTCATAAAGATAAGTGTGGATTCATCACCTGTAGCAAGGGCAACCTGCAAACAGAGGGACAATACGCAGTCTAAAGATTGCCTTGGTCTGTCATGGAGCTGCTCTACAGCTACCTGAAAGGACCCTGCAGAGATGCTGCTGCTGGTCTCTTTTCACATGTCATGAGGGACAGAAGCAGAGGAAAGGGCTTCAAGCTCCAACGGCGGAGGGTTAGACTGGCCATCAGGAAGAGATTCTTCCTGGAGAGAGTGGTCAGGGACTGGACTGAGCTGCCCAGGGTCAGGGTTGAGTCCCTGTCCCTGGATAAGTTTTAAAGTTTTTAGATGTGATGTTGGGGGATGTGGTTTTGGGATGATGTTGTGGAGGGGGGTTGATGGCTGGACTTGGTGATCCCAGGGGTCTTTTCCAACCCGAGTGATTCTGTGATTCTATGCTCAAAGCCCCATTTGCAGCTGAAACTTGTTTTACTGCAGCTAGGGCACATCCTGGGGGCTCTCCAGTGAGCAGCACCACAGGCACAAGCAGCCTGGAGATGGGAAAGACAGATGCTGAAGAATTTGGCAGTTACTTGGAGATTGCCTATTCAAAGTTGCAGCGGTGGTTTGGAGATTCCAAAGTTGAGAGATCCCTTTCTGATAGCACCTCATGTTCTAAGGACTGTCTCATTTGGTTAAAACCAGTCTGACCAGTTAAATGGGCATTAAAGCAATGCAGGTTTTTTTTACAGCGTGGAATGTTGAGCAGATGCACTTCACAGGTAGATCCCCATAAATAACTGTCTCCATTGGCAGTTCCCCAGCTAAATGCCCTGGGGTCATTTCCTACAGTGAACGTGACTCTTCAAGTGCCTGTGAAGGAGAAGGCTGGTGAGTTTACTGCTCGTGGAAACCACAACTGAGAGCCTTTGCTGTTGAAGAAGAGATGGCAACGAGGACTGCAGAGGCATTTCCCTTGTGTTTTGCACAGACAGCACGAATTCGACAAGTCTGCGTTTGCCTTGGACTGTGCAGGATGAGGCTAGAGAAGTGCAAGCGATAGGCGAGAAGCTTGAAAACCTCCCCACTCCCAGTGGGCAGTGTCTCCAGGAAAGAGCAATTCCCACGTCTGCTCTTCGCTAGGGCTGTAGTGTGGAGGGAGCTGATGTCTTCATTGCTCGCTAGCATCTGCCTGAAGCGTCTCCTTTGGAGCCACACAGGACGGTTCAGGGGTCTGCAAGGCAAGCCTGGCGTGGAGATCTGTGGCAGAGAGCACCAGAGGGACAAAATGCGATGGAAATGTGAATCATGAGGAAACGATCCCATTATTTGGTGCTTGCGTCACCCTCTGCGGCTGCATAGTTCGATGCGATGGGGGTGTCTCAAGTGTTTGAGGGAGGCAAAACGTGTCTGGCCATAATTGGAATAGTATGCATGGAATCCCACCTCTCGCTTGGCTCTGTGTGTTCCTAGGACCTCAGCAGTTGGGAAGATGTGGGGAACAACCACCTATAAAACTTCTTCTTTAGGAACTTAAGGCTAGGAGACAGATTAGAAAGTTTTTGATAACGTGGAATACTGATTAAGCCGCTTCCCATGGACTCCTGTGCAAACCCCGAGGTGATGGGGCAGCTTGGAAAGGGGGGGGGGGCAGATGCTTTTGGCCTTTCAGTTCACCTTGATCCATGCCAACTGCTTCCACAAGAGGTAGAAAGGCTTCCTGTAAAATCAGTCTTGGTCTCTGCAAAGCAGGTGTTGACAGCAGGGTTTCCCCTTCCAGCCTTGTGCCCGGACAAGAGCGTGAACACGATCTCGGCGTGGGGCAGGCTGACGTGTGGCTGCCTGTGTGCACCAGCACGAGCTCGTCTGCAAACGGCTTCTGGCAGCCAGGAAAAGGAACATGTGCAGTTGATCTAAACGTGAAGAAAGGCTCTGAGTGAGAGCTGGGTCTGCAGTCTGGGCAAGGCTGGAAGGCTGAATCAGGCAGATGAGGCCAAGAAACTAATGGCAGTGTTTGTAATTGGAGCAGTCAGAGCACTGGATGAACAGACACAAGGCTGAGCACCTCATGCACAGGGCTATAAAAATGGTGTCTTCTATGCTGCTTCTGAGCTGCTCAGCGCTTAATGTGGCCTCGCTTTGCAAAACAGCCTTGCGGGCACTGCTGGGGAAGAGCCTGGAGGCACTGGCAGGTCTGTCTGCGCTGCCAGGCAATGTTCTATCAGCCTGAAGCGTGCTGGAGTTATTCCACCTCCCAGAACTAGAGTCCTTTATCAGTGATGATAATTCACAGGTTTTAATGACAAATGGCTCCTAGGAAGGCCAAGCCCAACCTCCTTCCCATCTGTGTGTGGTGACCGTGTCCCCAGGGGTTTTACAACATACAGTTGGAAGTTCCAATTTGTAATGTTAAGAAGCTTGCATCAATATTTTATACTTCTCACCAGAGGAAAATGGAACTGAAATCTTGCTGAGAATGAGAAGACTTCTTCCAGTCCCTTTCCTGGCTGCACATTGGAGCTGAATGGGGCAGTACTGAAGTTGGCATTGGCTTCTTTTAAACACCAGTTAGAGAGCCAAGGGAGCAGAGTTCCTGTGCCATAAGCACTCACTGTTGGTTCACTCCTTTTAGTAAACCTTGAGAATCACAAGGCTCCCAGGGAGGAGGAGGAGGCACGGTAGGTAAAGGTCTGTGCGAGGAAGAGGAGGCACAGTTAAAGGTCCATGCATGTGCTAAGGTGCAGACACAAAACTGTCTGTGGTCCATGAGGAGACCAGCACAAGGGCCAGGCTGAGATGTTCCCAGGTGTCTCACAACAACAAACCCAGTGAATTGTCCTGTGTTAAGGACACAGCTTGAGCAGGCAGGGCACGGTCTTGTGTGCATCTCGTGAACCTTGTTACTCTCAGACATGTGTGGCTGCTGTGTGGAGGCAGTTTGCTGTTCAGAGCCTTGCAGAGGGGACACTATGCCATCCCCCAGCCATCTCTTGGGAAGATGCCAAGAGACACCGAATCATTGCCAGATCACCACTAATGAATATCCCTGAGCAGCACATCTGCAGGTCCTTTAAATACCCCCAGGGACAGCCTGTGCCGATCCCCAACAGCCCTTTCAATGAAGGAATTAGTCCTAATACCCCGTCTCCACCTCTCCTGGTGCCATTTCCTCTACTCCTGTTGCTTGCTCTGCTAGGGAGAAGACTGCCTCCTCACTTCAGTCTCCTTTTGAACAGTTGGAGAATGCACTAAGGTCCCCCTCAACCTCCTCTTCTCTGGGCTAATCCAGCCCGGTTCCCACAGCTGCCCCTGAAGGGTTTTGTGCCCCACAGCCCATTATGGAAACAGCTCCTTGGACACACTGCAGTGCCTCAGTGCCTTTCTTGGAGCAAGGGGCCCAGAACTTAATGATTTTTTCAAGACTTGATGTGTTTCGAACAGCTGGGGAGCAGGGCAGTGGCTGGGATGGGAATTCCTTTTGTTCAGAGTGTTGAAACGTGCCCGTGCGAGAGCCGGCGCTTCACAGCCCTCATCCGCAGGCGACGGGAGATGGCTCCTGCCTGGGAAGAGCCTTGTGCAAGGGCTGCTCTGGCCAGACCCACCGCATGTGCTGAGAGCAGTGGGACTTCAAAAGGTACCAATAGTCTTCCTGAACGGGTTTTTCTGGAGCTGGAATGAGCTCTTACAGCTCCTGTGAGGCTGAGCAGGAGTTTTAGAAGTGTAGCTTTGACGGTCAGGCTGCGATAACAGAGATCTCTGCTGACAAGAGAGGGGGGTTGCATTCCAGGGACTTTGTCAATGCAGAAGCACAAATTTGAATACAGACATTTGAAATACTGTCTGTTTTCCCAGACTCGGTGCTGCCTCTGCTCCTGGACTCACTTCTGTCAGGTCTGCTCATTCCTCAGTGTAAAATCTGAGGTGTTTTGTGAGTTCTTCCCCCTCTTCTGTGGTCTTGTGGACACTAACTCCTGTTGTGACACTGTTGTTCAGTGAAATCCTGAGGAATATTCCCAGGGCATCACAGTGTGAGACAGACTTTGAGGTGTTGGAGCAAGGACAGAGAAGGATGATGGAGCTGGTTATGGCATCACAAAGCTAGTGATGGGACTGCAGAACAGGGGCTGAGGGAGTGGGATTAGAGAAGAGGAGGCTGCAAAGAGACCTTATGGCCGTTTACAGCTACCTGTGCTGGCCTCTGCTCCCTGACAGGCACAGGATGAGGGGAAATGGCCACAGGTGGCCCCAGGGGAAGTTCAGACTGGAAATTAGGAAAGATTTCTTTAGGGAGAGTGGTCGGGCATGGGACCAGGCTGCCCAGGGAGGTGGTGGGGTCACTGTCCCTGGATAGGTTCAAAAGGCAGTGGATGTGGCACTTTGGGACATGGTGCAGTAGTTCATGGAGGGCTTGGGCTGAAGGTTGGACTTGATCTGCGTGGTTCTTTCCAACCTTAATGAGCCCGTGTTTCTGTGATGAAGTTGAGACACAGCAAGTTCCCAGGAGAGCTCCGAGCAGAGGGCGCGCCTGTTGCTTTCCCCGGGCGAGTAGTCCGTCTCTCACGTTGTGCTGCTGTGCTGACTGAGGGTCCTCTGGCACAAACGTTCTGCAGCTGGCTGGATCTGAGGTTAAAAGCATTTTGTGAGTGAAAATGCAAGTTGTCGTGAATTTGTGTTGTCCCTGAGGCCGCAGAATCTGGAGAGCTGCAGGTGATGCAGCAGAAGAAGTTGGGCTCCCAGCACCCGGGCTTTGCCAGGGAACAAACACCGGCTCAGTTCAGGACTGGAGATGGGGGACACACAGGACCAGTGTGAATTTCTAACCCCGCTGACTTACACAAACCCTTTCAAAGTTTTCGTTGTTACTGCACAGGAACAAACAGCTGGGGCAGCGTTTGCGGAGAGTTAAGAAGCCTGTAAAAACCCCCCGATGTCTGCAGTAGCCCTAAACAGCTCTTGTCTCTGTCAGGAAGGTGACGATGCAATGGCTGAGCTGTGGCTCTGTGCTAGTCAACCCTGTCATTGGTGCTCCCCACAGGGTGTCAGACAGCAGAGCAGCCTTTCCGTGCCCCGAGCACTCTGCGCTCGAACCTTCCGGCAGGGTTTGCAGGTTGCTGCTCTTCTTGGGAGATGAGATCCGAAGGGCAGCTGCTGGCCATGGAAACTCATCTTTGCCCAGCGCCTGGGCAAAGGAAGGTCTGAGGTTGGGCCACGGCTGGGTCTTGTGTCTGCTTGACTGTGTGAAGGATACAGGGCCTGTAAATGCAAAACCAGGTGACAGTGAGCAGTGTCGCCAAAACATTAACCCCTTGTTCTACAGTGATTTGAAAAAGTCGCCTTCTCCTCTTTTCCATGAGCGTGAAACCAGACACATCTGTTCTTTTCCTTGGGCAGCACTCGTGGTACCTTTGGTCTGATAACAGAAGGGCAGAGTCTTGGCCGATCACAGAGGAGTTTTGTGTTCGTTAGTGACCCAGTCTAAGCACCTCCTTGTGTTTTAAGGAGGCTCTCACTGAAGCACTGAGATGGACTTGGTCTGTTCCTAGTGAAGGCTCCACATGAAGGCTATAAAGACACCAGTAGGTCACACACGTGCGCTCAGCTCCTTTCACTCAGCTGAACCAAGGGCTTGCACTTGAGAACCACGTGCAGAGCGCGCGCCCCTCTCCCTCCTGGTATCTGTTGCGCCGTGTCACGGGCCATGAGGAACCTTGTGGTCAGAAGTGCCTGGATTTGGTCCTGTTGTCTTGCTGAGTGGTTGCAGGGTTCCCATGTTTCAGGTTCTGCATTTCACATGTTGTGGGGTCTGCAAGGTGCTGCTGTGTGTGGGATCGTGGGGCTCCCTGCCGGAGCTGCGGACTGCGCAGGGGTGCCTTGCTCTGGGGATGCTTTTGCTTCTGGGCTGCTGGAGGGTGGGGGAGTCGCATGTTCCCAGCCCCTCAGAGACCATCAGCCCTGCATACGGGCTGTATCTGCAGCAGGAGCTGGATGTGTGGTTGATAGGTGGTGAGAAGAGCGAGTCAATGCAGCCTTCTGCTTACAGAGAGCATTGCCCTTCCCACTGACCCTGGGCTGGCTGAGTTCTCCAGACATTAGTGCAAAGCTTGTCCACAGCCTTGGTTAGTGACAGGGGGCTTTGTGTTAACCAGGGGTGGATACCAAGGCTGACAGTCAAGTTCAGTTTGTGCTCAACCTGAAGAGAAATCTGGCAGTTTTCTGTTTCTGCCCTCTGTGTCCTTTCTTGAGTCCTCCCTGCCCGTCGTCCTCCCTGCTAAGTAGCAGGAGTTAGAGGGGTTAAGAGCAGGACTGTCAGAGGACCACGTGGCAGGAGGGGCTTTGCTGGCTGAAGTGCTGCAGGACGCAGTGGGATGTCGGCTCAGCAGCACCAGCGTGTTCAGCTGGTAGCGTGAGCAGCCCTGCTGTGGTCACCATTTCGGGAGCCAGCATCGGTTTTTCTCTTGTGCCTCAGCTGATCTGATTGTGATCCTGTCAGTGATAAACGCTGGGCTTTGGGTAACCATCTCCTCCTCTTTTCTGTTACAGAGCTCCAACATGGGAGGCAAACTGAGCAAGAAGAAGAAGGGGTACAGTGTCAATGATGAAAAAGCTAAAGACAAGGATAAGAAGGCTGAAGGAGCAGCAACTGAGGAAGAGGAGACTCCAAAAGAGGCTGAGGATGTCCAGCAAACCACAGAGACCACAGAAGTGAAGGAGAACAACAAGGAAGAGAAGGGCGAGAAGGATACTCAGGTCGCTGCCAATAAGACAGAAGAAAAAGAAGGGGACAAAGAGAAAACCGTGACCCAGGAAGAAACCCCAAAACCAGAACCAGAGAAGTCGGAGGCTGTTGTCGATGGGAAAGTAGAGTCACAGAAGAACACTGAGCAGGCACCCAAGCAAGAGGAGCCAGCTGCAGCCTCAGCTCCTGCTGCCAGCAGCGAGGCCCCCAAACCTTCCGAGCCTAGCAATGAAGCAAAAGCTTCCCAGCCCTCAGAAGCCACAGCTCCCAGTAAAGCAGATGACAAGAGCAAGGAGGAAGGGGAAGCCAAAAAGACTGAGGCTCCCGCAACACCTGCAGCCCAAGAAACTAAAAGTGAAGTGGCCCCAGCGTCAGACTCAAAACCTAGCAGCAGCGAGGCTGCACCTTCTTCCAAGAAGACAGCGGCAGCAGCACCTAGTTCCACTGCTAAAGCCTCGGACCCCGCAGCCCCGCCAGAGGAGGCGAAACCTTCTGAAGTCCCCGCGACTAACTCGGATCAGACCGTGGCGGTGCAAGAGTAGACTGGACAGCCTGTTGGAACAACCACTTACAACAACCTGTGTCTTTTTTTTATTTTCTCAGCTCTACTAACTCGTTTCCAATCTGAAACAACAATCACGAAAGGCCCGGAGAGAGAAGGAGAACCGAGGTGGAAAGGACGTCCCATCCAGTCGGGAGGGAGGGGGGGAGAATCCAAATAGTATTTTTGTGGGGAAATCTCTAACGTACTTTCTGCCGGCTCGGCACAAGTCCCGGAGTCAAACCAACCCAGCGCAAAGCCAACGGATGTCTGAAAGTGCAGCCCTTCTTTTGTATCCGAACTGCCGCAGGCGCAGGGCACCGAAACCTTTCTGCTCCGTGACGGGGCTTGGGGGCGGCGCGCATGACCCTGCCCGCTCGGTTTGTGCCAAGGCAATCAGAGCCCGATGAAGCAGTATTTCCTGTGGTTTTTTTATTTACAGCCTTTCTTCTTTTGATATTTTTTTTATGCGGTGGATGGATGCCAACTTCCAGACGAGACCCACTTAGCTGTCCACACACTTCTCGATGCCAACCCTCCAATTCTTCCTCTCCAAATATTTTTGGGAGCAAAGAGCATTCTCATCCTACTTAGCCTACCTAGATTTCTCATGACGAGTTAATGCATGTCTGTGGTTGGGTGCACCTGTAGTTCTGTTATTGGTCAGTGGAAATGACAAAGTCTGCGTTCATTGCAGTTCCAGCTCCTCTTCCATTCTGTGTCACAGACACCAACACACGCTCATTGGAAATCAAGCGAAAAGCAAAGTGTACAATGGATGCATTGAAAATCTATGTAATTGTATAAATGGTGCAACAGTAATAAAAGTTAAATAATTTAAAAAATACAGACGTGTGAGGGCTGCCTGACTCTTCCCTTCTCCCCCATGGGAACCGGGGAACAGGAGGCTCTCGAACTCAGACAACAAGTGCTGTGTCTGGGGCCGTTTGCTCTCCTGTTTGTGCTGACGCTGAGGCAGAGAGAGCCATGAGCCCCGTGGTCTCGGGAACATCCTGCCGCACGCTCCCATCTCAACAGCCACAGGCGCTCACGGGTGAGGTCTGGAAGCAGGGGCACAGGGACAGCACAGGGCACAGTGCTGGCAGAGCTGAGAGGGCTACTGCCTGCCCGAACACACAAGAAAAACCCCCCTGTGGTCGCTTTAGAGAGGCAGGGCCCCACTGACTCGGTTTTGACTGAGAGAAAGACAGAGGATTTGGTAAACCCATCTGTGAAAATGAGGCAACCAGTTTAAACCCTGCTCCTGTTAACAACACTCCTCGTGCTGATCTGTGTCCTGTTGCCTTTGTGCAGGGCCACAAAAGACTGGGTCTGTGCTTGCAGCATTGGGAGCCCTGTGCAGCTGAGCAGAGCCCAGTCTGTCGTAAACAGCAGCTCTCAGTGGTTTTGCCTGCTTTCCCCACTTGTATTCAGTTGAACTGCTGAACAATTGCCAGTTCTGCTGAGCGGGCCCTTTGCTGCAGAGAGCCGGCGAGCCCAGCACGGAGGCCAGGATCCACAACACTCTTTGGAGAAGCCTGTTTTGTCAGCCCATTAATAGGCTCTTGGGCTGAGCACAAGTTCTAGGAGCAGCAGGCAATGGTGAATAGGAACAGCCTCTCCACAAGCCAAAGGGACCAGTGGGTTTCCTTTGGTTAACGATGGAAGTGGTGTTTTCAAATGACGCAAGTTCCCTCACACGCTCTGCGCACTGACGATGATCGACTCCGCAGACTTTCATGGCTCTCAGTCCTTGTTTTCCTCAGAAGTACAGCGTTGCTGTGCTGTGCTGGGCATAGCGATGCGCAACCCTGCACCCAGGGAAGGCTTAGCAGGCCAGGCCAGATGAATTCTATCGGCTTTAGATCGGGCCATTTGCCAAAAGGAGCCTTGTATCACCACCATCCAGCTCTTGCATCCTTAATGCCGAGGGGTTGGGTTTGTGCAGAACGTGTCAGGATAAAAGGGCTTCTTTTGCACAGAGCAAGGCTGGCTGAGCACCCCGGCTTAGGAAGCAGTTAGAGCACATTGCTTAGGCACTGCCGGGACCAGGCAGGGTATCACATCTGCAGTGGCTCTCCAAGCTCTGTGCACCCGCAGCTGTCATGGTCTACATACAACATCTGTGAGTCCATGTCTGTGGCTTCCCTGCAGATCGGTGAGAGTCTTCTGCCATCTTCCCTGTGTAGGTGTATCCTGGCAGGGGAGGGCTCCTGTCCACAGCTCCCCAGTGAATTTTCACGGGATGAGTCTGGGACTGAGAGGAGAGGAACAGAGATGCAGCAACGCTTCATGGTACTGAACTGACCGGAGTTGATGGAACTAAATCTAGACGCTGCCTTTGGGCTGGAAGTGGCTGCCAGTGGACAAGAGGTAAGTGACTTGTTTGCTGGGGTGGTGTGTGGCTGTTCCTACCAACAACACTGCACCACGGCTGTTATCACACCCCTTCCCTTTCAGTGTGATGTTCAGCGCAGGGCTTCACCTCCTTCACTGAAACAGTTTGTTAGCCAGGATGTACCTTGTTTTCTTCAGAAGATCTTGAGTGCTGTCATCGTTTGCAAATGCTCCTGTGCCTCACAGCTCTCCCTAAACCTGGCAGACTCTGCGGCGGTCGACAGTGAAGCCTTAACACAGTGGGGTAGTGTAAGGGATGTCCTGTCCCACGGGGCCGGGAATCACCAGCGCTCGGGCAAAGAAACCTCTCATGTGTTGGGGTAGCTGTGGGCAGTGCAGGCAGAGACTGCGGCACGTCAGTAAATGCTCAGGGCTCAGTCTTTCGTGAAGAGAGGGAAGTTGCCATCTACGTTTTTTATCATTTTATTTATGGAAGGGTCTGCAAATCAGCTCTGTCACAGCAGTTAAAACACAGGTGGTAGTGCCAGAGCCTTCTGGCTTAGTCTGAGCTTGATGGTGCTGCTTTTCCCACGTGCAAAGGAAAATCCCTCCTGTTCCAAGCACTTACAGACGAAGCGCGTGTGACCGGATGCGTGGAACACATTGCTTGCCTGAAATGGCAGGAGAACAGTTTAGAGCTTAGTTCCTTGCTTTTCCTGACCTCAGCCCAGTATCTTGTCTTCATGATCCTCTTTTCCTGAGCTATAACCACCCTTTAATAACAGCAGAAGTGTGCCAAGGGTGCAGAGCTCACAGGCCTGGTAACACTCTGGGTGTGAGCAGGGTGCAGATAACTTCAAAGGACCCAGCCCTCTGTGAAGGGTGCGAGGAAACAGAGAAATTCCTCCCTGGGAAAGAGCCTCTGCTATTGTTCAGAGCCCCTGCACAGAGATGTTTGCAAGGGCCCTGTTTTGCCTCAGAGACTGTCTAGAAGCCATTGCTCTCCCTTCAACAATGGGAAGGTCAGTGCCATTGGTTTTGCTCACACTTTGCTCGCACTTCCACGGCCAGGGGAGATGCAGCTGCCATTCTTCCTGCAGCAGCTCAGCCTCTCTTTTCCTTCCCTTTTTTACTGCACTTGAAATGCAGATGCTGGTGTTTTTCTTGTGACAATTTGAGATGGAAAAGCAGCTGTTCGTGAAACAACGTCCTAGGAGCAATGCCCTGTGTATCTTGCCTTGTGGCTGGGTTCTGTACAACCACGTATCTGTGCAGGACAGACACGTACATGGAGAAAGAGTGACGCAGAACATTATAAGGGACATCGGTGTCTGTGTGACAGCAGCTGTAGGCTTGTGGCTGCGTGACTGTGGACCTGAACACTCAGGAACCCTCAAATTTCCGCTGGCACTGCCTTTGCCCCAGCAAGGAGCTGGGATCTGCCTTCTCCAGGCTGCCTTGAACAGCAGCTGGGCCCTGGCAGACTGACCTGAGCTTGCAGCAGCTGGAGAATCCAGCCCTCAGCGACTCCCTGTCACTGGACTGTGTGTCTGTGTGTTTATCCCGTGTGAGTCGTCAAACCAACTTCCCCCCTTTGCTGCCAGTGCTGCAGAAGGCCTTTTCTCGCAGTACATTTCCTCGGTGCTGCTGTGAAGTCACTGTCTTCTTGCACAGAATTAGTGGTCTTTAGGTCTTTGGGTTTTAGTGGGGGGAAAGGGATCTCATGTCCTTTTCTGCACCAAACTCTCCCCATTCACCCTGGGTCTGCCAGTTGACCGGTTTTGAAACTCATGCAGGTTTGATTGAATCAAACTTTAATTGAATTAAACTTTATTTAACTCACTAAGTGGAAGTTCTAGGGCTTTACATTCTGTTCCTGCTGAGAGTGAGGTGAAGTCTTCCTGTGAGACCTCCCAGCCTGTCACTTGGGAAGTCTCCAGGCAAAACGAGAGACTCACTAAGACACTGCAGTGGGTTCAGCTCAGCGGTCAGTTCAGACTGTAGGTCGGTACAGTCTGACGCTCAGTCTCACTAAAGAATGAAGCCAGTTGTACCGGGCTCAGGACAAGGACAGAACAGAGCTGCACACACTAGGACTGGAGATGCAAAAGAATTGATGGTTTGTCCTCCCTTCAGTTTTGTCCAGCTCAGACACCAGTGTGAAGCACGAGCCTGTCCCCAGATGTTCCCCTTTGGCAGTGGTGCAAAGTTACATCAACCACAGCCTGGTCTGTGAAGCCCATCAGTTAGTACCTTAACCCTGAACAGTAGGTGCTTCAGCCACAGTCTGTGCAGCCCTCCTGAGATGCTGGGTTACCAGGAATACCCAGTGCAGCAGGAAGCCAGCCGATGGGTTCCGTTCTGCCTGTCCCAGCAGCTCTCCCTTCCATCACTCCTTCCCCCATACCCCTGTGTCACTCTACCTGCTTTGATTTTGTTAGTTGCTAGAGACAACAGGGTAAGGACAGACTACACTGATGCTCTGCCGGCAGCATTTTCGTAGCTGCACTGTGGGTTTTCTGTTTGAGTTCTGGCACCATTTGAAGGTTTCTGGGCTGGGTCTGTAAAAACACCTCTGCTTACCAAGCAGAGATTGAATTGATCTGGGGCAAAGCAGGAGCTGAAAATACAACCGTATTGTTGGACATTGGAGCGGGCCTGGAGGAGCAAACCCTGTGTTCAGGGTTTCTGAACTGGCTCCCAAACACAGTGGGGAGGATGATCTCTGCTGTTCTGACCAATTACCTGAACTTTGTCAGCAGCACTTCTTTTACTTTCATTTCTTAAGGGCAGCATTTTTGTTCAAGAAGCAAATCTCAACAGCTCCTAATGATCCTTTGCAAAGGAAAATGTCAAAGTGTTGTCTGAGTCCCTAAAATGAAGTTATTCTCAATTTGACGTTTCCCCCCACCCCAGCTCTCTTAGGGAGTTCTTTTGTCCACCAGGTCTTCCACAGGCAAAGCTGTTGGTTTTCTCCTGAGAGCATCAGTCAGACCACGACTGAGACAGAGCAGCCTATGCTGCAATCACAGCCTTCCCCGGGGTGTGTGATTGCAGCACTCGAGGTCATGTCCTACCCTGCTATAGCCAGGGACCCCAGCTGGCTGCAGGCATGAACCCCAACCTGCTATAGCCAGGGGCCCCAGCTGGCTGCAGGCATGAACCCCAACCTGCTATAGCCAGGGGCCCCAGCTGGCTGCAGGCATGAACCCCAACCTGCTATAGCCAGAGACCCCAGCCTGCTGCAGGCAGGAGCCTCACGGCTCTTTCAGCTGGGCAGAACCACCACTTACAAACCGGCTGTGAGCTGTGCAGAGCCCAGCAGTGCTGAGAACTTTCTAACGTGTGTGTGTGTCATGTGAAACTGCCTTTCACTGGGGATCTCTGATGGAAAGTGCTGGTGACTGCGAACACTCGCGGTGCTGCCTGTGCAAAACGGGGGAGGCTTTCTGTTACTGCTGCTCTGGCAGAATTGGACCAGTGAATTGTAGTGATGACCAGCACAGAAATTACCTGGAAAACCCCTGCCTCATGCCCAGAGCTGACTGCTGAGCAATCAGTGCTGTGTTGTGCCCTTCCCTTTGCACTGGCCTGCACACAGACGCACGAGGACCGAGTTAGATCAGAGCTGGGACCGGCGGAGGGAAAACCACATCTTTAAGTCCCTATTTCTGTTCTGAAGAGAAAATTATTTCTGTTCTGTTGTGGGGAAGGAGCAACAGGATTAGAAACTGAAGGAAGTCGGACTTTCTCCAGTCCTCATGCATCCCCTCAAAGCCAGGTCTGGGCGCTGTAGGCTGCTCAGCAGTGACTCAGCCCTGTGCACCAGAGCCATTGGATCCATTTGAAACTTGGGAACCAGCAATTTAGAGGATTATTTCAAACTCTTTCCCCTTCAAAACTCGATGGGTTGGTCTTCTTCCTGGCATCTGCTAGTGCCTAAACCTCAGAGGAAAGTATCTGCCAAAGCTGCTGCATTTTATAGCCAAAGTCTTGGAAACTGCTGCAGTCCACGTGCTCCCCCCACCCCTCTGATCCTCATTTGCCCAAATCCGTTCCAATTTCATTGAACCCAAGGACCAGATTGCACAGAGATGCAAAAAGAATCATTAAAGCCATTAAATGATGGGACCAAACGAACACAAGTGTGTTCATCTGCATCAGGCAGGATGCTGGCTGCCTGCACACCTTTGCCACAGCAGCAACGGGATCTGGTGAGCAACGAGCGCTGCCCTTGCACGAAACAGGGACTGCTGGTTCCCAAAGGTGCGGCTCCCCCATATCTGACAGCAGTGTGTGTCTTGCCCTGTCGCTCTGTAAATCCTCTCTGCTCTTTCCTCACGGGGCCGGCACAGGCTGGGGTGCAGTACCTTAGTAGTGGCCCATCTGTAGCCATCACACGACATCTCTGATCTTTACTGAACATCTTCATCCTTTTTCAGATGAGAAACATTAGTATCTTAGAGAAGCATAAATGGGGGCTGTGGTGAGAAGCTACTGGATAACTGAGGGGAGAGCTCTGTCCCTTCAGCCAGTATCAAGCACAAACCCAGGAACACAAAGAGGAGACCTCCTCCTCTTTCTCTTCTGGATGCAGTTAATGAAGCTCTAGGAGAGATGAAACAGCAGTGTGGTTGAAATTTGATTTTCACCTGGAAAATGACAACATTTCCAGTTCTAACAATTCTCTTAAAGGGGAATTTTCCCAGCTGCTAAGTGAGGAGTGTCTGGCACTGACTGCAATGACTGCAGCTACTCACAGTGCTCATTACGTGCAGTCTGTGCAGAAGTGATGCTGCTAGAGATCATGACATTGAATGGAACTATGTGATGTGGACCCTGGCAGCTGTCACCTAGTTTAAACTTGTAGAGCTTGCAGCTTTCCATTGATTTTCTTAAATAACTCACTCTGCTGTTAAGAGTGAAATAAAAGTTTCACAAACCCACCCTCCATCTCAAACAAAGCTCCAAATTAGCCTGAAACAGTTGCACCTAGTGTGGAGGGGGTCTGTGAGAGCCCAGAGGAGATGGTTGTTTACAGCTGAGCATCACAGCCTGGCCAGGTGGTGTCACCTGAAGGAGCCACTCTGGTGGGGTGGCTCTGGTGCAACCAGCACGGAGCTGCTGGTGAAACAGGGGAAGAAATGGTGCCAGGGAAATGCAAAGCGCAAAGGCTCACATTTCATGTGCTTGTCACAACACCAAGTCTGTCAGAGTGTCTGGAAGTAGAAGAGTTTATTGAACCTGCGGGTACAGCCTGCTCCAGCCGGGCGGTTAGCTAAGCTGCCTTCACGGAGCACATCTGTAGGACAGGAGCTAATGACTCAGAGAGAGGAAAGCTGTGGGATCATCATCGTTCGGGGTGATGAGGAGGCTTTGTGTGAATTAGAGGTGTGAATTGCTGTCTGGTGGGTTAATTTGTTTACGAGGTGGGGTGGGGGACTGTCTGAGAAGCAGCAGGGAACAGTTGGTGAGAGGATTTAAAAGCCCCAGCAAGACTGAAGAGGGGAAGGCTGCTTTTTCTGGTGGTTTTTTCTTGTAGCCCTGTCAGCTGGTAGCACTGTGCTTGCTGTGCTGCTTCTGAGAGCCTCTGCCGGTGGACACCCCGATGAACTGTAAGTATAGTGTCTTTGCTGTCACCTTTTCAGTACTCTGTAGGCATCCTGACCAGCAGTTCTCCGTAAGAAGCTCTCCAGTGGTCTTTAAGAGAGACCCTCTCTATTTTTCCCTCTTCTTTGCCAGCCCCTCACTTTCAACTTTGGGTTTTCCCTTGGTTTGAAGGCTTTTTTCTCCCCTCTGAATCTTGGCAGTGAGACCATGACTGCTCTGCCTTTGGGGTTCACACACCCCAATTAACCTGCTTGCTCTCAAGGAGTAAAAGAAGTCTCTGAACTCACTTGTCCCATTGACACCTCTAGTCTGTCTGTGTTTGCCCCAGCGAGAGGTGCTTCATACGGTATGAAAAAGACAAAAGAGTGATGTCCTAGTCCTGGCCTGAGTGACACGGAGGGGAGTCTCTTTTTGGCTGAGTAGCGGCAAGAATCAGGTTATGCTCCACGCTGACAGAATTGATCCTATTGCCACCGAGGTTGGTGAGAGACAGGACAAGCTGAAAGCTGCATCAAGAGGTGATTTGTTTTCAACTCACCATTTCCCCTGGTTTTCTCTTGGACTTGGTAAAGCTCCTGTTGTGAACACACAGGGAGACAAAGGAGATGGAGGTGGGCAAAGTGCCTGGAGGAGATGACTGGCCATGATTTTCATCCTTCTCTGGACAGGACGAACACACTTTGGTCTCTCACCACAGTGAGCATCTGGTCTAGAGCCAGGATGGTGACTCCTGAGCAGCTGTGGGCGAGGAGCTGCTGTGCTCCGTGGCGGTGCGCTGTGCAGAGCGCAGGCTCTCAGGGTGGCAGCTGTTACTGACTGCCATGAGCATGGACCCAGCAAGGGTGATGCCCTTGCTCCCTGTCGCTTGACCTTGGGGAGAGCAAGGCTAAGGCAGCTATGGGCAGTGGCTTTAGGGCTGCCTGGCTTCACTGGAGATGAGGCAGAGGCCCCCTCAGTCCCTATGTTCTGCCTGAGAGCCCTGATGTGCCCTGTGTGCTCTGATGGCCCAGTGACTGAGTCACCGCCACATGAGGCTGTGGCTGAAGTTTGTCCTTATCTCTCCAGCAGGTATTTCCTATTACTCAATCTTTCAGCTAAGACTTCCTCCTTTTCCCCCTACACCTTCCTGGGTGCCAGCTCCCTGTCTCTTCTATGGGGCATCTTCCTGACAGCATCAATAAAAGCATGGGAGGGAAGCAAAGGACTTCTTGAAAATTCAGAAAGCAACCCCCCNCCCCCCCCCCCCCCCCCCCCAATCCCTCTCCCAGACTGTTAGATGTGATATCAGTGCAACTCGGGCTTTTTTATTCCACGTTATCCTTTTGATCAATTTCATAGTCACCTGACAGCATCTCCAGCTGCATTGTGCCAGTACAGGTCCTCGGTCTTAGGGCTTCAGCAGTCTTAGACTTATTAAGGTTCAATTCCCAGTTTTCACCTGTGGTGGAAGAGCCACAAGACCAGCACAGTGCCTGGAACCCACAGCTCCCCTCTGCAGAGCCCGGCCTGACCTGTCCTGCTCTGGACAAAGGCCACTTATTTAACTGCAAAGCTAATTAAGGAGGGGTTTCTTGGTGGCTCCAAGTTCCCTCAAACAAGGGACCCAAGGGGAAAGTACCTTTGTGTGTTTGTGTTTTCTAATCAACAGAATGGCTGTGTGACTTGGTCTAGGGGATCCTGCTCTGGCAGGAGGATTGGGCTAGATGGTCTTTCGAGGTCCCTTCCAGTGCCTAATGATTCTATGACTGTTGGCATGAGTAGTATGATCAGAGCATGGATTGCCATGTCTGATGTAACCTCTGACTACCTGTGATCTCCTGTGTTGGATGAATCTGTGACCCCCTTAACTTGGAAGTTTAAGTTCTGCTGGCTGAGTGTTGTCCTCTGACACTGGTTCTATGCACAGTGTAGAAATATTTACAGTAAAGGTTGATGGTGAAAAGCGGATTTCCACCTGTGCAGGTAAAAGTTTGGAGGGAGAAGTCAGGATGAAAATCCTTCCAATCCGAAATATTCTAGAACTTGTCCATTTTTCTTCTGGGAAAAATTTAACATTTAGAAATTTGTATTTAATCTGAACAGAGAATTTCATTTTTTAAAATTTCCAGCTGATCCCAAACTTATGGAAGTTGGAATTCTGAAAAGATTTGTGAACTGTTTAAGCCATTAGAAGATGGTGAATACAGAGCAGACTGTCTACATCCTGTGCTCACATCAGCGTGTGATGTCTGCGGTGGGAGCTCTGAATTTACCCCAGGTACCAGTATAGGCTGGGGACTGACCTGTAGGAGAGGAGTGTAGGAGAAAGGGACCTGGGGGTCCTGGTGGACAGCAGGATGGCAATGAGCCAGCAGTCTGCTCTTGTGGCCAAGAAGGCCAACAGCATCCTAGGGTGGTTAGCAGATCAAGAGATGTTGTTCTCCCCCGGTCTACTCTGCAGTAGTGAGACCACACCTGGGGTGTTGTGTCCAGTTCTGGGCCCCTCAGTTCAAGAGGGATGTGGAGCTGCTGGAGGGAGTCCATCAAGGAGGATGATGAAGGAAGTGGAGCACCTCCCTTATGAGGAGAGGCTGAGGGAGCTGGGTCTCTTTTAGCTTGGAGAAGAGGAGACTGAGGGGTGACCTCATTAATGTCTGTAAATATTTGAAGGGTGGGTGTCAGGAGGATGGAGCCAGGCTCTGCTCAGTGTCATCTAGTGATAGGATGAGGGGCAATGGGTGTGAGCTGGAACACAGGAGGTTCCACATAAGTATGAGAAGGAACCTCTTCCCAGTGAGGGTGACGGAGCACTGGAACAGGCTGCCCAGGGAGGTTGTGGAGTCTCCTTCACTGGAGACATTTAAGACCTGCCTGGATGAGTTCCTGTGTAACTTGGTGTAGGTGATCCTGCTGTGGCAGGACTAGATGATCTTTCGAGGTCCCTTCCAATCCCTAATGATTCTATGAATGTGTGCACAAGAGTTTTGACATCAGCTCTACCTTATCAAACTGCTCTGACGCTCATCAGCCTTGGTGTTTGCTATTAGACCTGAGAGTGTGTTTTGCTTTTCTCATGGACAGAGCCATGTGGTTTAGAAAAGCTCCAGTTCTGAGAAGATTAGGGGCAGTGAGAAACCTCCAACCATGCAACCTTAAAAATGTGGTGCCTCCCTCTCTTGAGAGGAGACAGGATAAAAATCCCCAGAGAACACAAGCGAGAGCAGGAACTGGAGGTTGGCAGAGCAAGTGCTGAACCTTCACCCACTCAGTGCCTCCTGGGAATGGGCTGGGAGCCCACCAGAGTCAATGGGAGTTTCTAATTTGCTTTGGTGTGTCCTGGATCCCACCCAACAGGGCTCTGCTCAGGGAAAACTGAGCATTAACTGCAGGCATGAAATTAATGAGGGTTGAGCAGGTACTGAAAAGCCACGCACACGTGGAGGAGGAGGTGTGAGGATCCCTGTGTGCTGCGTCTGGTCGCTGCAACGTGGCTGCGGAAAACCCCTGGTCTCCAGCAGCCTTGGTGCACAAAGAAATGCAAAGTGTGGGGCTGCTGGGCTGCACTGCTCAAAGGAACCGCAGAAGAGAGGACTGTTTGAGACTAGGAGGTGAGAGAAAGCAGGTGTCATGACCGGGGTTTTCCAGGATTTAAACACGAGGCCGAATTTCCCCTGTAGCAGGGCTGAGAGATCAACGCCAGAGGCTGCGCCCTTCAGCATAGACCCTGCCCCGGAAGCAGAAAGAAACCTGAGCAGCTTGAAAACGGCTTCATGGCCGGGTTCTTGTTGTGCCCGCGCCAGCGTCTGCCTTGCCCACGGCAGAACTGCCTGCCAGCGAGGGACGACCTGTGGGGCTTTGACGTCAGGAGAAGAGGGCTGCCGAAGCCCATGGATCGCGACCCTTGCGCTAGCTCGTTGTGCTTCCCCTTCAGGCTTATTTGCTTCAACTACTTTTCATTGTAGTTGTGTCACACTTGGTTTGTTTGTGTTCTCTTTACGTTAGCCCCCTCGCAGCGACTTGGTCACACGCACCTGCTTTGATGCTGCATACCCAGAGACAACACACTCAGATACGCTCCAGTTGTTCTTAAACTGCCTTAGTGAGACCTGGCAGCGGAGGGACCACATCAGCATCCTTCTTGGCTAGTGATGGAGACACTCGTGAAGCTCTATGGCAGCGCTTGGAATGAACCTCTGGCCGTGGCGGGGGGATGTTCCATTGGGTCTTGTCATCTTCTGGAGTGACAGTCCAGTGGGGTGAACCCAGAAAAACCACAAACATCTAATAAGGGTGATCAGCAAGCCCAGCCCTTGCAGGCAGAGGTTGGGTGACTCATGCGAGAGCCATCCAGGCTGGTCATGAGACTTGAGACGAAGCTTTTGCAGCCACAGCAGCTTTCCAGCAGTTACCGCAGCTCCTGGGTCTGAGTTGTGCTCGTTGTTCCTCAGATGTGCTGATGCTGTGTTCTGACTCTGCACTCGCTGAGGGCTGTGATCTGGGGCAGCAGAGTAGTCTCCGGAGCAGGTGTGAGCTTGTACAGCCTCTGCAGGTCACTGCTCGCTTCACACTGCTCTTTTAAGCCTTGTGTGAGTTTAGCTGGTTCCACAGACCTGCGCTGTGGGTCTGGCACGTGTCGGGCTCTGGCTGGTGCTGTTCACCCTCAGGAAACAACCTTCCCGGCTGCTGTGGAGACCAAAACATTCTTGGGTGCTGAGCTGCAGCCTTTGTCCTCAAACCATCTCCTAAACTGGAGTGTCCTTTGTGAAAGGTTCAGCTCTGAAGCATGAGCCGAGCCCATTACCTCTGGGATTCCAGATCATAAGATCATAGGATGTTAGGGGTTGGAAGGGACCCAAGAGATCATTGAGTCCAACCCCCCTGCCAGAGCAGGACAAAACTATCTAACTCAGATCACAGAGGAACGCACCCAGGCGGGCCTTGAAAGTCCCCAGAGAAGGAGATCCTGCATTTTAGTGGCATTGAGCATCTCAGATGTAATTTGGAAAGAGCCCAGGACCTGACTTCTCGCTCTCAAATTTAGCTGTGGCTGTCCTAGATGTGACTGGCTTCGTCCGCCCCTGCTTTCTGCCCTCTTTGCTGTCCTCACCTCGTGTTCTTGCCAAGGCAGCACGAGTGGCTGCGTGTCAGGTGGTGATTCCACTGCCCCTTGGCTTTGGCAGTTAAACACAGGGGCTTGGGCTACAAGTGTCAAGCTAGGGTCAATGTATCTGTAACTCAACTACAGGCTGACCGTAGTAGGCTTATTGGCCGGATCAGTGACCCGGTCCAGGCTACAGTACCAAACCCGTGGGCTGACATGCTCCTTCTCTGTCACAGCAGTTTTGTGGCTGCAGTCCTCGCTGTCCTTGGCCCATGTGTGGCTCCCAAATGTCCAAGTGCAGCTCTGCAGTGCGCTAACCGAAATCAATTCAGCCTCTCGATGCATAGCCGCTGAAAGCGGAATTTGACCAACAGGCTCTCCTGACCCTCTAAGTGCCTGCTGTCTTTACAGGTTAAAGGCAGTGCTGCCAGGCTGGCCTGAGCCAGAGAATTCAGCTTTGTATCAGAAAACCGGTTGCGTGAGGCGGGCAGGCAATTGGAGCTGCCCTCTTGGTCTGACCAGCACTGGGAGCACAGGCAATGGACCCACATTGTTGTGATGACAGTGGGGGAGTGTGGGAGCGGGTCTGGAGCTGTGCCTGTCGTACGCGTCCTGGCTGTGTGCGAGTGCTTTGGGAGCAGGGAGGAACCTCTGTGTAGGACTTTCTTCTAAACAAGGGGATTGAATTCCAGGCACTATTGTGTGAAGCAGCCCCACCGCGCTGCGATGTGTCTGCAAGACGTGACAGCTCTGAGACTCTGGACTAGTCAGACCTTTCTGACTCCCCTGTGCCGAGTGACTAACGTACAGCAGAGGAGTGTTTGTCTGAGAACAGAAACTGGGGATGTGTGGGCCTGTTTCAGAAGGTGGAGTATGGGTGTCCCCATTGGAAAGATGGCGTACAACTTGCCAGAGGTGGGTGCTTGAGAGTAAGGGGAGAGTTGGATGCTATGCATCTACTCCGGTTTAAACTAGGAGTAGCTGTAGTGAGGTGTGAGGTCACCAAGTACAGTCTCGGGTTCAATCTATATCATTCAAAGTTATCTTGAGTCGAGACCGCTGCAGTCCCTATATGGTTCTCGGTTGGCAGCTTCCATCTCTAACTCACTTGCTGGTTGTGACTCTTCTTGCACCGAAGTTCCCACATTCTCTTCCTGCTGGGCGTACAAGAGGAAACGTTTTCACTCGGGGTGGGGGGGTTGGTGGCGATGAAGCTTTGCTTTTTGCATCTCAGGAAGGGATTGGGAAAGCCTTGCAAGGCTTTCTTGTGTTTCCCGAGACGACTGTGGTGCTTTGACTGCAGTGACATGATGAGATGGGTCTGTGTCGACCAGAGAAACAAGACAAATTCAGCTACGTGGGGTCTTTGCCAGTCAGTACATGGCTCATCCACTGCCTGCGAGCAATGTGCCTGGAGCTCCACAGGGCTGTTTGCCACTGAACAACTGCCTCTAGGGGCTGGAGAATGAGCGTGGTGCTGGAGAGGTCACTTGGGTTGCTGAGGTTCTGAGCAAAGTCCTTTGGCCAAAGCTGGGGCTCCCCATGTGATTTCTGTAGCCAGGAGTGGTTCAGTTTTCAGCTCTTCCCTCCTGCCAGGACTAGTCTCAGCTGATGAAGTGACGGTTACAGATGTAACTTCATAGTACCTCTCGCTCGTGGCCTTTCTCACCACTTTATGAACCCAAAGAGCAAGTTGTTCTCTGATGATCAATGGAAGTTGATGAAGTCTTCTACAGCCAGCTGGCA